>CAWUFW010001994.1:2145000-2471242 GCA_963921515.1 Calotriton arnoldi | reverse complement strand
GTTGTGTCCCTACAGGTGATGTGCGCCACACCCATGGACTTCCTTCTGTCTACAGTTGTTGACTGTGTGCCCGCTACCAGGTGGGGTTACCTTGCATCTGTAGTGGTTACGGCATGTTGCTACTGTGTAATAAACCTGTGCTTCACTTAGTGATGTGCGTTGTCTGTGGTCACACATTTGACTGCCATTTGCTTACTGCACCTGTGGGCTACTTGACTACAACTGGGAATGGGTGTGGTGTCTGTGCATTGCACCGTCTTCCCTGGCAACATCAGTGTAGGCAATGAGTCAGATGGCCTAGGTGTGTATGTGTTGTGTAGCCCTGGTGGTGTGTCTCCCTCATATGTGTCACGTTGCCTGTACTCACATGCCTGTGTTGTCCTTGCTGTTGCAGTTCGCATACACAGTGTAATTTTGTTGTTCATCATCCCCATAACAGCACCCACGTTGGAATCACGACAGAGGCAAGTATGGTGTATTATTGTGTTTATTGTGATACATCTGTGATAATAGTGCATAGGATGGATTGTGCTGTACATGAATCTTGCAATCCCAAGTTCCTAGATGAATAGAAAGTCCAGGTAGACAGGATCCCCAGTATCGGGGCCACAGTTGTCTGACACATTGTTCCAACTTGTACTCCCCATGCAATGTGTGGGAGTAGTGTTGCCATCAACAGGGTGAACAGTCTGTGCACAAAGGCGAAAATCCAGAACAGGTTCAGGCTTCCTGGGAGTTGCGCTTGGCCATCAGCCTCTCACTTTCCCCTCCTCGGACGACCCCTCTTCTTGGGGGGGCCCTCAAGTGCAGGCTGCTGCGGTGCAGGGGACTCTCCGCCAGAGTCCTCCTCCCTCCCTGTGGCAGTTGCAGTTTGTTCGGTACCAGATGTTGTTGGCACACAGGGAGGTGTGGACTGGTTGCTGTTCATCTGGCGGAGGCATTGTAAAATGTCCCTGTGCACCGCCGTCATCTCATGTAGTACATCCCACTTGGACTCCACGCGGGTCATGTGGGAGTCCACACGTGACATGTGGGAGTCCACACGTGACATGTGTGACTCCACATGGGACATGTGGGAGTCCAAGCGGGCATGATGGGCAGCCTGCTGCTGTTTGATGTCTCTGAGGAGCCCCACTACCTGGCTGAGCTCTCCGGTGCTGGACTGGTACGCATCAGCTATGCGTACCAGTTGTGGGTCTTCATGCACACCAGCAACGTCTGCAAGCAGCGACCTCTGTCTCCCACCCCTCCCACCACCCCTGCTGACATGTGCAGTGTGTGCAGTTGCACGCACAGATAACCCTGGTCCACCTTGGGGGTTGGTGGTGGTGGTGGTGTCCATGGCCCCAGGTTGGTCCAGGGTCACTGCGCTGGTGTTGTTCCTTATTCTGTCCATGTCGGCAGGGATGGTATTCGTGGTGACAGTCGTTGGAGGGGTGGGTGCAGGGGGTGCAGCTGGTGGACCTGCTGGTGCTGCAGCTGGTGGTCCTGCTGGTGCAGCATGTTGACTTGCACCGGATGTGCCAGGTTGTTCTTCATCGTCCGAGGAGGACAGAGGCTGTACGACGCCAGTGAGCTCGGCATCCTCTTGAGCCTGGGACTGGGACTCCTCAGCGTCTGCTGCTGTGTCCCTATCATCACCTGTTTTTGGGAGACACAAACAATGTATGTCATGTTTCTGCAGGCATCAGTGGTTGACACACCTGACAGTTGTGACTGTGCCTCGGGGTGCGGGCCTGTACATTGTATTGTCCTAAGTCGTCACAGTCAGGGGTTGATATTGGTGTGGCACATTGTCCTGCATTATTTGGGCATTTCTATGTATTCTCTGGGGTGTGAACATGGTCTGCATTGATTGTGTTTGGTTGACAGCCAGACCTCCTTCCCACCCACCCACCCACCCAGTCAGTTATCCCACCATGGAACGTGCTTGCATTGCAGGGAGTGTAAGTTGTCTCTCAGGATGTCAGTCAGAGGTGTCCTGCTGTTTGTTGGTGCACAGTTGGCAGCAGGGCCTTGTGCTCCCCACAGCAGTAGCCAGTGTCAGCCATCTTGTGAGTCCTTCTCCACTCCCTGTGATGTGAGCATGGTTCAGGGTGGTGTTGATGGGACAGTTGTGAGGCTGAGCAATGTCTGTGACTACCACTCCCATCATGCTATTGCCTCCACCCCCTTCCCAGCATGCCCATGCTTCCTTCCTTTTGACTCTGCTTCCCTGTGGGGTGGGCTGGCTGTGCTGACAGGATGGCTGGGAGTGTTGTCCTGGCAGTTGTTTGGCTAAGAGTCCCAAGAGTGTCCCTGTGCTTCACACAACATAACCCAGGGTGGTGGTGCTTTGTGGGATCTTGTGTTAGGATGGAGGGCATTGCATTCTACCAGGTGGGTACTGTGGAGTTTGTGTTGGGGGGGTGTGAGGGGAGGTGCTGGTGACTATGGTCAGTGCTGCAAGTCCCCCTTCCCACCCAGCCAGCCGGATATCCCACCATGGAACGTGCTTGCATTGCAGGGAGTGTAAGTTGTCTCTCAGGATGTCAGTCAGTGGTGTCCTGCTGTTTGTTGGTGCACAGTTCCCAGCAGGGCCTTGTGCTCCCCGCAGCAGTAGCCAGTGTCAGCCATCTTGTGAGTCCTTCTCCACTCCCTGTGATGTGAGCATGGTTCAGGGTGGTGTTGATGGGCCAGTTGTGAGGCTGAGCAATGTCTGTGACTACCACTCCCATCATGCTATTGCCTCCACCCCCTTCCCAGCATGCCCATGCTTCCTTCCTTTTGACTCTGCTTCCCTGTGGGGTGGGCTGGCTGTGCTGACAGGATGGCTGGGA
Organism: Calotriton arnoldi; assembly: GCA_963921515.1. Lineage (NCBI taxonomy): Eukaryota > Metazoa > Chordata > Amphibia > Caudata > Salamandridae > Calotriton > Calotriton arnoldi. Next base: position 2,468,423 of record CAWUFW010001994.1, on the reverse strand, counting down.
GTGTTGTCCTGGCAGTTGTTTGGCTAAGAGTCCCAAGAGTGTCCCTGTGCTTCACACAACATAACCCAGGGTGGTGGTGCTTTGTGGGATCTTGTGTTAGGATGGAGGGCATTGCATTCTACCAGGTGGGTACTGTGGAGTTTGTGTTGGGGGGGGTGTGAGGGGAGGTGCTGGTGACTATGGTCAGTGCTGCAAGTCCCCCTTCCCACCCAGCCAGCCGGATATCCCACCATGGAACGTGCTTGCATTGCAGGGAGTGTAAGTTGTCTCTCAGGATGTCAGTCAGTGGTGTCCTGCTGTTTGTTGGTGCACAGTTGGCAGCAGGGCCTTGTGCTCCCCACAGCAGTAGCCAGTGTCAGCCATCTTGTGAGTCCTTCTCCACTCCCTGTGATGTGAGCATGGTTCAGGGTGGTGTTGATGGGCCAGTTGTGAGGCTGAGCAATGTCTGTGACTACGACTCCCATCATGCTATTGCCTCCACCCCCCTTCCCAGCATGCCCATGCTTCCTTCCTTTTGACTCTGCTTCCCTGTGGGGTGGGCTGGCTGTGCTGACAGGATGGCTGGGAGTGTTGTCCTGGCAGTTGTTTGGCTAAGAGTCCCAAGAGTGTCCCTGTGCTTCACACAACATAACCCAGGGTGGTGGTGCTTTGTGGGATCTTGTGTTAGGATGGAGGGCATTGCATTCTACCAGGTGGGTACTGTGGAGTTTGTGTTGGGGGGGTGTGAGGGGAGGTGCTGGTGACTATGGTCAGTGCTGCAAGTCCCCCTTCCCACCCAGCCAGCCAGCCAGATATCCCACCATGGAACGTGCTTGCATTGCAGGGAGTGTAAGTTGTCTCTCAGGATGTCAGTCAGTGGTGTCCTGCTGTTTGTTGGTGCACAGTTGGCAGCAGGGCCTTGTGCTCCCCACAGCAGTAGCCAGTGTCAGCCATCTTGTGAGTCCTTCTCCACTCCCTGTGATGTGAGCATGGTTCAGGGTGGTGTTGATGGGACAGTTGTGGGGGGGCAATATGTGTGACTGCGACTCCCATGATGCTATTGGCTACACTGACTTGGCCAGCATACACAGAATTCCTTCCTTTGAGTGGTCTTCACTGTGTGTTGGTGTTGTTGTGGTGGCTACATGTGTGGATGTGTGTGTTAGTTCTATTTGTGCCACTGCCTAGCTGTAGTTGTGGTTGTGTTTGTACATGTGTTGGCACAGTTGGATGTGACTTTTTTGATGGCATGTGTTGTGTTTATCTGACTGACATACACATTTTGGGATGATTCTGTTCTAGTTGCTGTGTAATTGCTATGAGTGCATGGTTTGACTCTCCCCTTGACAGTGATGTGTGTGTTTTGTGGCAGTTTATTGTGTACATTTGTTGTGTACTCACCAGGCTCTGGGATGTCCTCTAGTCCATATACGCTCACTGGCGGAAGGATGGCCCGCACCTTCTCCTCCCAGGGCCTGAGGTATACTGGCTTGGCAGGAGGGCCACTGCCGGTGTATTGGCTCAGGTGGTAGTCTTTCTTGAGCAGCTCCCGGACCCTCCTGCGCACGTCATACCACCTGTTCTGGATGTCGGTCTTTGTGCGCCGACATGGTGATTGGGCGTTCACCCTGTTGATGATCCTCTCCCACATCTTGGTTTTCTGCGACATGGGGGTCTGTTGGACCAGAGTGCCAAACAGCTGTGGCTCCACCCTGAGGATCTCGTCTACCATGACTTCCAATTCACTATCTAGGAACTTGGGATTCTTCTTGGGGGGCATGGTGATGGGTGGTGATAGTGGGTGATGTGTGTGTTGGTGTGCAGGTGAGGGTGTGTGGGTGTGTGTTGTGCTGGGTGTATGTGAGGTAGGTATTTGTTGGTGTGCTGCTGGTGTGTGGCTTGTGTGAGGGATGAGCTGTGGGTGTGTGGTTGCTTTCTCTTGGGTGCTGGCAGTGGAATGGCATTTGCAAAGGCTCATGGTAGTGATTTGTGTCCTTTATATAGGTGGAGTTGTTGGTGTGTCTTTGTTCTCTGTCCCCACCCCCCCAGTATTTATTGGCTTGGTAATTGCTTGTTTGGCCTTTTTTGGTTGATTTTTCCTTTGTGCTGTTTGTGTATGTTGGAAACGTTCTTGTGACCGAGTCGGACCCTGCATTGGTCTCGTACGGTGTTTTCCGTTTCGTTCACGCTGTGTTTGTGCAGTTTTGTATGCTGCGTACGCGTCGGTCGCGGTGTATTGTGTTGCTTCGGCTCGGTTTTGTATGCGTGTCGGTCGTACGGCTTGTCCTCCGTCCGACTCGGTCGTGTTTTTCGCGCCTTGCATCGTACTTTGCAGGTTGGAGTTGGCGGGTACGATTCGGTCGGATTTGTTCCGGGTGCGTGTCGGTCGGTTGGATTCGCGTGTTTTTCCGGCCGGATTGCTATTTTCCGAGCGGCTCGGTCGGTCGGCTTGGTTTCCTGACGTGTCGGTCGGATTTATCGCGGCTTGCATCGTACTTGGCGTGTCGGGCGCCACTGGTACGTGTCGGTCGGTATTTTTTCCGGATCCGAGTCGGTCGGTGCTTTTTCCGGCCCGAATCGGAATCGACCCCTTAGCTGTTCAGAGTATGTATGGGAAGATTTGCTTGAATTTCTACAGGAAGCAAATTCCAATATAAAGAATGTTGAAATGAAGACACCTGGAGAACTGTGTTCTTTGGATCCTGTAAATGTGTGCAGATATTTTAATCATAGGTTTCAAGCTATGATGTCTTTCATCTGCAATAAAAAGAATCCACCTCTTGGAGAAGTTACCGATCTCTTTTGGAGAAAGGAGTACCAAGCGAGACGTGCTCCTCATATACATATGCTATTGTGGATCAAGGATGCACCTAAATTTGGAACTGATTCAGATGAAATAGTATTGTCTTTCATTGAACAGTATGTGACATGTGAGATTCCAAGAGAAGGAGGAGATAGAAGCTTGAGACAGCAAGTTTTACGTTTCCAAAGTCACCGTTGTGGAAAGTACTGCCGACGAAAATACAAGTCTAAAGGAAAATTTTATACCAAGTGTCGGTTTGGATTTCCACGTCCAGTAATTTCTAAAGGAAGAGTAAATTCTTTTTTTCTTCTGTAAGGCACACAATAACTCGCAAATCTCCAAAGAATACCTACAACTTGAAAAGAACAGAACTGTCAAAGTATATTAATGACTACAATCCGGTTATTTTAAAAATGTGGAATGCAAAAATGGACATCCAGTATGTTGCAGACAACTCAATTGCTGTTGCACGCTACGTTACATCATATATAACGAAATCAGAAAAAACCGAGATGAAACAAATGTGGGAAGAAATTGCAGAAGAGAAAAGCCTTAGCAAAAAATTGTACAGCTTTACTTTGAACATGCTTTCCCACAGAGAAATTGGATCGTATGAATGTTCAGACCGCTTGTCCTCTTCAAGTTTATATTCAAAATCACGAGGGATCATTTGGGTAAGTTTAGGTCTTGCCTGCTCACGAAATAGAGTGTTGAAACCATTAGAAGAAATTGAATACTTAGCAGCAAATGAACCAGACAGTACAGAAATTCTTAAAACTAATATGTTGGATACATACTATCCGAAAAGGAGTCGACATCTGGAACAGCTATGTCTGTATGAAGTACTTCAACATTACAGCTTCAAAAGAAATGTTAAACAGAATTTAAAACAAGGAAAATATGCAGTACTTGGATGTCATGGATGTTTAGTAAAACACACAAAAGGTAACCTTATCAACCACAAGAAACTAAGGGGCCGATTCCGATTTCGGCTGGAAGGGCACCGAACGATGGTCGGAGCCCTTCCGACCGAATCGGAACGTGCCGCTCGGATTCCTTTCCGACCGAGCCATTCCGATGGGCTCGGTCAGAAAAGAATCCGACTCGGATTTCCGGATGGCTCACGACTGGTTCGGAGAGCCCGTCAGCCATCCGGAAATCCCTCTGTACTCCCCCGGCTGCCTCTTTGCGACCGAGGGAATACGATGGCAGTTTTTCACTGCCTTTTCGTGCCGGTCTTTCCGGCACGAAAAGGCAGTCGGTCACTGTCTTTGGGGGCCCCCAGTGGGACCCCCATGGGTGCAAGGTCACCAAATGGCGGCCTGGAGGCACCTATGGTGCCCCTCTGTTGAACCCTGCACCCGGTGGCAGGCAAGTTGGGGTGCCGGCCACAGGGTGCAGGGTTGAACTGCACCCCTGCTTTCTCCAATGCCAGCATGCATTCCGTCTGGAATGCATGCTCCCATTGTGGGAGATACGAGTGCGACCGAACAGGGTTCGGTCGCATCGTACTGCCTGGGCCGTAACCGACGACAGCAGGTCGGTCGGTTACGGCTCCGGACCGATGTCGGACGGACCTGAGTCCGTCCGACATCGGAATCGGCCCCTAAGTTGTGAAACTCCAGACAAGCGAGAATTTTACTATTTAGCACTTCTCCAACTGTTCAAACCATGGCGTAGCGAAAGTGAATTACTTGGAGATTTCGACTGCTATGAAGATTCTTTTAATGCATGTAAAGATAGCATTGCATGTTCAATTTTCCCTACATATTTAAAAATGTTGAATGATGAAGCTGAACAGGAAAAGACTATTACAGCTGAAGTTGCAAATGAAAGTTCTCAAGATAGTCAAAGTTCTGGTCCATGTAGTCAAGATCCACTTGGACAACCAATAGTGGAAAATGAAGCAGCGATTGCTATGCATGAAGTGGAAATTGCAATGCAACAAGCACAAGAGGAGAATATTACATTGGAAAAGTTAGAAGAACAAGTAAATATTGAACAGAAAGAAATATATGTACAAGTGGGAGAACAGATAGAACATGGGGGCATATTAGCAACAACAGGCGAAAATTATCGCAAACCGCGCTTAGCGTGTGTTTTTTTAACGCCGCCTATCGCTGGATATTATCGCGGAGATAACATGCTATTAGCAACGTTTATCTCCAATGGGATAAAATATCCAGCGATAGCGGCGAAATGCGTGAATATCGCTGGAAATCCAGCGATATTCACGCATTAACGCCATGGTGGACTTAGCCTGACAATCCACCTCCCATTCAACAAACAGGTAAGTCATGTTTTTAGGTGGTGTTAAATTCTAGCAATAATCGCGCTTAGCGCTAATTTTTTTATCGCTTCGCCTGCGTTGCTAATAGGGGGAAGTTGTGTTAGCGACTGTTTTCAGTCGCTTTTAGTTGGGAACGCCTACCTTGCATGTCATTAGTGATAATTATCGCTGGCATGCAAGGCGATGGGAAAACCGGCCGCTATCGCCAGAAAGCTGTCGCTAACGCCTGTTAGCGACAGCTTGCTGATAGGGCGATAAAAAAATCGCCGCTTTAGCGGCAAAAAGTGCTGCTAAGGCGGCGATAAAGCCCTTGCTAATATGCCCCCATGGTTTGTTGCATAAAAAAAAGAATGTGTATGTTCATCATTTAAACCTATTCTGATGTACATCAGTGGTCAAGCTGGAACGGGTAAAAGTTTTGACCAGTTATCTTAAAAAAACTACTGATTCACATTTATCTTGTGTAGTAACAGCTCCAACTGGATTAGCTGCGCACAATGTTAAAGGAATTACTTTGCATAGATTACTAATGTTAGCAGTTGAGCATGATAATAAATTAGAATATCAGAAGTTGTCTGGAGAAGCTTCATATGAAGTGTCAAGAGTGCTGAAGAAGATGAAACTTTTAATTATTGATGAGGTCAGCATGGTCTCAAACTTAATGCTTGCTTTCGTGCATCTAAGAATGCAACAGGTATTAAAAACAGATTACGACGTTCTCTTTGGAGGAAAACATTTAATTGTATTTGGAGATCTGCTACAACTAACTCCTGTAAATGGAGAACCAGTCTTTAAAACTCTTTTATATGAAGACACTAGGAAATCTTTGGGAAGTATTGGAAATGTGAATCTCTGGTTAAATTTTGAATATAAAGAACTCACTCAGAATATGCGACAAGCAAGTGATGAAGATTATGGAAATATTCTGAAAGATGTAAGAATTGGTGTTCTAAGCAAACATGGTAAACAAGCTTTACAAAGTTGTCTACTAAAGAACTTGTTTACAACTGAAAACACACCAGCAGCAATACTGTACAAGAACATTGCAGAAAAAAGTCTATACTTTGCTTAATGCCTACACTGGAAGAGTGTTATACATTTAATCAAGAGCTTCTGAAATTGGAAAATCAAGAAATAGTTCACATTGAAGCTATTGATAAAATCGAGCATCAAGGAATAACAATTCTTCTTTCAAATAAACTACAGAGTAAATTGGATTCTTTGGAAAAGTCTGTATCAAAAACTGCTGGCTTAGAAAAAATTTTAGATGTATGTATAAACTGTCGGGTAATTTTGAGGCGTAATTTGAATATAGAACAAGGTTTAGTGAATGGAGCAATAGGGAAGGTTGTTGAATTTGTAAAATATCAAAACAGAAATGCAATTGAATTCTTGAAAATTAAATTTGATCAGATTGCAGAGGTGAAACAAATTGGGCGTTGTGCTGTACGTTTTTTGCTGGTAAAAGACTTGTATGTTCGTAGAAAACAGTTTCCTTTCTGTTTAGCATATGCAATAATCATTCATAAATCTCAAGGTTTAAGTGTAGATAATGCTTTAGTAAATGTTGGAAGAACTGTGTTTAAAGAGGGAATGGTATACGTTGCATTATCTCGAGTTAGAACATTGTCTGGTTTGTATTTAATTGATTTCGATGAAAACAAGGTTAGTGCTGATGTAAATTGTGTAAGAGAATATAATCGTTTAAGAAGACTTTATGCACCAACTTTAGGTGAATATCCTATTTATGAAAAACGTGCTGTGTGTTCAAAATGCAAACATGTTGATGAATCAAGTGTGGTTTAAAAGCAGAAAAAAATTCAAGAGAAAAGAAAAGATGCAAAGAAACAGAAAATACAAAGAAGTGATGATGTTGTGGGATACCAATTAGAAAATGCTTCTGGTGTCAACTGCTATGGTAATGTTATTCTAAACGTTATATTTTATCTAGAAGATGTTTATGGTGAAATTATGGAAAGTCTGGAAAAAAGATTATGTTCTGCACTTTATACTTTATTTAAACAATTGAGAACTGACAGAAGTAAGATCCATACTGCTTCTGGTATTCGACAACTCTTGGATACATGTACTGGATCTTTAACGTTCAGTCCTAATATACAACAAGATGCACAAGAGTTTCTGATGGTTATGCTTGGAGTATTAGAAGATGAAGGAATCCAGATTGAGAGTTTATTTGGACTCAGTTACAAATGGGATCACAAATGTGAACAGTGTTCATTAACTTCTAGTACTATAGTTGACAGAGAACGATTTCTATATTTAACAATACCTGACTGCAAATCTGTACCTTTTCCGAAATTAGTAAAAGAAGCAAATCATGATATGAAATGTTCTCGTTGTCAATCAGAAATGTTATCTACATTATGCCTAGAAAGATATGGAAAATATGTAATTGTAATGCTACAACGCTGTAGACCAAATGGAAGAAAAGTGGAAATGAAAATTAAAAATTTTCTTGCTAGTCAAGTATCTATTTCTGGAAGAACTTTCACAACACTGGCTATTGTTGTCCATGCTGGAGCTACTACCACATGTGGACATTATACTGTATATTTGAAATACAAAAATGGTTGGAGTCACTGCAAAGAAACACACTTGGAAATTAAACCGAGATTGCCTTATGAATTACCCAACTCATACTTGATATTTCTGAAACAAAAATTTTAGATACATTATTCGGCCTAGAGGGAAGATGGGAGGATGCTTAAAGGAATTGATACTGGATGATTTAAAAAAAAAAATTCCAGACATTATTTGGCCTTGAGGAAAAATGTCAACAGAAACTACACAGTAAAGGTAAGATTTAAAAATTGGAAATAGTATTGGATGTGTTATTTGGGTTGATTTGTTATTGTGGTTGTTTTTTTTTAACAATCTAGTTGATTGTTTTTTTCCCCAGCTGTTTATGATGATACTACACTGATATCACTGTGAATAGTGAAGTTAAGTAGAATCTGATAACAGCAGAAAAAGGGAGAAAAATATGTTTTGAAAATGTTATATTATGTTGTATTATTTGATAAGTAACAGTGTAATTTGTGAAATATATTACATTACACAACAGTTTTACAGTTTATTTTCTTTTCTGTAGTGGAAAAGTCGAAAAAACAGCACTAATGACAAAAAGCAGAATAGTAGTTTAATATTTAAAAAAAAAAATCAAATTCACTAAAAAAACCATAGGTTTTACAGACGTTATAGTTAGAAATTAGCATTTAAAAAACCTTTGAAATTCACTGAAAAAACCATAGGTTTTACAGACGTTATAGTTAGAAATTAGCATTTAAAGAACCTTAGAAATTCACTGAAAAAACCATAGGTTTTAGGGACGTTATAGTTAGCTGGACATTTCACTCGTACAAAACCATAGAAATTCCACAGTTATAGTTAGTTCAGTTAACTATAACTCGCGCCCCCGCAATGCACTGCTCATGACGTCACATATTACATCATTCATGGCATGGTCAGTGACATCACTGATGACATCACTGATGATATCTCAAATGACATCACTGATGACATCACTGATGACATCATCCACATGATAATCTGATGCACCTCATCACAGCCTAATATAACCTTTAATATACCCTCTGTAAAATACACACTACTATTTTTGAAAGCATCCACACACCAATACCAGTTACTACATACTCACTCACTGATTCCTATGTCTGTACACACATCCACTCATTCACCTATGCAATCACTTATACATGCAGTCACTTATCAATACAACACTATCATATGCACTCATACACCTATTCAGACACTCACACACCGCCACTCATCCATGGAGTTACTCACACACCTAGTCAGTCATGCAAAGATTCAATCACACTCCCATTTACTCACCTAAACAGTTATACACACACCACCTCACTAATTCATACAGACAGTAACGCATAGTTACTCTCTTATGTAATCACTGAAACAAGTACAGACTCATCCATACATGCCACTCTCACAATCACTCAGTCTCACATATATTTATATACACCATCACTCACATATACTACCTTTTACATATGTAGTTACTCACATATGTACCACTGAGACATCCATTCACTCACCAACACACCCATACACACACTCACCCACCCATACAGCTGTTTCCACATGCACTCTTGAACCCATACACCCAGTGAATCAACCACTCACACATCTATGCAGAGTCACACACCTTCAACCCACCCACACACACACTCAGTCCCCCATACAAATACTCAAGCAAACAATCAATAACCCATATAGACACTCATGTAGCTACTGACCAACCCATGAAGCAGCTTACACAACAACAGACAGACTGATACAGACATTCACACAGTTTAGTCACTAACCCATGCATTCAGTAAGACACGTTTAATGAGTCACTTATACAATCAGTTACATACCTCCTAAATCCTCCATCCAGACACTTATACACCCACTCATTCTTCAATACACCTTGCCATATATATAAAACATATTTAAACTTTACAGAAACACAGAGTCACTGGATGATGTCATCAGTGATGTCATCAGTGATGTCATTTGAGATGGCATCAGTGATGTCATCAGTGATGTCACTGACCATGCCATGAATGATGTAATATGTGACGTCATAAGCAGTGCATTGCGGGGGCGCGAGTTATAGTTAACTGAACTAACTATAACGGTGGAATTTCTATGGTTTTGTACGAGTGAAATGTCCAGCTAACTATAACGTCCCTGAAACCTATGGTTTTTTCAGTGAATTTCTAAGGTTTTTTAAATGCTAATTTCTAACTATAACGTCTGTAAAACCTATGTTTTTTTCAGTGAACATATATATATATATATATATATATACATATACATATATATACAAATATACATATATATATATATATATATATATATATATATATATATATATATATATATATATATATCTCTGCAAAGAGGTATATGGCAGCAAGAATGTTTTGGCACATGACCAGGAACAGGCTGCAGCCCATCTGCATGCAGCATCCCTCGCTTTCAACAAAGGCGGAAGCACAGCAGGGAAAGCGAAGTAGGTACCTCGTTGGTCAGTGGTTATGGTGTTAAAATGTCAATGTTCAACTGCGTCTGTACGTAAAATATGAGATCTCTGCAATACGTTGTACCACTACCCATTAATCTTCGTGGCCGACCCATCCTTGTTCATGGCCCTCCCTGAGTAAGAATCCTAGTACCGAGCCTGGTATCGTGGGTGAGTAACAGGAGACCAAAATACTTTTTTTTATAATTTTGGAACTTGACAGGGAAAGGGGCTGTGGCAGTTACGGTGTCTCCCATGAATTAGTTACCCCTTCACAACTAATGAGAGTGTGGGATAGGAAACGGGCGACATAAATAGCATATACTTGTAGGTGGGGATCATTGAATAATGGTGTTTTTTTACCTTGGAATTCTGTGTGACATAAACAACCCAAGCTTCGCTCGTATTGTCTATTAGGGGACACTTTGGTGAAAAAACATCCACGTTCTTCCAAGTTACCTAACTATAATTTTATATATATTATAATGCGTCATCTCAGTTCTTACAGGCAGATGAGTAAGTCAGTTTGTCCAAGTTTGCTCCTTCTTCCTAATTTCAATGTGTTTGGAGTGAAGACTAACATTCAACCATTCTACTCTCTTCTGAAGGTATTACCTTCTGTTAATTTCCCATGCTGCAATTATAAACTTCAGCCCGTAGTTAGCAGAGAGGGTAATTAACAGATGTAAATGTGCAGGAGCCTGTGGACAATTAGGCTATTAGCACTTCCTCGTCTCGCCCCTTCAGTTAGGTAAGCAAGCCAAGTGTGCCTGTTCACTTCATGTCCCTGGTTCAGTTTCAATGAGTTTGAAATAAAGGCAAACAATTACAAGTTAATGCTCTCTTTTGAGTCATTTAACAAAGGTTAAAAACCTCTGCAAAGTGTATCAAGTAATAGTAATGCCCTGCAACATGTTGGCTGTCGGACGATGACCACAGGATTCACATATTCAATCTGTCCATGTCTGCTTCATATAACTGCTTCAGACCTTTCCGGAGCTTATAAGGCAGGTAAACAGCAACAGTTAACAACAGCACTCGGACTTTCCTTATGAGCCAAAACACTCTCTACAATCCATACAGCTGTGATCATATAATTTAATTAATTACATCTAATGTGGATTTACTTTATAAACATTTAATGGTGCTTCTGCACTTTGCCATTAGTGTATAATTGAACCAAAAATTGTCCTTGTTTCGGTTGATGCTGTGTATTTGTTTACTATTCATATTTCAAATGAATGAATACATGAATTATATTATCTTCATTTGAGTTTTATATAGTGCTGGCTAGACCCGGGGGTATCAGAGAGCTTTACAGGTTATGTGATAAGGTTTACAAGAGGTATATGAATGGATTCATATGAGTCAAAGTAAAGAACAATAAAGCATTAAGGGGTTACAAAGTCACAAAAGTGTATCACAAAGACACATTGCGGAAAGGAATTGGAGACTGAGAGATGATGGAACCAGTCAATGAGGGAAACGTAGAACAGCTTGTGCCTGTGATGAAGTAGTTGCTGAGCAGAAGAGATTTAAGGTCCGTTTTGATGGAAGGAAAAGAGAGGTTGCAGTGGAGATCCTTGGAGACTGAGTTCAAGATCTTAGGAGCATTTCCTGAGAAGGAGTGCACCTGGGATGATTTCCTTTTGAGATTTGGAGGAATGAGAAGAAGAGCGTTGGAGCTTCTCAGTGCCCAGACTCTTCCTGCTCTCGAAATTTTGGTTTCTAAGTATTTGGGGTTTTTAGTATGAAGGGCTTGGTGGGTGAAACAGGCTGTCTTGAAGATGCATCTTCCATCAATGGGAAACCAGTTAAGACTCTTGAGGGCAGTAGAGATGTGATTGAATCTTTTTATTTCTGAAAATTAGTTCAATAAATAATAGCTATCTGACCTTTATAGTTGCAGCACTGGCAGTGAAATTATAATAAACTTGATTGTCATATGTTTAAATAAGGTCCATTGTTTGTTGCTGATGGCACATTGGCTTTTATGACAGCAGAAACGCACTGACAGGTAAGCTGCTTCCAGACAATCTATGAAAAAGCATGCTTCGGTTTTCGTCCATTTGTTGTTTGGTGCTACTGGACTCTGAGATCTTACTCAGCTCTTGTTTCTGCATGACTAGGAGTGTACTACTACTCATGTGATGCCCCAGTGGGATTGTGTGGGGGTTCCACTTTAATTCCTTAATAAAAACACAGCTAGGTATGTCCCATCTGGGCCACAACCAGACCCAAGATATCTCAACACCTCATGCATTGACTGCTCCCAGACTCTTTCCCATTTCCTGGCCAGCATCATGTTGAGGGCCGCAGTTCTCCCTGGGTCACTGTGGTGATGGCTTTCCTGAAGCGACTCACAGTTTACTCAGCTGTGGCGTGATGGGTACCTAATGGATGCAGTCTCTGAAGAGCACCGTCAACTCCATCCTGCTGAAGGACATATTCACAAGTAACATTTATAATCTGCTGCCTAGCTCTCACCAGAGTACGAGGTGAGATCAAGGGAAACAAATAACTGAACAATGGCATGACTGAGCCCCCAGCCAAACTCAGACAAACATAACAGTGGCATCCATTGGAAACCAGTGGCAGAAGAGCATCCTGGTTGCTCTTACATCTGTCTAGACAGGTGCTTATTCTGTGTGGTTCTACCTTCTTTGTTAGACATCTCCTCTGAGTTTGCAGTTCAGGACACCTATGGCTCAAATAGTTAAATCTAGGGCCCTTTTTTCCAAGTGTTTTATATACCATTAATCTGTGTGGTGTTATCTAGGAAATAAAGCCCGTCCCGGGGCAAGGGGCATCAACTGCACTGTGAATACTCACATAATATGCATTCTGACGCTAGTCAATACACCCAGACAAAAGGGCACCATTGGCAGCCACAGCGTGACACAATGTATGACCATTACATATTCCAAAGCTGACATTACTTTTTAAAAAATATTTTACACATTTTGTGACTTTTTTACATCATAATTTTTATTGAGTTTTAGAAATAAGAATACCATAGAAAAAGCCAGGCTACTATCCCAATGTCCTTCTCCAGTCAACACACAAACATTATTTTTAGTTGCCAGTCATTTCCAAAGCATGCCATGCTTCCTCATAAGCTGAAATTTATGGAAGCCCAGCTCAGGAAGAAAGTGGAAATGAGGATGATTAAATTGTAGATGTGGAAAAGAGGCATGGTGTAGGAGGGATAGGCGAGAAGGGAATAAGGATGTAGAAATGGATCAGAGGACGTACTACCAAGTGGGGGTAGGATGGAGCTTGGGAAGGGGGTTGCTGGGTGTAAGGGGACACCTGGTGTATAAATCTTCATTGTCTCTCCATTACTAACGTTAATATTTTCTCAGAGGTGCCATCTCTGGGGAGAATCAGGGATCAGGCCAGCTCACCTGGGGTCTACCTCTCCTTGGGAACCCATCATTCAACCCGTGACTTATTGTCTCATCTCTGTAGTGCCATAGCCCCAAATGAAAATGAGCACACATTCAGGTGTTCAGCCTCTTATGTCTTTTAATGATGGTCTGGTAGACCCTCATTGGCCTCTAAGGTAGAGGATAACTCCTTGCGTATTCTTTCTCACTGCGTGGTTGCCTGAAGTCTAGAGAGAAGGCTATTGCCACCCCACACACAACTCACCTCCTCTGCTGAGCTAATTGGACCTCTTTTTGTCTATATTCCTTCACTCTCTTTACCCATTTGAGGCCCAGCTGAGAAGCGCTCCTGTCTTTTCAGCACAACAGAGTTCAAAGGTAATAAATCTCAGGTTCTCCATGTTGTTCTACTGCTCCCAGAGCTCATAGTTCCTCACACCTCCAGGTAGATTCCCCAAAACTCAGAGCATACTAATGTCCCATTATCGGTGCATTCCATTATTTCACCAATGACTGATTCATCACTGTTGCTTTCTACACGTCCCCTGGATGTTTCACACACCTTTTCAGCTTGGTTCTGTGGACCTCTCTCCAGCCAGATGCCACTTTGTTGTACCTTCCACCAGGCAAGATCACCGGCTCCAGTATCATCTGCTGAGGGTCATTCACAGCGCTACTGACTTTCGCGCCCCAGATCACCATATTGTTTCTACTGCATCTGACTGGAGGAGGGTGGGCTCTGATCACCACCATTGTGCCCCAAGTTATTCACTCCATTGATTGCAACAGCCACCTTTAAAGGATAGGATTCACATTTCCCCTTCAACCCGTCAAGGTTTTTCTTTATAGGGGTAGAGTCACCCCTCAGGTCTCAGGTTCAAACTTCATTTCAGCAGCTGGAGCTTGCAGAAGCTACAGCCACCATTTTGAATGCCTGGACATACAGCCCCTCCCCTTTAACACAAACAATAATAGAACGCCCCATGAAAATCTACCTTTTGATTTAGAATATCTTCACAAATCAAAAGACATACTTTGCTCTTAGAGTTACCTGTGTACCTCCAAGGTCATGTGCAGGGAGTATCATGTGTAGTGGGAGCAGAGGGCCATGGTGAATAGGTATAGGGCAAATCTCTTGTGGCTAGTACACATTATGTACAGCCCAATGCCATGGTCATTGAGTTCTGGTGATCAAACTAAATGCCTTATTCTGATAGCCGACTGCTCACAGACAAAGGATCTTGACATAATGGAACTTTGGCCACACCTTTCACCCTGTGCTCAATGTTTGTAGAGCATTGCCAAAGGCTAGGTATGTCCCATCTGGGTCACGCCCAGACCCAAGATATCTCAACACCTCATGCATTGACTGCTCCCAGACTCCTTCCCATTTCCTGGCCAGCATCATGTTGAGGGCCCCAGTTCTCCCTGGGTCTCTGTGGTGATGGCTTTCCTGAAGCGACTCACAGTTTACTCAGCTGTGGCGTGCTGGGTACCTAATGGTTGCAGTCTCTCAAGAGAACCGTCAACTCCATCCTGCTGAAGGACACATTCACTAGTAACATTTATATTCAGCTGCCTAGCGCGTCTCTCACTAGAGTACGAGGTGAGATCAAGGGAAACGAATATCTGAACAATGGCATGACTGAGCCCCCAGTCAAAGTCAGACAAAAATAACGGTGGCATCCATTGGAAACCAGTGGCAGAAGAGCGTCCTGGTTGCTCTTACATCTGTCTAGACAGGTGCTTATTCTGTGTGGTTCTACCTTCTTTGTTAGACATCTCCTCTGAGTTTGCAGTTCAGGACACCTATGGCTCAAATAGTTAAATCTAGGGCCCTTTTTTCCAAGTGTTTTATATACCATTAATCTGTGTGGTGTTATCTAGGAAATAAAGCCCGTCCCGGGGCAAGGGGCATCAACTGCACTGTGAATACTCACATAATATGCATTCTGACGCTAGTCAATACACCCAGACAAAAGGGCACCATTGGCAGCCACAGCGTGACACAATGTATGACCATTACATATTCCATAGCTGACATTACTTTTTAAAAATATTTTACACATTTTGTGACTTTTTTACATCATAATTTTTATTGAGTTTTAGAAATAAGAATACCATAGAAAAAGCCAGGCTACTATCCCAATGTCCTTCTCCAGTCAACACACAAACATTATTTTTAGTTGCCAGTCATTTCCAAAGCATGCCATGCTTCCTCATAAGCTGAAATTTATGGAAGCCCAGCTCAGGAAGAAAGTGGAAATGAGGATGATTAAATTGTAGATGTGGAAAAGAGGCATGGTGTAGGAGGGATAGGCGAGAAGGGAATAAGGATGTAGAAATGGATCAGAGGACGTACTACCAAGTGGGGGTAGGATGGAGCTTGGGAAGGGGGTTGCTGGGTGTAAGGGGACACCTGGTGTATAAATCTTCATTGTCTCTCCATTACTAACGTTAATATTTTCTCAGAGGTGCCATCTCTGGGGAGAATCAGGGATCAGGCCAGCTCACCTGGGGTCTACCTCTCCTTGGGAACCCATCATTCAACCCGTGACTTATTGTCTCATCTCTGTAGTGCCATAGCCCCAAATGAAAATGAGCACACATTCAGGTGTTCAGCCTCTTATGTCTTTTAATGATGGTCTGGTAGACCCTCATTGGCCTCTAAGGTAGAGGATAACTCCTTGCGTATTCTTTCTCACTGCGTGGTTGCCTGAAGTCTAGAGAGAAGGCTATTGCCACCCCACACACAACTCACCTCCTCTGCTGAGCTAATTGGACCTCTTTTTGTCTATATTCCTTCACTCTCTTTACCCATTTGAGGCCCAGCTGAGAAGCGCTCCTGTCTTTTCAGCACAACAGAGTTCAAAGGTAATAAATCTCAGGTTCTCCATGTTGTTCTACTGCTCCCAGAGCTCATAGTTCCTCACACCTCCAGGTAGATTCCCCAAAACTCAGAGCATACTAATGTCCCATTATCGGTGCATTCCATTATTTCACCAATGACTGATTCATCACTGTTGCTTTCTACACGTCCCCTGGATGTTTCACACACCTTTTCAGCTTGGTTCTGTGGACCTCTCTCCAGCCAGATGCCACTTTGTTGTACCTTCCACCAGGCAAGATCACCGGCTCCAGTATCATCTGCTGAGGGTCATTCACAGCGCTACTGACTTTCGCGCCCCAGATCACCATATTGTTTCTACTGCATCTGACTGGAGGAGGGTGGGCTCTGATCACCACCATTGTGCCCCAAGTTATTCACTCCATTGATTGCAACAGCCACCTTTAAAGGATAGGATTCACATTTCCCCTTCAACCCGTCAAGGTTTTTCTTTATAGGGGTAGAGTCACCCCTCAGGTCTCAGGTTCAAACTTCATTTCAGCAGCTGGAGCTTGCAGAAGCTACAGCCACCATTTTGAATGCCTGGACATACAGCCCCTCCCCCTTTAACACAAACAATAATAGAACGCCCCATGAAAATCTACCTTTTGATTTAGAATATCTTCACAAATCAAAAGACATACTTTGCTCTTAGAGTTACCTGTGTACCTCCAAGGTCATGTGCAGGGAGTATCATGTGTAGTGGGAGCAGAGGGCCATGGTGAATAGGTATAGGGCAAATCTCTTGTGGCTAGTACACATTATGTACAGCCCAATGCCATGGTCATTGAGTTCTGGTGATCAAACTAAATGCCTTATTCTGATAGCCGACTGCTCACAGACAAAGGATCTTGACATAATGGAACTTTGGCCACACCTTTCACCCTGTGCTCAATGTTTGTAGAGCATTGCCAAAGGCTAGGTATGTCCCATCTGGGTCACGCCCAGACCCAAGATATCTCAACACCTCATGCATTGACTGCTCCCAGACTCCTTCCCATTTCCTGGCCAGCATCATGTTGAGGGCCCCAGTTCTCCCTGGGTCTCTGTGGTGATGGCTTTCCTGAAGCGACTCACAGTTTACTCAGCTGTGGCGTGCTGGGTACCTAATGGTTGCAGTCTCTCAAGAGAACCGTCAACTCCATCCTGCTGAAGGACACATTCACTAGTAACATTTATATTCAGCTGCCTAGCGCGGCTCTCACTAGAGTACGAGGTGAGATCAAGGGAAACGAATATCTGAACAATGGCATGACTGAGCCCCCAGTCAAACTCAGACAAAAATAACGGTGGCATCCATTGGAAACCAGTGGCAGAAGAGCGTCCTGGTTGCTCTTACATCTGTCTAGACAGGTGCTTATTCTGTGTGGTTCTACCTTCTTTGTTAGATATCTCCTCTGAGTTTGCAGTTCAGGACACCTATGGCTCAAATAGTTAAATCTAGGGCCCTTGTTTCCAAGTGTTTTATATACCACTAATCTGTGGGGTGTTATCTAGGAAATAAAGCCCGTCCCGGGGCAAGGGGCATCAACTGCACTGTGAATACTCACACAATATGCATTATGACGCTAGTCAATACACCCAGACAAAAGGGCACCATTGGCAGCCACAGCGTGACACAATGTATGACCATTACATATTCCAAAGCTGACATGACTTTTTAAAAAATATTTTACAAATTTTGTGACTTTTTTACATCATAATTTTTATTGAGTTTTAGAAATAAACATACCATAGAAAATGCCAGGCTACTATCCCAATGTCCTTCTCCAGTCAACACACAAACATTATTTTTAGTTGCCAGTCATTTCCAAAGCACGCCATGCTTCCTCATAAGCTGAAATTTATGGAAGCTCAGCTCAGGAAGAAAGTGGAAATGAGGATGATTAAATTGTAGATGTGGAAAAGAGGCATGGTGTAGGAGGGATAGGCGAGAAGGGAATAAGGATGTAGAAATGGATCAGAGGACGTACTACCAAGTGGGGGTAGGATGGAGCTTGGGCAGGAGGTTGCTGGGTATGAGGGGACACCTGGTGTATAAATCTTCATTGTCTCTCCATTACTAACGTTAATATTTTCTCAGAGGTGCCATCTCTGGGGAGAATCAGGGATCAGGCCAGCTCACCTGGGGTCTACCTCTCCTTGGGAACCCATCATTCAACCCGTGACTTATTGTCTCATCTCTGTAGTGCCATAGCCCCAAATGAAAATGAGCACACATTCAGGTGTTCAGCCTCTTATGTCTTTTAATGATGGTCTGGTAGACCCTCATTGGCCTCTAAGGTAGAGGATAACTCCTTGCGTATTCTTTCTCACTGCGTGGTTGCCTGAAGTCTAGAGAGAAGGCTATTGCCACCCCACACACAACTCACCTCCTCTGCTGAGCTAATTGGACCTCTTTTTGTCTATATTCCTTCACTCTCTTTACCCGTTTGAGGCCCAGCTACAGAAGCGCTCCTGTCTTTTCAGCACAACAGAGTTCAAAGGTAATAAATCTCAGGTTCTCCATGTTGTTCTACTGCTCCCAGAGCTCATAGTTCCTCACACCTCCAGGTAATTTTCCAAAACTCAGAGCATACTAATGTCCCATTATCGGTGCATTCCATTATTTCACCAATGACTGATTCATCACTGTTGCTTTCTACACGTCCCCTGGATGTTTCACACACCTTTTCAGCGTGGTTCTGTGGACCTCTCTCCAGCCAGATACCACTTTGTTGTACCTTCCACCAGGCAAGATCACCGGCTCCAGTATCATCTGCTGAGGGTCATTCACAGCGCTACTGACTTTCGCGCCCCAGATCACCATATTGTTTCTACTGCATCTGACTGGAGGAGGGTGGGCTCTGATCACCACCATTGTGTCCCAAGTTACTCACTCCATTGATTGCAACAGCCACCTTTAAAGGATTGGATTCACATCTCCCCCTCAACCTGTCAAGGTTTTTCTTTATAGGGGTAGAGTCACCCCTCAGGTCTCAGGTTCAAACTTCATTTCAGCAGCTGGAGCTTGCAGAAGCTACAGCCACCATTTTAAATGCCTGGACATACAGCCCCTCCCCCTTTAACACAAACAATAATAGAACGCCCCATGAAAATCTACCTTTTGATTTAGAATATCTTCACAAATCAAAAGACATACTTTGCTCTTAGAGTTACCTGTGTACCTCCAAGGTCATGTGCAGGGAGTATCATGTGTAGTGGGAGCAGAGGGCCATGGTGAATAGGTATAGGGCAAATCTCTTGTGGCTAGTACACATTATGCACAGCCCAATGCCATGGTCATTGAGTTCTGGTGGTCAAACTTAATGCCTTATTCTGATAGCCGACTGCTCACAGACAAAGGATCTTGACATAATGGAACTTTGGCCACACCTTTCACCCTGTGCTCAGTTTGTAGAGCATTGCCAAAGGCTATCTTTTATAATAAAAACATATAAGAATGTATACCTATATTAAATGTATGGGTGATTTTATTGCACAAAATGCAGCGTTATAAAACCCGATTTTTCAAAGGGTACTGTCACAAATAGGAAATACTTCATTGAGTACAGGTTTGATCAGCATAATGACAAATGCCAAACCACTTTGCAGGACATCACCATTCAGGAATTGGTTGAGGTTTGCAGCAAGAAAGTCCTAATTATGCTGCAAGGATATCTAAATTATGCAGCAAAAAGACATATTAATTATGAAGTATGATTTTCTGCCATTTGAGCAAAGGGCAACATTTTTGTACAAACTTCCAATTATGTGGCAACTAAATAAATCCATAATTAAGTGGAAAAAACTAGCAGTCACATGCATACATTCAATGTCTCTCACTACTGTCCATTGTTTTATCAACAATGTGTTCATGACAAGAAAATAAAACCTAAAGGTTCTAATTCCAATCAATGTCCATTGTTAGTTTTTACAATCTGCCGACCCTGAAATACACTTGTATTTAAAAAATATATAACATTTAACATATGCCTTCTGGTGACTGTTACTAGCCTAGTGGTTTATGATATCACAGAATCATTCAATGGCCCTTGACAAGAAAAGATAACGAAATAAAGAGGACAAAATATATAGGGGTCGCCAAGGGAGACATCATCTTTTTTCACGGAGGAGGCTTCGGGGCGTGAACAGTGAGTGAAACTAAAACCGAACTTTACTGAAATGAAAAGAAATACGTTATTTAAAACAAACCTGGATATGCAAAATGTGCCCATTTTTATGAAGGAAATGCTCAGTGTCCTAAATGAACTGCCACCAAAGCTTCAAAATACATGATCTTTGTCAGCTTTTTCTACGTCATAAGATACATAGATGCAGAAACATTTTTAAAGTTTAGAAGTTCTGCTTAATATAGCCCTACCTACCGGCCTAAACAGACTTGTAAATTCTGATTTGGAAAGCACCTTGGTTTATATCTATTGTATATAAAAACAAAGAGCGTGGCATAAACAATGTTTGCAGATGCAATTGTATACGTTTGTGAGTCGTAGCCCCTCCCCATACTCAACACTCTGCATATCTGAATATATGCCATGTTTTAATAGTGAAATCAATTAAAAACAGTTGAAGTTAAGATCCATTGAAAGTCACCGGCTACAGTTCTCTACGCCATCCATAGTTTGCACAACAGCCGTGCACCAGGACTCGCACACCAAATGCAATGCTCATGCCCTCAACCGTCATGCTACCGATGCAACTAGAAATGGCATCAATGATCTTATAGGCAGATTACATATTACATTACCATTAACACTATCAATGTGATGACTATAAATATAGTATTATTTTTTGTTTTGAGTATGTATTGATACTTTTTGGCATAAATATTGTGAGCCCATAAGCATTGCATTTGGTGTGCGAGTCATGGGTTGGAGAAGGGGCTGTGTGCTTTGCCTATGCAAAGATGAGGCTCAGACTCCAGGCCTTGCTGTGATTGGGCGGTGGGGATGTGACGTGACACAGAGCCAGGCTGTCGCACCTCAACTGTTCGCGATGATTAACGCACTTAACTCGATCCATTCCTAGTACAGTGATCGATCCTCAAAATGTAAATTGAAAAGATCTTCCACTCACCCCTTGCATAACTGGCTAAATAGTCATAATTAATAGTGTTGGCATGTTCATCAGCAAAAGTAATTGAAAGCTTTTCCATTCCCTTTTTTATCCATCTGTTAATCTTGAGTGAGTGGCCCTTAAAAGCTTTTCCACTGGGTGATGTTTTAGCCAAAATCCAAGATACAGGAAGGTTCTAGAAAGGTTTGCGGCATATGTGAACACATAATAACAGTGGTAACTAGCCTTAATCTTTGCAGTAAGTTTCTATACACGAACAAATAAAAGTGCCCAGCACAGGGGATGTTAAACTTTATCACACTATGTAACCTGTGAACAAATCTCTGAAACTATTTAAATTCAACTTTTTTTTATATATTGATCGCCTGAAACAGGTACTTATGAACATCTTCATTCAACTAACCCTGGTAATTAGTATTTATTTATTTACTTATATAGCTTAATGTAGAACCCTGCAGACAGAGAATGGGTTGCAGACCACTTTACAGTGATACATAGGTGAACAGCTACAACAGAAGTAAAAATGTCTACACAGAATAAAGTGTATAAAGAGCAGACCTGAAGGTTGGAACAAAAATGGTACACTTATATACAGCATCTGTAGCAGGTTCTTGAGGTTGCCCAGTGTCAACATGTAAGTATATCTGGATTAGGTGTTAGCTCTTTGGAAAGTTAAGCAAGCTGTTCACTTGAACTAGGAGTAACTTCAGCCCAATTGGGGCGCTGGAGTTTCACATCCTTTGTGTTGGTGTTCTCCCTGAAAAGGCTTGTTCTTTTTTCCGGAATGAATGGGGGCTTCTAACCCGAGGGGATGCAAGCCCCATAGAGAGCAAGATTCACTTGAGATTATTGTTTTGTTTCATTCTGGATCTAGCTTATGCACCACAAAGGATCCTAAATTGAATGAAGAGTTTCCATCCTGATGGAACTCTGTTGGCTCTTCTTGCCGGCCTGCACCAGCTTCAAAACCAGGTGCATTATGTACAAAGACATTGCAACCAAGACCACTGCTCATTCTGAAGAGAAGCTCACCTTTTTTGGTGGTTCTTGGCACAACAGCAGCCGGACACCATCAGACAGCAGATTAAGGAGCGTAGAAAAGAAAACAGAAGGCAGCAGGCAGCAGGCCTTTTCCAACAATGCAGCCAGGATCTGGAACACTATCTATCAGGACCACTCCAACACTTCTCCAATTTAGTAAAGAGTTGAAGAATGACCTCTTTAAAGAACACTACATCACAATGCATTAATCGTCCTCAACCCAGCTTCCTGTCCTATAACACCTTGCCTTTATGCTTGTCCTTGACCCTGTACAGTGCAATGCTGCTTCCGACTAGGCTTGTACTATAGAAATACCATGCACAGGCATAAATACATTAGACACTCAAAGGTGATTAGCACTGGAATGATGTGATTGAACCTCCTAATTCCTGAAATAATCTTGCAGCCTTCAAGGAGACTTAGTTTATGTGAGTTTGGCAATAAATACTTGAGGTGTGATTCTGCAATCAATTCTGGATAGCAATAGTGATTGTACTTGAGAATAAAATCATGCACAGGAATGGAAGGTTTAAGTAATTTCAGTATTCTAATATATTTCTGGGAACCTTTAACAGCAGAGATTATATTGTCCAAAAGGTTTAAGTTTTTCGCAGCATAAACCAAAGAGACTGGGCACAGTAAGTGATGGAGTGTGTGCAGTCAAAGATCTGCAATAAGTTGGGACAAGGTTGGATTGAACATAAAACTAAACAGTAGGGGAATGCCTACATCACGACAACACGTATAGACTCCTCAGAGTAAATGTGGGCTCTTTGCAAAGCTAAATGGTATTTACTTTACAAGATGGGGCATTCTGCAGCACACATAGAAGTAGCATATCGTCATTATTTAATGATTGTTTATGTGCATGAAGGGAGACCTTTATGCACAAAAACGAGGAGAAATAAAAGTGTTCTCCTCATTGCACCAATCTAACGCCTTATTTTGCATTGCGTTTTTGGCGCTGCCTCAGATTTGCAGATCCTTGTTAATCTGCAGTAGCATCAAAAGCAATGGGTGTTATGGTGAAACGCCCACAGCAACACCCATTGCATACCCCTTTCACGGAGATACCTGCGTGAAAGGGTACAATATTTACAAAGCGGCGTTAAGCTTAACACCAATTTGTAAATATGGAGCAGGGAATTACACCACAGGAACGTTGTAAAAAGTGACGTTCCGGAGGCGCAATTCCATTGTACATATGCCCCACAGTATCATAATACAGGCGTTTAACCCCTTCGATGCTCATGACGAGCTCAGCTCGTCATGCTGCGCGGACGCGCTGTGCGCATGACGAGCTCAGCTCGTCACGATCCCACCCGCGATCGGAATCTCCAGCACACGAGCGGAATTCCGATCGCAGTCAAGGGGTTAAATGTCGAACTTGCAAGGCAAAAAAATTATTTGGAATGCTGGAGATAGGGTCAGATAGAACCAAGGGGCATATTAGCAACGATTTTATCGCCGGCTATCGCTGGATTTCATCGCCGAGATAGCGTGTTATTAGCAACGCTTATGTCCAAGGCGATAAAAAATCCAGCGATAGCGGCGAAATGCGAGAATATCGCAGGAAATCCTGCGATAAAACACCAGCGATAGGGGAATCCTTGATGATAGGCCATGGTGGACTCAGCCTCACAATCCACCTCCCATTGAGACAATAGGTAAGTCAAGTTTTTAGCAGGTGTTAAATTCCAGCGATAATCGCGGTTAGCGCGACTTTTTTTATCGCTTCGCGGGCATTGATAATAGGGGGAAGTTGTGTTTGCTACTGTTTGCAGTTGCTTTTAGTTGGGAACGCCTACTTTGCATGTTATTAGCGATAATTATCGCTGACATGCAAGGCGGCAACAAAACGGCCGCTATCGCCATTAAGCTGTCGCTAACAGCTGTTAGCGACAGCTTGCTAATAGGGCAATAAAAATATCGCCGCTTTATCGGCAAAAAGTGCCGCTAAAGTGGCGATACTGCCCTTGATAATATGCCCCCAAATTCCTTCTGATTGCAAAAAAGGTGAATAATTTTGAGAAACATCACAGTTTTCTGTTAAAGAACAGACAACTAATGCAAGGTGCTTCTTATGGCTTATCAATCAAATAGCTCCCAGAGGAGCCAAACATTTAAGGCGGGAGGGAGCACACTGCCTCCAGGTAAGTACCAGATTCCCCCATGATATTATGGTAGGTACAGTTCATCGTGTTTTTTAATTACTTATCATTAGAAGATTGTTTACAATCAGTGTTGGTGCTACCAGTGCTTGCATTTCTGGATACATGTTGATGGGTTCTTGTCCATCTTTAGCACAAACTATCATGTAGGTTTAAAAGCAAATTTTTTTCTAAGCATGGTAAACAGTCAGTGGCAATAGGATTTTAGAAGAATAGATTGTAGAAACCCATAGGGGACACCTATGTCCATATATTAGTCATAAGTTAATTCCTTGATTTCTAACCGTGTCCTTATTGTACAGCTGAGAATATAGCATTATGTTTATTTCAAATTAATAAACCTTGCAGCTCAACAAAGAACAAGCACACAGTAAAACTTTCCTTTTGAAAAAAATGATA
This sequence comes from Calotriton arnoldi, assembly GCA_963921515.1. Classification (NCBI taxonomy): domain Eukaryota; kingdom Metazoa; phylum Chordata; class Amphibia; order Caudata; family Salamandridae; genus Calotriton; species Calotriton arnoldi. Next base: position 2,443,320 of record CAWUFW010001994.1, on the reverse strand, counting down.
TAGCACTTAGGAGTTTTTATCCTCTTACAAAACAATTCTAAAACGGTATGCTTATGTTACAGGTAAATAACAGTAAAAAGATTTTGCTTAAACACATAGACACACATAGACGTGCAAATACATTCACACAAACACATACAGACACACACACACAGATGCTCATTCCACACTCATATATATATGCGCATGCATGCACTCACCAAACCACAAATATTCACAAGCATATAGTCACATACAAACACACACCACAAGAAATGTGCATGCACACAATAAACTCCCGAACAAACACACCCAGGTTCACAAACTCACTTATATACACATGCAAGCACAAATCACACAAATGCAACCCAAAACACACACTTACAGGAGCACACACTCACTCATACATACACAGACGCACAAACACCACCAACAAAGGACTCGTCCTGACGGCATTTGCGGCGCTCTATGACGGTGCGATCCGTGGAAAACGGCAGAGTCCAGCCGTAATATAACACCAAGGATTCCCTTTTGAGGAAAAAACCACTTGCACTCACGGGTGTTTTTGCACGCTCTTGGATTTTATTAAAGCGGCAACATTCTCCAACCAGTAAAGAACCCTACGCGTTTCAGTCTGCCCTCAGACCTTGCTCACGGGTAACCAACGCTTCAATTGCTACTTCATTTAAATTAATCACCTGACATTATGTCACATCCTGTTCTATACAGCGCTTGGCATTCTGGTAGATGTAGTCTTTTACATTTTTATAGTGAATTTTAAATAAGTGATTTTGTGAATTGAACGAAATAAAATTAATGTATCTAAAATACAGTGAAACTAGTGAGTGCCATGCCTGTTACAGTTTTCCAATGTGTAATTAAACTAATCTATTAAGCTTTTACTTTGGCACCAACCCATTCATTTGGTTGCATCTTGCCTACCCCAATCATCCTTTCTCAATTCTATTCAGGTGCATTACCCAAATGAAAATATTTTGCCCTCTAGTGGGCTTTCAAGGACGTGAGTTACCAATATTGGTGGCTTGCTTCAAAATTACCTATTCTTAAAACTAGTAACATGCAACTATTGTTAAAACAACCAAATATCTGATATTTTCATTTCATAAAAAGAATTTTCTATGACCAAATGTTATTATGTTATGAGATAAAGAAGGCCCTAAATAATACTATGAGAAATTGCATAATTTCAAAATCTCTTTCCAGATTTGAGAAAATTCACGATTGTACAGATTCTTTACAAACAATATCATTTCCATGTTTGATGTTGTTAAAGGTGTGAGTACATCTCTTCATCCTTATTGAGGCCAAAGGGGGCCAGGGTTCTGAAAGATAAAATGTGACGTGATTCCCTTTGTCTTAGAGTTTTTCTCGATTGCCACCTCTCACATGGCATTCAACCATTTCCACTGCGTAGAATTTTAGTTTTTTCCAGTCCCCATCATGATACTTTTCCATATGTTCAGCCACGGCATAACCACGATCCTTATTAACCCTGGCTCTTACATGCTCCAGTATTCGTTTTTTGAGTTCACAAACCGTGCTCCCTACATATTTCAATTTGCAGGGACACTCAATGATGTAAACCACAAACTGACTTTTACAGTTGATTAATTGATTAATTCTCCATTTCTTCCGGTTTGCCATTGTGATCTCCTTCGTATTTTGTGCAATTTGACATACTTTACACGTTGAGCATTTGAAAAAGCCCTTAACATTTATCCAAGTTTTTTGTTGTTTTCTCATGTTGAAATGACTGTGGACTAGTTCATCTTTTAGATTTTTCGCTCTCCTGTATGTAATTTTTGGGTGACTACCAACAATATTCCTCATAGTTTTATCCAAACATAAAATGCTCCAATTTTTTCGAAGGATATGCTCAATTTGTTTTGACTCCGTTGAGAATGTTGTAATTAATCTTATAGCATCCTGATCATTGTTTATTTGGGGCTATTTCTGTTTTATGATCTCTGATCTTGGTTGTTTTTCTGTTCTTTCGAGACAATCTTTTAATACATTTTTGTTGTATTTTCTGTTTCTGAATCTGAGCATTGATTGTTTGCTATGTTTTTTCCATTCATTTTCTTCAGAGCATATCCGTCTTATCCTCAATAATTCACCATATGGTATATTTCTGATTAATGAGGTTTGATGGAAGCTTTCTGCATGCAGTGTTGCATTGGTCGCTGTTGCCTTACGATGTAGAGTAGTATGTACTTTGTTTTCCCTAATGTAGATTTCAGTGTCCAGGAATACCACTCGGGTTTCACTGATGTCATACGTGAAGTGTAGGTTGGTGTTTGTATTGTTGAGGATATCGAAGTAGATTTTGAATTCTTCCATGGAACCATCCCAAATGATTAAAAGATCGTCTATATATCTCAGCCAAGATATTATTTTTTCAACATGTAGGTCATTATTTGAGTTCCATGCCACCTTTTGTTCCCACCAACCTATTGTCAAACACGCATAACTGGGACTGAAAGAAAACCCCATCGCTGTCCCATCCTTTTGTAAAAAAATATCATCTCCAAACATAAAGATGTTTTGAGTCAAACATAAGCTAATCATCTCCATTATCATAGCATTGTGGTTGGCAAATTGAATATTGCGATCCTTTAAAAAGTATTGGCAGGCTGCCATTCCAAAAGTATTTTCAATGTTGGTGTATAACCCAATTACATCCATGGTTATCAATTTGTAGGTGGGTTCCCAATTTAGCCCTTGTACATTTCTAAGAAGGTCGCTTGTATCTCTGAGGTATGATGTTAAACCCTTAACATATGGCAATAGATATCCATCCACAAAATTGGCAATTGGTTCCAGAAGTGACCCCTTTGCTGAAACGATTGGCCTCCCTGGTGGTTTCATGGGGTTTTTATGTATTTTTGGGAGAAAGTACATTGTTGCAGTGACAGGATGATCGGTCGTGAGATACTTTTTTTCATCATTATCAATTAATTTCTTTTCCCACCATTGTTTTAATTTTTTATCCAGATTTTCTTTATATCGCAATGTTGGATTTTCTTTCAGCTTTTCATAATGTCTCGTATCATTTAACTGTGAATAGGCTTCTTCTACATAGAAATCCTTGTCCAAAATGATAATATTTCCACCTTTGTCCGCCATCTTTATTACAATGTTATTGTCAGATTTTAGCGTCTTAATGGCGTTACGTTCTTCTAGTGTCAAATTGAACTTCTTTTTCTTTTTGTTTCTAAGTTGGTATAAATCTTTTATCACTGCTTCATGGAAGATTTCGATTTTATTTCCAGTTGGCATTTGTGGGTAATACTTTGATTTTGGTCTCTTGCCACTGGTTCCTTCCCCCAGTTGAATGCAGTATGTTTCCAGGTCTCTGGGCTGTTCATTCCCCTCAATGTCAAGTTCCATTAGTGTCACAAACGGATCTGCATCAGCCACTGTGAGATCCATTGTGAGCGTGTCCTTATATTTTTTTAAAACTGCCAGATTGGGATTTTCATGGAAGGTTTTTGCCAGCTTTAATTTTCGAACATATTTATATATGTCTATCCGAGTTTGAGCCATATCCATTTCATTTGTGGGGCAGAATGATAATCCTCGTTTTGAAACTTGAGTCTCTATATCTGATATATTCCTTTTTGATAGATTAACTATTTCCAGTTCTAGAGTGTTTTCTAACTCTTCACAGGTTTCTTCTGTCTCATACTCCTTGTCCAAGTTCCTTTTTTTTTTGGGGTCTGTTGATCCGCTTGCCTCTTCTGATTGACTTTCTCTTGGGCGGCCTCTTCCCCTGCCCCTTCCTCTGTTTATTCCCGGTTGTACCCCCATGGTCTTCTCCCAATTTCGTTGTTGTAGGGCCAACCTCATTTCCCCTAAAAATCACATTTAGAGCGTGCCCCACTTTGTTCCCCCTTCATTTTCACTAGCATCTGTAGATGTTAAAGATGACAGACTCCCTGATGCATTTGTGGCTAAATCCATTTTGTCTTGTTGTTTCAATTGGTCAAATTTCCTCGCATATGTAAATATGCGTCCTTCCTGATAATCATCTTTATCCCTCTGAAATTTAGTTTGTTTACGTAACTGTACTGATTGTTCATGTTTTTCGATTTGATGTTCCAATTCCTGTTTAAATTTTACGAGATCCGAAGTTAATTCAATTTTTTCCAATTCTTTTTCTAGTTCCCTTAGTTGTGCTGTCGTTCTGTCCAACGCAATTGTGATGTGTTTAATCAAAATCTCCATAAGACCCATTGAAGAATTAAGGATATGTTCCCCCCATTCATGTAGCATATCATTGCTTGTGTCTTGATGATTCGGCATCAGGTTAATCCGTAATCCCCTGGGTACTCTTTTGACCTCTAGATATTTTTTTAGTGAAGTCACTTCCCACCATTTGTTTATTTCTCTTTTTGATAATCTTTCCCACGTTCTGAGTTTGCTTCTGATGTCAATATTACGTGGTACTCTTTCTACTCCATTTCCTGAGTCTGATACAATCGCTTCCTCAAAAAAGGTATTTATTATTTCATTTCTTTTTGCCTCTCTTTTCTCCATACTTGTACTGGTTGGAATCGGAGTTGCCCTTATTCTATTTCTTCCCGTTATTTTCAGTTTGATTTTTACTTAATGTTGTGTTCTTGTATTTTAATATATTAGGATTTTAGTATTTTAGTCTTTAACCCGTTTCCCTGTGTGATGCGCTTCTTTGAAATTCAACAGAAACAGTCCGGGGCACATTTGTTCGTGCCACTTATAGTTGCATGCGTCTTTACACTGTGGGAAGTCAACCGGCCCTTTGAGAAAAGCTTCCCCGATACAATGTTGCAATAATTTCTCTCTCGCACTCACCTACTCGTAGGCTTTCGCTTTCGCCTCTGCCCTCCGGTTTCGGGTTCAGCGTCCCTCTGCTTTCGGCTTCAGTGCGATGTAATTTTCAATGTCTGTATCTCGGCCAGCGGTCACCGATGCCGAACTCCTTAAATTCCACCAACAAAGGACTCGTCCTGACGGCATTTGCGGCGCTCTATGACGGTGCGATCCGTGGTAAACGGCAGAGTCCAGCCGTAATATAACACCAAGGATTCCCTTTTGAGGAAAAAACCACTCGCACTCACGGGTGTTTTTGCACGCTCTTGGATTTTATTAAAGCGGCAACATTCTCCAACCAGTAAAGAACCCTACGTGTTTCAGTCTGCCCTCAGACCTTGCTCACGGGTAACCAACGCTTCAATTGCTACTTCATTTAAATTAATCACCTGACATTATGTCACATCCTGTTCTATACAGCGCTTGGCATTCTGGTAGATGTAGTCTTTTACATTTTTATAGTGAATTTTAAATAAGTGATTTTGTGAATTGAACGAAATAAAATTAATGTATCTAAAATACAGTGAAACTAGTGAGTGCCATGCCTGTTACAGTTTTCCAATGTGTAATTAAACTAATCTATTAAGCTTTTACTTTGGCACCAACCCATTCATTTGGTTGCATCTTGCCTACCCCAATCATCCTTTCTCAATTCTATTCAGGTGCATTACCCAAATGAAACGCACAAACACATATACACATCGACACACACACACTCTCACAGACATATATAAGCAGACCACAAACACACGCCTCTAGATACACAGAAATACATACATACTGTACCATGCACAGCTACACACACTGGCACACACACACACACAAATGTATTACTGTTAGAAATGGGGGTCTCTAGTTGGCAGAGGTAGGTACCTTTGTCCAAATAGGGACCCTTGCTTCTAGGATACACTCCTAAAATAACCCCTGCTCACCCCCTTGGTAGCTTGGCACTAGCAGACAGGCTTATCTCAGAGGCAGTGTGTAAAGCATTTGTGAACACATACAGTAACACAGTGAAAACACTACAAATGGACACCACACCAGTTTAGAAAAATAAATAATCTTTATCTAAACCAAAACAAGACCAAACGACAAAAATCCACAATACAGTTCTCAAGATATCCTTAAAAATAGGTTATTCACTTAAATCAATCTTGTAGCAACAAATAATTCCACTTTGAGTCATACGACGTTGTGACAGATAGAAATCCCAAAGTATGGCACCGACCGCGAGGTGCGCGGTGTCGGGCCCGGAGTCAAACAGACCCACAAAGAACAGTACCTTGGAAAAGCGATGAAAACAAAGACGGCTGACGGCGTCGGGGAGGTGCGGCTTCGTTGGTGCTGTGCAGCGTCAGTTCCTTACGACCCCAGGGGAGGTGTAGACTCTGTTCCTTACTGCAGCGCAGGGGAGGTGAGACGACGGTTCCTTACTGCGTCGGGGAGGTGACGTCACATTGGCGCTGAACCCGCTGTTCCTTACGATGTCGCGATGTCGATGGATTCAGGGTCACCCACGTCGAGGATCGGCTCCGCGATGATGAAGTCGGCTTCTTAGTCGATGCGGCACAGCAGCAGGCGTCGGGCCCACGTCGCAAGTCGGAGCAGCGCTCACGGCTTCGGGCAGGTTACGGCATCGCTCGCTGGCGTTGATGTGGCACGGCAGCTGGCATTGGGCCTACGTCGCAAGTCGGAGCAGCGCTCACAGCTTTGGACAGGTTACGGCGTTGCTCGCAGGCGTCGGTGTTGCAATTTCCTTCTGTAGCAGCTAAAACAGCAGTTCTAGATGCAGGAAGTCAGGAGGGGTGAAATCTTTGTGTTCCTGAGACTTCAGAACAGGAGGCAAGCTCAGTTTCAACCCCTTGGAGATCTTCTTCTTCGAGCAGGTGACAAAGCAAACAGCAAAGTCCTTTTTCTCCTTTCCTTGGCAGCAAGCAGCCACTGCAGGCCAACCCCAGATAGCAAACAGCACAGGGGCAGTATTCCTCCTCAGCTTCTCCGGCTCTTCTCCTTGGCAAAGGTTCCTCTTGATTTCCCAGAAGTGATCTAAAATTCTGGGGTCTGGGTCCACCTTTTTATACACACAAATTCTTTGTTCTCTGAAGGCAGAGAGTGTCTGTACCCAGCCAAAACCAGTTCTGTCCTCACTGGTGCAGCTTCCTGGCAAGAGGTGGAGACAGCATTGTTGAAAGCAGACCTGGCCCAGGCAGGTGAAAGGAAATCTCCTCCCCTACTCTAAATTCAACCCAGGTCCCATTCAGCCCAGCCCTGACTCATCAGACTGCCGGAGCCACTGCCCTCTCCCAGCTCCTGTCACTTCCAAGCCAGACATGCAATACACAAACCTAGCAGAGGCCCACTGGATAGTTAGGCAAGAAAATACCCACTTTCTAAAAGTGGTATTTTCAAACACAGAATGTAAAAATCACCCACACTAAAAGATGCACTTTAACATTCTGAGTTCAGGCATACTAAACTTTATTTTCCTATCTAGTTCCTAGAGCCAGTTATGTTTATAAGATGTTATAAACTAACTGCCCATTCTGGCCTATGGGAACAGATAGCCTTGCAATGGTGAAAAACGAAATAGGCAGCATTTCACTATCAGGACATGCCACACACATCAGGGCATGTCCTACCTTTCACATACAATGCACCCTGCCCACAGGGGTACCTTGGGCCTACCTTAGGGGTGACTAACATGTAGAAAAGGGAAGGTTTAGGGACTGGCAAGTATGTGCACTTGCCAAGTCGACATGGCAGTCCCAGACTACACACAGGCTCTGCAATGGCAGGCCTGAGCCACATTTTACAAGCTGCTTTTGTGGGTGGCACAGGGTCAGACTGATTTGCATATGGCCATGTCTGAACTGGGGTGGTGGAGTGAGCTAAAGAATGATGATGGATTAAACCCAGATCAGTTGACTGGGGGTGAGTGTTTGATTAGCTCAAGCGCTCCGTCCATCATCCCCTTTGGTATCGCTTTGTTCACCCTAAGTTGGCAGGGTATGCCCAGACGTGGGTCCCTTGCTCACTTTGCCACTGGATTCAATCTAGCCTGGCTGATGACGGCTGAATAGCCAGAAACCGGTCCCAGGATGCTTGTTTCCGGTCCAGGGAAGACATGGCTTGGCAGTTCGGGCTGGACTGTTCCCATGAGGCACAGGGTCAGACTGATTTGCATATGGACATGTCTGAACTTGGGTGGTGGAGTGAGCTAAAGAATGATGATGGATTAAACCCAGATCAGTTGACTGGGGGTGAGTGTTTGATTAGCTCAAGCGCTCCGTCCATCATCCCCTTTGGTATCGCAAGCCCACCAGCAGCATTTGATTTACAGGCCCTGGGCACACATGGTGCACTGTACTAGGGTCTGACAAGTAAATCAAATCAGCCAATCATGGAATCACTAATCCATTACATCAATTTACACAGAGAGCATATGCACTTTAGCACTGATCAGCAGTGGTAAAGTGCCCAGAGTCATAAAACCAAAAAAAACAGGTCAGAAACAATACAGGAGGAAGGCAAAAAGTTCTGAGATGACCCTGCAAAAAGGGCCAAGTCCAACAATAACATACATGGAAACAGACATATGCACAGATGTATATACACATCTAAACCGAGACCCATGTAGAAAGGCACATAAAGACTGACACACACACAAACACACACAAACAGGTTCTTCCACACACTGGCACATGCATACACACAAACACATGTGCAAAGAACCCGGATCTCCAAACAAACACATATTTTGTAATTGTTCACAGAGTTTCAGAGATTTCCTCATCTTTGGCAATCACTCTGGTGCGGGGTGATGGACCTGGCAGGAGCACCTGAAAAAGATTGGCCCATATACAGTGTTTCAAGAACCTTGAGTGACTCAGTGCTTCCAGATAAAGATCATGTTTATGCAGTGACAGCTGTATAGGATTCGTCAGAACGCCCTTTATGAAAATCTCACATGCTACATGAACATTGCAGAAGGGAAAGCCAAGAAGGGGAGAAACCAGGGCATGTTGATGAGGAAGGTGGTGTGGAATGCAGTAGGTTAAGGATGCAGTACAGGAATGGATATATAGAATAGTGAGTGAACTCATACTGGTTTTAACAACTGCTGACTCAAATCCCTGCCTGATTTTTGGATTAGTGTGTTTGCAAACCCAATTAATTAAGTTATGTATTTATTTAGGAGTAATCTATAGCACTACATGTCACCTAAGCACTAGAACAGACGACATGTGAAATAGAGTCCACTCACATGTGTAGGATGACTAAGGGGCATATTCTCAAGAACGTGTGATAACCACCGCAAATTTAGCTTAACGCAACTTTGCATATCGCAGTCCATCGCGGGAAATTAACGCCCTGTTAACCAAGTATTCACAACACGGCGGCCCCATGCGATACTCCCCAGATAACGCACTAACTGACCGCGTTAGAATCAACGCCACGCCGCAAAAATGCGAAACACCAACGCAAAAAAAGCTGCAAAGAGGCCAATCGCGATACGAAAATCTGCGAAACCCAGCTACAGGCCTGTAATCCACACGCGTCAGGCGGGAACAACCACCATAAAAGCAGAAAAAAAACAGACAAACAAATGCCAAATGTTGGAAATGGCCCTTTTTGTATTCCTTTTGGATCTGGAGAGGAAACTCTGTCCGTGCCACTGGAGGAATCTGCAGGAAGTGACTGTCCTTGTGCTTGTGTGTTTTTCTTGCACTGGCCTGCAGCAGTGACCACTGGACCTTGAAGAGAGAAAAGGACTTTTGAGAGAACTTTTATTTTTATTACAGCAATTACCCAAGGGCTAGGAAAAGAGCTAGCCTCCTGCTGGAGTCTCAGGCACATCAGACTCCACCACCAACCTCCTGCTTCCTCCCTGCGAGGATTGCTATCTGCTGATGAGGCTCCTGTGAGTTCCAGGGCCTCTAGTTTGCTTCAGAGAAAAGAGTGCTGGAAATCGTCGCTAACGCACGTTTGCGAGCCGCTGCAGTCGAGAGCGCTGGAAAAATCATCGCGCTGCTGCCGCTGAGTGCTCGCAACACGAGACCATCGCTAATGCCCCTTTGCGAGCCGCTGCAGCCGAGACGCGCTGGAAAAATCATCGCGCGGCTGTCGCCGAGCGCTCGCAACCCCTACAGAATCATTGCTTCAAGACATCGCATTGCGGACGCCGTGCGTCCGCCATTTTCATCGCATCGCACCGGATTTCGTCGCTCCCTCGCGGAGCGCCATTTCTTTGCATCGCAACACGATCGCACAACGCAACAGGCTCGTCGCACCGACTTCTCCCTCGCGGCAAGAAAGTCATCGCATCGGCGGCCTAGCGTGCAGAAGTTTGTCGCATCGTCTCCGCACACGCAACAGGATCGTCGCATCGCCTTCGCCCTCGCGGCAAGGTCTCAGCGCATCGGCGGCCTAGCGTGCAGAAGTTGGTCGCATCGTCTCCGCACGCATCAGCAGATCGGCGCATCATCCTCCCTTGCGGCAAGGATTTTAACGCATCGCCGGCCTCGCGTGAGGAACATCATCGCTACCACTTCTTTGCGACATTTTGTTGGTTTTGCTACTAAACCCAGGTACTTTGTGAGAGAAAGGGTCGCCGAGACCACTGCCTTGAATTTGAACCTTATTTTTGCAACCTTTGAACTATTTTTTGACAGTCTTTCAACCGCCATCCTATTTTTGACAGTCTTATGAGAGAAAGGGTCGCAGAGACCACTGCCTTGAATTTGAACCTTATTTTTGCAACCTCTGAACGAGAAAGGGCGCAGAGACCCCTGCCTTGAATTTGAACCTTATTCTTGCAACCTTTTGAACTATCTTTGACAGCCCTTCAACAGCTATCCTATTTTTGACAGTATTGTGGCTTTTACAGTTATTAGTCTTGTGATAAATCTGCCTTTATATAAAGATACTTATTTTTTATAACTACTTGTGTGGTGTCCCTTTGTAGTGTTCCTCACTGTGTTACTGTGTATGGTCATAAATGCTTCACACACTGCCTCTGAGATAAGCCTACCTGCTCGTGCTACGTTACCACAGGGTTGAGCAGGGGTATTAAAGAGGGTAGCCCTCTCACTCTGACTTAGGAAGAAGGGTCCCTACTTGGACAGTGGCCAGCCATTGCCAACTAGAGACCCCCATTTCTAACACCAAACAACAGCGAAGCACAATGGACGTTGCCGGAGCAAGTACGGAGGAGAGCCAGAACCCCACAAGCCCCCCGGAGGACCATCCTGGGACTTCGGGGTCAGGGAAGGGCAAGGACAAGAAGAAGAGGAAGACGAAGTTCAGTCCGCAGGAAAACAGGATCCTGATAACGGAGGTGACAGAACACCATCAACAACTGTTCGTCACCTCCACTGTGTCATTGGCAACAAAAAATACATTATGGCAGTCCATGGTGGACAAGGTGAATTCCTTCAGAGTGCTGAAGAGGACAATGGGCGAGGTCAAGAGGCGCTGGAATGATGTCAAGCGCAAAACCAAGCAGAAACTCGCCAACAACCTGAAGGCAGCAATGCAGACTGGAGGTGGGAGCCCAGCGCCACAGGAGGAGCTGGACGACATGGAGGAAATGGTGTCCACAGTCATCAGTGGGGAGACGGTGGCAGGAGTTGGGGGCCCGGACACTGCTCAACAGGACCCGACACAACAGCAACAGGGTGAGTAACCACCAGGGCCTGGGAGGACGGGGGGAGATGGGCACAATGGCACAAATGCACAATAAAGTTGAGCACATCTGCGGACACACCATGCCCCAGACCACCAACTCCCACCAAGAGACCAACGTACCCCAGCATGCAACATGTCAACACTGTACAAGCACAGAAGTCAGAGGCACACCTCATGAAAGTGATAAGGGGCAGGAAAATCTGAGCTGCAGGGACGACTCCCCAAAAATGCAGCACACACATCACATACACTACATTGACAACGATGTGACACAATCCGCAAAACACCTACAACAGAACACAGGACACTACTGGTGCCGCTTGGGTGCAGACACTGGCCAATCACAATTGGCATTGCAGGGATATGTGCATTGATAATGTACAAGTACAAACACACATCCGTGATGTTGTCGAAATGTCCACTGTCCCCCATCAAATAGGCAGCTCCTCTCAAACAGCCACAATGTACCCAGTCATGCTGTCTGTATGTTAACATGTACAATGCGACAACATACATGTGGACACATTGTAAAACTGCATCTCCCCTTCACATTGCAGAGGGAGAATCAACACCTCCTGCAGAGCAGTCCGACCCTCTCTTCTCTGGAGACGAAGAGGACAACCACAGCTTCGACTCTGATGCCCTCCAACTGCTCGTGGAGAGCCTCCGCAGCCCACTTCCAGGAGCTGGGCAGCCCAGCTGCTATGAGGAGACCCCACCCCCTGCACAGCCCACACAGCAGGCAGCACCCACCACCACTGCTGCCTCCCAGGACCCCCACGGAGAACACATGGCCTTCCAACGCCGTGTTTTGGGGTGCCAGGAGAATCTGGCTGAACAGGTGCGGGTGGGCTTTGACCGCATGGCAGACAAACTAGATGCCATACGTGGGTGTCTAAGTCCCATCAGGGACCACTTACGGTCCCTAACGGACACCCACAGTCCGCTCCATGCTCTCCAACGGACCATGGCTGACATCGCTGGAGCCCTGACTCAGAGAATAGTACAACTGTCCAGTCCGAGTGGCTCTAGCGATGTCACACAGGAGTTGGGAAACATGCGGAGGTTAATGGAGACCATGGAGCGGGCGAATGCGGAACGAGCGGCCGCCACGGCTGCACACCAGCGAGAGGTAGCTGGGTTCCTCAATGACCTCAGGACCCTCCTCATGGCATTGCTGCCACAAGGCCTGGTGCGGATGCATGCTGCTGCCACCACTCCATCCACATCTCTGCCCCCTGAAGTGTCAGTGCCACACAGTGCTGCAGACCTTCCACCTCCGGCCACAGATGTGTCACTGCCACACAGTGCTGGAGACAGAACACCACCACCCACACGTGAGGCACATGAAACAGCAGAGAACGAAGATGCGGATGATACTGCCCTCGTGGTAAGGAGGACGCAGCAGCATGCATCTCATCCATAGGTCCGGCTTCAGCTTGGTACTGCCCTCTGCATCATCACCTTCCACTGTCCCCCGATGCACTCTGCGACACTCACCTTGGACCTCGACATGGACTGCCATATGATGTTTGATCGCCATTGACACAGCAATCAGACTGCAGACTGTACTCGCCCACTTCCTTTGGACTTGTCATTCCCTGGAGGACCCTGGCTGGACCTCCACGGGACAACATCGTCATGTGGGGTTTGCATGGCCCTGTACTGCTCCAGATGCAACACTCCACTAAATGTGCATTAAACATTCATATACACACAGATGTGTCATGTCTATGGTCTTTTAAGTGTGGAAGTATGGATGAATGTGGGCTCACTGGACTCCTCTTACATCCATGTGGCTCATGTCGTAGAACAGGGGTGACAGGGTGACACATTGCCCAATGCGGTCCGGGTGGCGCTGACACAACAACAGGGGCATACGCATGAGTTACTTCCTTGCCCAGCCCAGTACGGAACCACGACCAGGGCCCCGGGGTCATATACAGACCCTTACACTGGACTGGCATACGCCAGGCCAGCCCACTCCGCTTACGCTCACAGGGGGGGACGGCAACGCTACATGTCCCCTGTCTTTCCTGTGGTGATCTGCTGCTCACAGGTCTAGTTGTCAGCATGCCACAGCCACTCCCTCACGGCTGGTTTACACTCACACCACACCCATCCAGCACACGCATCACGGGACATGTGACCCTGCCAATGAAAAGGGACGGGCACACGTGCTCGACGCCATTTCCACTCTCTATCTGGGTGCGTCCGTGTGGTGTTAATGTAGGCATGAGGTCCTCGGGCCCTGCAAAATCACATTCCCCAGGACCGGAGGTGACATGATGGCATCCGCAACACGATACCCAATCATACAGGGACCATGACTTTGGGATACAGACTTGGTGGCACGGATACATTGCGGCCGGCACAGGCACTCCGCCACGGGACGGTGACTTTGGGTGCACTGAGGTAGGGGCACCTTAAGTGCTGAGTGGGTGTGCAGCCTGCAATGATGCCCTGTCCCGGCCGTCCGGACTGCTCAGGATTTGTGTGCCCTGCTTGACCGCAGTGTAGGCCAGAGCCAGCGGGCAGCATGGGCCTACCGCCTCGTGGCGTTGCAACCCGGATCACAGAGTTAGTGGCACCTCAAGGGCTGAGTGGGTGTGCAGCCTGCGATGATGCCCGGTGAACTGGTATGTCCTGTGCCATGGCAAAATCAAGACCCAGAATCATATGTGAGACCTGGTGGCCTGCGGAGCGGGGCTGCATGATGTGGAGGGTGCCATGTCCGCGGGCCCCGGGCATGTGGCTTGCAGCGGCACGTGGTGGGCCCTCATTACTACACGCCAAGGGCGGAAGGTGAGCAGTGAAGCCTGGGTGCGCAGGGGCGGGCATGCACCGCTGGGCGGCGGGAGGGGCTGGGGTACATCTGCCTGTGTGCGCAGGGGCGGACAGGCGATGATGTCTTGTGCAATTGTGTGTACTTTGCCATTCATGTCTCTGGACTCTGTTTCAGATGAAGGATCTGTTTCAGATGTGTGACCTGGTGAACTGCACTACATACAGGCACGTGGTTGGAGACACACCTGTGGCAGCAGGTGGGCAGTGTGGCCTGGGTGCGCATTGTGGGCACTCTCTCTCCCTGTCCATCTCTTCTGTTATCTGTGTCTCCCTCCCCCTCTCTGTCCGTCTTTCTCTCGCTCCCCCTCTCTGTCCGTCTTTCTCTCGCTCCCTCTCTCTGTCCGTTTTTCTCTCGCTCCCCCTCTCTGTCCATCTTTCTCTCGCTCCCCCTCTCTGTCCGTCTTGCTCTCGCTCCCTCTCTCTGTCCGTCTTTCTCTCGCTCCCCCTCTCTGTCCATCTTTCTCTCGCTCCCTCTCTTTCTCTCTCTCTCTCCTTCGCTCTCTCTCTGACCTTTGATGTGCGCAAGACACACCTTCTCATCATGATTTTTGTCATGCAGGCTGTGACCTACGGATTGTCCCGAGGGGAGCCGCCATGTGTCTTCATTTCTGTTCTGGGTTTCTTTGAATACATTTTCATTTGTTACATCGAAGGTGGATGTGTGATGCTCATTTTTGTGACGACACATGCATGCCACCAAATGTGATTGTGCGACATCTGGCAGATTATTTGGTACATGTTCCGTATAGTTGATGTGGCATGTCTTTGGCCGGGGGAGGGGGGGCTGGGGGGCCGGCGGGGGGTCCTGGGGTGGTGGCGGTGGGTGTTGTGGCCCTGTTGGGGCTCCGAGCTGCATGATCAGTGGCTCCATGGCATCTGTTCCCCTTCAGGTGTGGCTCTGGGCTGGGCTCCATTTTGTGGTGCAGGCTGTGGTCCAACTTTGCACCAGGTCTGAGCAGGTGTTAGTTTCCTGCTGCTAACGGGCCTTATCGCCTGTTTTGTGGTCTTATCGCCGATCTGGCTGCTTGTTGAGAATGTTGCGGAGTGGTGTTTTCGCGGCTTTTTGCACGGGTACGCCTACTCTGCATCTCATTAGCGATAGTTGCGGGGGTCATCTGTGGCGATGTTTTTTGCGGATGCTATCGCGGGTAAAATGGTGTTCTGGGCTGTTAACACCAGCTTGTGAATGGTGAGATGAATTTATCGCCACTTTGGCTGCGATAAAATGCCGCTAACTCGGCGATAAGTCCTTGAGAATATGCCCCTAAGAGTATTCACTTGCTCTCAAAACAGTGGAAGACTTAATTGAAGGCGTGTTTGAAAACTTCAGTTTTCAGGAGTTTCCAGAGCTTGAGTTAACAATCATCTATGCACAGGATGAAGGGCTGAGGCTGTTCCAAAATTTCGTTCACTGAACACCCAGAGGATGTGTAACCTTAGTTTTATCTCTAACAGAAACATTGTGGGATCAAGTGAGCGAGTGAGTTGTATACAGCCCCTCTGGAGTATTATGGCATGTCAATTTCTCAAACTAGCCCGGGCCTTTGTCACAGTATGTTCTGTGCTTCATGCACATTGTTTGAAAGTTAATCCTGAATTTAACCAGGCCCTGGTGGAGCTTTAAGTACCCACTTGATAAGATCCTGTATCATTATTAAATCAGGATCGATTCGTCTTTATAGTTCTCCTACTTGGGAAAGTTTGTACAACTGAAAGTATTTTAATTTGATTGAATTAGTGAAAAACATTTGTAATGTGCACCGGTACCCTGAAAGGGAATCCTCACACTGACACAGAGCAAATGAGTTGTTTTAAAGCAGTAACTTTTTTTTGTTTTTGTTCAGAAGCTATGATGAGCAGATGAGCTCCTGCAAGAGGCTTCCAGTGTTTCATCTCAAGCACTGAGACAGATCTGCCCCAAGTATGGATCTCCTAAACCTGGGAACTAACAGGACATTGGCAGAAACAGAGTGGAAAGATCTAGAAAGAGAGAAGCAGGAGCAGGATAGGAGGGCTTGTAAATAATAAGGGCCAGTACTGAAGCCAACTTTGTGGCAGAAACGAAGCTCCTTAAAAGACCATCTTTTGGCCACCAGCAAGTGAGCAGTGGCACTGCGAACGATCTGAAGACACTGCATGATAGAAATAAAAAGAGCGAGGTGAAGATAATTACATTAGTCATTCCTTGCCATGATGATCACCTGGATGACTTTGCAGAAGAGGGATAACCTTCTCAATGCTACTGACATGGGAGAAACAAGTACCTGCCATCTTGATTACATGGCTAGAAGAGGATAGAGAGAGATCAAATGTTATTGCTAAGTTCCGGCCGACATAACAGGTGAGGGGAAAGTCCACAGCTCAAGAGGCGACCAGGTAAGGTGCAGATCCAAGAAAGACATACAACCTTATGCCAAATTTTGAGATGGCTTTTGTATACTCTCGGTAACTGCCAGAAACAGGCAGTAAGTCAGTGAGTGACAGTAAAATAAAAATACAAAAAATGTGTACAATAAAAATTAAAAATGATCTCCCATACAAGGGAGAAAACTCCCATCGTGTGTGGGGGCCATTAGTTTTACAGTTTTCAAAATACAAACTCCTGCTTTAGGAGTTTGTTTTTGAAATATGTAGAACTCTGGAAAAGTTTGGTGGCTGACCATCGTGTTTGATGAAGCCGTACATCAAACGCTTTCTATATTGACACGAACCGCTGTTTTGTAGAGAGATACCTTGGGCCTATGCACATCTCTTAATTTGGTAGACGGAATGTCCAACAGGTTGATTGAGTAAAATACTCTGACACCCCAATAGACATTAATCCGTACTCCAAACTACAAATCAGGCTAAGAGTTGCAAATGTTTAGGTATATTGTTCCAACAATCACATCATATAGATACAGAAACATATGCAAAGTGCTGGCAGCACAGAGCACAAGTGAAGGTGAGCAGTTCATATAAAGGTGGATATAAAAGAGTTTTATGAGCACAAGGACCATTCTTTGTCCATTCAAAATGTGTGCATCGGAGACGCTCGTGCGCGCAAATCAAGATGGCCGCCCCCCCGGTGAGCACTTCATCGCGTTAGCCCTTAATTGACGATTTCTGGACGATTATATTCCAGAATCTTGTCAAAAATACTGGCAGCAGTTTTCTAACATATGTACTGACCACTTAGGTGATTGTCCAGCTTTGCTGAGCATCTGAAGCTGTTCTTCTCCCATCCTGGTTCTGCATCGACCTCTTCACCAAGGTACAGCCCAGCATTCCAGTCAGGGGGGCAGAGTATTATTCAGGAAAGGGCGAGGCTTCGGCCTAGTCACTCCCACAGTCAGTTTTAGCTGCTGCACCAGCCTCTATTGAGAGATTTTCTCTTCATCATTAACTCTTTCCTACATATTGCATATATTTGGCTGCTGAACTTTATTTTAAAAGAGATGGAGAACAAAAATGTACAAGCTCAATATAATAAAAGGAAACAAAATATTTCTCCTCCTCCTGTTAAATCTAAAGTGGTGGAATCTAGTGAACCTTCTTTGGCTTTACTACTTGATGAGATTCAGGCAATTTGCTCTAGCACTGAAACTATTGCGCCAGAGATTAAAAACTTGCAAAAATTGAAGATAATAAAGTTAAAATTGATGCTTTTTCACCGCTTTCGGCAAAAATATCTCCTATGTCTGCTCTTCTTCTGGATTTGGAAAATCGTAACAGACAGTACAACCTGCCCATTTTTAATTTACCAGAAGACGTAGAAGGTAATGATTGTAGATTATATTTGGAAAATCTGATACCTGGTCTTTTGCACATAAAATGTCCTGAGAAATTTGAAATAGATAAAGCTCATAGGATTCCTTCTCATCGTAACCCGCACCACACTAAGCCAAGACAAATGATCTTCAAGGTTTTACGTCACCATCATTTAGTCTTGATAAGGAAAGTGGCATGAGAAATTCCTTCCTTTTTTTTTGCAAATCTGTTTTATTGATTTTATTATGCAGTACATATCAACACGTATACATGCCAGCACTATCAGGCGCTGCAGTTATCACATTAAGTACGCCGTCTGTGCGCTCGTGCAGTCCATTTGTACCCGTAAGGCAATGTAAGACGCTATGGAGACAATACACGTAAGTACATTTGCTAGTGGTCTCCCATAATTGGGCGAGAGAGGGGAGAGGAGAAGGGAAGGAGAGAGACAAGGAACATGCCCAGGATATCTTGTCTTACAGCTGGCATTGGCCCCCCAAACATATACACTGGTGCTTTGCCCATCCCTGGGCACCCTGACATGCGTGGACTTACAGAGCAGTCAATTATATTGGTGCCATATACGGTTGAGCAGCATTGCGAGATTCACAGAAAATCAAAAAGAAGGGCAACATTTTGCATTCTTTAACTTTTGACAAATAAGAAACATAAACGTGCGTAATAAACTGATCAGTTCTCAACCCCTCCCCCGATTCCATGTGCAGTGTTACATATCATTCCGCATGTTAGTGGCTGCCAGCCTTTACCCCAACCCCAGATCGTGCACTAATGTTGTGGCATAATCAACATATACCTAGTAATAGGAAGGTGATGTGGTGTACACGCATACATATCATGTGCGCTCCAACTACCCATGGCCTGCTCCTCCGAGGAGTCCTCAGATGGCGTGCCCGCGCTGTGCTGCAGATCTGTATAGAGAGCTTCCCAGTATGTGGCGATAGGGAGCTTACGTAGCCCCAGGGTTTCTTTGCGTTTGATGGCAATACCCTCCGCCTTGGACCAATCTAACATGGAGTGTCGCCAAGCCTGAATATGCGGGGGATCTGTTGCTTTCCAACGCTTACTAATTAGCCTCTTGGCCACTATCAGCCCCAGATCTAAGAACCGGGATGTGACCTTCGTGCTAGGTGTTCCACGGAACTTATGTAGCTAGTAGGTTGGCCAGTCGAAAGGTAGTTCCCGACCTGTACAAGTGCGCAGCAGCGCAGCCACGTCTCTCCAATATGCATCTATCCGGACACAGCTCCTGAACATGTGCACCAAGTCAGCTCCCTCTGCAGCGCACCTTGGGCACATGGCATCACCACGATTAAAATATTGATTCATTTTTGCAGGCGTAAGGTATGCCCTGTGAACTATGTAGAGTTGAATCTGGCGAAAGCGCATATTCCGGGGAATGCGCGTCGGGCTCTCGAGCACCTGGCCCTAATCTTTGTCCGTGAACGGGCGACCTAAGTCCTGTTTCCACTTGTAACGAAGTGTGTCAAGGCTAATCGCTGCGTGTGCTCTGAGTGAGGCTGCAAACCAGTGCGTGAGATGTCTACCCCGCCCCATAACGTGCAGGTACTGCATAGTGAGATGCGTTCGCGGCTCTGTAGTGATATCACCCCATGTCGCTATGAGTGAGGCCACCAGTGTGCGATGGGCGAGGATATGTCCCGGCGGCAGTCCACTCTCATCCACAAGAGTCGTGTACAGTGTGAGTACCCCCTTGTGATAGAGGTCTCCAAGCGTTTGGACACCCTGTTCCTGCCAGCCCCTGATTGCGAGTGTTGTAAGCGCCGTTCGTCCGCTGGGTATTCCTGCTAAAGGTATCGCCGGCGCGTAGGGGATTACGGTGCACGTTAGTTAAAGGCTCTTGCGGAAGCACTTGTGGGCCACAGCAAGCAGTAAAGGTTTCGGCGGCCTCAGACGCGCACCCGGGTGAAAAAGTTTGACTATGCGTTTCGAGAGATAGGACGGTTGCGTAGTCGCAGTGTCCGCGCAGTGACAATCTGACAGCCACCGCGCAATACACTGCAGCTGAGAGGCCAAGTAGTAGTATTCCAGGCAGTGAGCCGCCAGTCCGCCTTGGTCTGTCGGCAGGTACAGCTTTTTCAGTGCCATCCTATGTCTGGCGTTTCCCCAAAGGAAGTCCCTAATCTGCTTCTCTAGGGAGGTAAAGAAGGAAGCCGGCACATAATGGGGTAGATTCGTAAAGAAATATAGGAGCCACGGGAGAATCACCATTTTGGTGAGTGCTACCCTACCCGTCACAGCCAGTGGCAGAGTGCTCCAGAAACGCATCTGCGATTTGATGGACGTCACCGCCTTTCCCAGGTTCCCATCAAAAAGATCATCTGCCTGGCGGTAGATCTGAACGCCAAGGTAGCAGAACGTATTCGGCTTCCATTGGACTTGTTTACTGCCCATAGTGAGGCCCGGGTCACAGGTCCCCTCCCCGAATGGGTAAAGGCAGGATTTGTCAACATTCACCGTCAAGCCCGAACGTTTCGCGAAGCCCTCCAGCCGCGGGGCCAACTGAGCAGAGATATGATCAATATCTCTGATGTAGATGAGGAGATCGTCCGCGTAAAGCGACACCTGGTGTGTGGCATCTTTCAGGGGTATCCCATCTCCCAGCTGGGTGCGCAGCACTTCCGCCAGAGGCTCCATTGTGAGCGTGAATAGGAGCAGAGACAAAGGACACCCTTGTCATGTACCCCTCTGCACTGGGAAAGAACTCGAGACATAGGGGCCCATTTTGACCCTGATGGTGGGGTCAGTGTAAAGTAAGTGTGTTATTTGGATAAAGGTTGGGCCGAGATCGAATTTCTCAAGGACGGCAAACAGATAGGGCCATTCCAATGAGTTGAAGGCCTTTTCCAGGTCCAATACTAGACACCCCGCCCTTGGCCATTTCCCCAACGCATATGTTGCTACCCTGAAGAACCGTCGCAGGTTGAGTGACGTACTACGTGCCGGCACAAATCCATTCTGATCGGCGTGCACCAACTCTGGGACCACCTGTGCCAGTCGATCTGCTAACACTTTCGCAAGTATTTTATAGTCAGAGTTGAGCAGGGCCAAGGGTCTATAGGAGCCCCGTTCTAACAGGTCCTTGCCAGGTTTCAGCAATGACACCAGGTGCGCTTCGCGCATGGAGGAAGGCAAACGTTGCGTCTCCAGATGAGAAATTCCTTCCTTAATGGTAAATGGTAATAAAAATTTTATTCACCGAGACTTTGCTAAAGATACTGTTAAGACTCGCAAGGAATTCACCGACATTCGTCCAAGGTAAAGAAGCCTTGGATTTAAATATGGTCTTTTGGATCCTTCGACAATGCAAACCTGGAAAGACAATTTTTTGAAATCCTTCCAACGCCCTGAAGACCTACAAATATTTCTGAATCAACATTCACACCTTTCTATGGATACACATGAGTCTGCTACTTGAATATTACTACATTATTTCTTCTGGCTAATCTAATTGTTTATTCCTCACAGGGCTCCAATGGTTTGGTCATGCTTGCAAAGCGTGTGTGCTTTTCAAAATTGTTATTAGTGTTTAACTGTTGTTGTTTTTTATGTTCGTTTGTCTCTTTATTTTCCCTTTTTTCCCTATTGTCCTTCTCTAGAGGTACTATTTTTCTTCGTTTGCTTCAATCTTTATCTCTACTTCTTAGTTGTATTTTTCCTACTTTACTATGGCTAACCTTCATAATATTAAAATAGTTTCCTTGAATGTCAAAGGTTTACGACATCCTGTAAAACATACAAAAAATTTAGATTATTTAGGTAGTTGTAAAGCGGATATTTGCTTCATACAAGAAACACATATTGAAGACAAGATTTTGGATTTTATGAAGAAAAAGTGGGTCGATTCTATTATATCTTCTCTTGCTATGGGTAAAAAAAATGGTGTTGCTATTCTTTTTGCAAAATGGTTACAATGTCAAATTTTAAGTAAATCTTCGGATTCAGAAGGTAGATATGTTATAGCGAAAGTTAAAATTCATGATACAGTTATGTTTTTACTTAATGTTTATGGCCCAACAGTTGATGATCCTAATTTCTCGTCCATTTTAACCATTGAAGTTCTCAAGTTGGGTAACGTCCCACTTATGGTTGGAGGAGATTTCAACCTTATACTTGATCCTTTATTAGATAGATCTTCTCACACTAAATTTCGACCACCTAAAGCATTTTTTACTTTAAAATCCTTTTTTAAAACTACTAAATTGGTGGATATCTGGCGATTACATTATCCTACTGAAAAAATGTTCAATTTTTTCTCTAACCCTCACAACTCTTACTCAAGACTAGATTATTTATTAGTTTCTCGACAATTAAATAATTCAGTTGTTACTCCTAATATCTATAATATTGATATTTCTGATCATGCCTTGATTTCTATGATACTACAACTTAACCCAAATTTTAAAGCTCAATCCAGATGGCGCATGAATACTAGCACTGTCCTGAATGAACAGAATAAACCAAAAATTTTAGCTGCACTTCAAGAGTACTTCCAACTCAACCCAGAAGGCTCTACATCTATGGTGAATCGATGGGATGCTTTCAAAGTCTATATTAGAGGAACCTCCATTTCCCTTATGGCACATGAAAACAAAACTTTCAGTGCAAAAATTAAGGAATTGGACAAACAAATTGCAAATTTCGAGAGACTTTTTATCACTTCTAATGACCCCCAATATAGATGAAACTACAAAAACTTCGATATGAGTTTAACTCAATTTTAAGCAAAAGAGCGGGTATACAACTCTCTAACTCTAAAGCCAAATTTTGTTTTAATGCTAACAGATCTGGTCGCCTTTTGGCCAACTACTTGCGTATTAAAAAGATAAAACATAAATAAATTCAATTCATGGCCCCAATGGGAAAATTGCATTATCACAAAAAGATATTGTTAATGAATTTCTAAATTATTATGCTACCCTATATAATAAACCTAAATTCGATGAGCCTTCTTTGATTCTTTTTTATATAAATGTGGTTTACCTAAAGTTCCTCAGTTAACCAAAGATAAATTAGATTTACCTATTACTGAAGAAGAAATTCTACTAGCCATTAAGTCTCTTAAACAAAATAAATCCCCAGGCCCTGATGGCATTCCAGCAGAATTTTATGAGGCGTTTGATTTGCAACTTATTCCTCATTTGTTTAAACTTTTTTCCTTTTTTAGTTCTACTGTATCAACTTCAGGTTCTTTTACTGAAGTGTTGATTGTAGTTATACCTAAACATAACAAAGACCCGACACTTGTATCAAATTATCACCCTATTTCCTTAATAAATCAGGTTTGTAAACTATATGCCAAAATACTTGCAACAAGACTAACCTCCATATTGGATTCCCTTATCCATCCTGATCAATCTGGGTTCATGAAAAATAGATATTCTGTCAATAACACAAGAACTTTATTAGATGCTATCGAACAGGGGACTATTTTATCCTTACCATCTGGAGTACTCGCATTGGATGCTGAAAAAGCTTTTGACAAAGTTCATTGGCAATTTCTATTTCATACTTTAGCAGCATTTAATTTTGGTGATTTGTTTATCCATATGATATTTGCTCTTTACTCTACCCCTACCCCTCGTTTATTTATTAATGGTCAAATTTCTAATCAATTTTTTCTTTTTAGAGGTACTAGACAAGGTTGTCCACTGTCCCCGTTGCTATTTCTTCTTGTTATTGAACCTCTGCTTGTTTCCATTAGAAAATGTACTGATATTGCTGGCATTAATATTAATGAGGTCATTATTAAAACATTAGCATATGCAGATGATGTACTTTTATTTATTAGCAGTCCTGAATCCTCGCTTCCTCCTTTATTAGATATTATCTCATCATATTCCTTAATTTCTGGTTATACGTTAAACACCAATAAAACTGATTTTTTTCCTTTAAATCCTCATTGTACCCCAGATATGTTACCCATAAAAGAAATAATTTGGCAAAGAGATAAGATCAAATACCTTGGCATTTTGTTCTCTTTGTCTATGAAAAAAACAATAACATTAAATTGTGAATCTATTTTAAATTACATTAAAGATAAAGGGGTCGATTCCGATCCCGGCCGGAAGCGCACCTAACACTATTTGTCCGGAAAAAATACCAGCCGAACGCTTGTTTCCCGACCGATTCGAACAGTCGTCCGAACGAGCAAGTACAATGCGCATAACTGCTCAGATTCTGAGCGAGCCGTACTTACCCATTCCAGCTCCAGTTCCCCGCCCGAGCCGGATCCGTAAACGCCGAATCGAGTCGCACGGAAGCAAATACACAGCACCTTCCGGCCAGACTAGTACGATGCGCCTTCCGTACGCGCCAAACCCGTCGCTACGTCCGGCACGTCAGAGCATCCGGGAGAGACGCACATAAGCTCCGATTCGCGCCACAAGACGATCCACGGCTACGAGACGAACAAGCCAGCGACGAGTACGAGTCGAAGCAATGAGAAACCCGAACGAGACAAACCAACCATGAATCCCATCGCGCAGGTCCTACCAATACTCTACATCTATTACCGGAACCGGTACGGACGCGTACGGCGCAGACGGTAAGACAAACAAACGACACGTACCCGGCATATGTCACACACACATAGGGATGCAGAAATGACGTACACTAGCAACAGCGGAACCATAGGGGCGGGATGGCAATCACCAATGCCACACACACCCATAGGGGCCTGGATGCCTACCACTACCACCAGCCCTACTCAGGGGGGGCTGGATGCCTGTCACTACTACCATCCCCACACATAGGGGGATGGATGCCTACCACTACCATCACCCCTACTCAGGGGGGGGCTGGATGCCTACCACTACCACCACCCCTACTCAGGGGGGGCTGGATGCCTACCACTACCACCACCCCTACTCAGGGGGGGCTGGATGCCTGTCACTACTACCATCCCCACACATAGGGGGCTGGATGCCTACCACCACCCCTACTCAGGGGGGGCTGGATGCCTGTCACTACTACCATCCCCAGACATAGGGGGATGGATGCCTACCACTACCACCACCCCTACTCAGGGGGGCTGGATGCCTACCACTACCACCACCCCTACTCAGGGGGGGCTGGATGCCTACCACTACCACCACCCCTACTCAGGGGGGGCTGGATGCCTGTCACTACTACCATCCCCACACATAGGGGAATTGATGCCTACCACTACCACCACCCCTACTCAGGGGGGGCTGGATGCCTACCACTACCACCACCCCTACTCAGGGGGGGCTGGATGCCTACCACTACCACCACCCCTACTCAGGGGGTGCTGGATGCCTGTCACTACTACCATCCCTACACATAGGGGGCTGGATGCCTACCACTACCACCACCCCTACTCAGGGGGGGCTGGATGCCTACCACTACCACCACCCCTACTCAGGGGGGCTGGATGCCTACCACTACCACCACCCCTACTCATGGGGGCTGGATGCCTACCACTACCACCACCCCTACTCATGGGGGCTGGATGCCTATCACTACCACCACCCCTACTCAGGGGGGCTGGATGCCTACCACTACCACCACCCCTACTCAGGGGGGCTGGATGCCTACCACTACCACCACCCCTACTCAGGGGGCTGGATGCCTGTCACTACTACCATCCCCACACATAGGGGAATTGATGCCTACCACTACCACCACCCCTACTCAGGGGGGCTGGATGCCTACCACTACCACCACCCCTACTCAGGGGGGGCTGGATGCCTGTCACTACTACCATCCCCACACATAGGGGGCTGGATGCCTACCACTACCACCACCCCTACTCAGGGGGATCTGGATGCCTATCACTACCACCACCCCTACTCAGGGGGGGCTGGATGCCTACCACTACCACCACCCCTACTCAGGGGGGCTGGATGCCTGTCACTACTACCATCCCCACACATAGGGGAATTGATGCCTACCACTACCACAACCCCTACTCAGGGGGGCTGGATGCCTACCACTACCACCACCCCTACTCAGGGGGGCTGGATGCCTACCACTACCACCACCCCTACTCAGGGGGGCTGGATGCCTACCACTACCACCACCCCTACTCAGGGGGGGCTGGATGCCTGTCACTACTACCATCCCCACACATAGGGGGCTGGATGCCTACCACTACCACCACCCCTACTCAGGGGGGGCTGGATGCCTACCACTACCACCACCCCTACTCAGGGGGGGCTGGATGCCTACCACTACCACCACCCCTACTCAGGTGGGGCTGGATGCCTATCACTACCACCACCCCTACTCAGGGGGGCCTGGATGCCTGTCACTACTACCATCCCCACTCATAGGGGGATGGATGCCTACCACCAACACCACGCCTACTCATAGGACGGGTAATGCATGACACAACCAGCACACTCCAACATAAGGAATGTCAGAAAAACACATCCCACCAACACCATGACAAGCGTGTGTAGTCTGTGTCAAATGCCTACAACACTGAACATGACATTGAACATACAATGTGACCCCCTATCACATGTGTCACACATAAATGTGTGTGGCCTCCACAATGCAAGCAGACCATGACCACTGTGGCAATGGGGTCTAACACCCCATCATCACAGTGACCAAAAGGTAAGTGTGGGCTCCATAGCTGAAGCACATTTTGAACATTGTGGCAATGGGGTCCAAACCCCCATCATCACAGTGACCAAAATGTAAGTGTGGGGTCCATAGCTGAAGCACATTCTGAACATTGTGGCAATGGGGTCCAAACCCCCATCATCACAGTGACCAAAAGGTAAGTGTGGGGTCCATAGCTGAAGCACATTTTGAACATAGTGGCAATGGGGTCTAAACCCCCATCATGACAGTGACCAAAATGTAAGTGTTGTCATGGAAAAAGCTGCAAATGCCAAACAGAATGGATGATTCCTGGTCACACAACAACAAACACATCAGTGGCATAGTAGAGCTTGTGTCCCATTGCAACATAGATTGGGTGAGGCAAACAGTGCAGTGCAAATTAGACATACCTTTGGCCATGTGCAGACAAACATCACCCATGGGGGCTGACATTGTCAACATTCATCACTAACACAATGACAGAAGTGACCATCATAATGCAGACCCACATATCTGCACCAATGGACACACAAATGTAGATACCCTGTGGAGACTGTAGATGTGAGGTGAACAAATACCATGCCATGGCAGCAATGGGACATACAAACCATGATTATTGTGCTGACTGATGACCTAGGAGTCCCAGGGACAGCAGGGGAAACCCACCAAACAACATGCAGCCAATGGCACACTAAAGATATGCCAATGCAGTGGTGCAGATGCACAAACACAAACAGGCAGCCTCACACTGCATATCAAACACAACAGGTGATGGGGGTGTGCCAGTGTCCCCAGGCAACCACACAACACATGAGGAGGCCTGAATCCCAATTACACAGATGTGTATACAGTGCCACACAAAAGTAACTCATGGATCGGATTCCCCTATGTGGGCAATCAGGCATTGTTAGATGAGAGGGAGCCCAAATTACACATGTCACACAAGCTTGTAGGAACAGCAACTAACACAGCAAGAGACAGACCCACCACAGCACTACCCCCAGGGACCCCACATTGTGGTGACACTGGCCTGCATGATAATCCCACTGTGATGACAAAGCTAGATGTCGTTCACACTGAGAACCACAGTCATGTGTCCTGAGCAACAAACAACCATCACACCTACACAAGCACAAATCAACCAGCACGGCCTGTCAGCCAAGGCCAATATGGAGGTAGGGGTCTAGCCATGCAACAACTCTCATTTGCACACACTCAACACCACACACCTTGATCTCCACCAATGTGCAGCAGTGAAGCTCACATGGACTGGTGACATTGCACATGCACCCATGACAATCCCAGGGGTGGTGGTGGGAACTAAGGTGCAGAAACCCATCACACATGGCCAGTCAACAAGACTCGTGAATGTCTGACACACTGCACAGTACGCTGTACATGGGCATGACGTCAAATCCACACCAACCAATGGGATCCCGGCCACAGTCACACACCAATGAAGAAGCCAAGGTCACCCACAAAGAACACATAGACAACTTCCAACATTGCAGCTCTGACCCTGAGGAGTGGCAGCAGTCACACACACAACGTGTCACAATCACTGAAAGCTACCACAAACTGTAAATTACATGACTTGTGTAACCAACAAGTGCCAAGGGGAATCCTGACTGTGTCTCATCTGCGTTTGCCCACAAACTCAGCCCTGACAGCAAACACACCTATGGATGACACCCTGATGACCAGTAATGTGCCATGCACCCACATCCCAGAGAACCCAGGGCGAAGATTTTGGGGAACATAGGTCAACTCAGCAAGCATCACAAACAGGAACATCACTAGGGATCCCAGCCTGCGTAGCAAAATGGAAGTGAACACACACAGACATGCTCACACAACACACACCTTGGGCTCAGGCAATGTCACGGAATTACACACTGCCATGAGGGGACTCCACTCCTGTGTAAGGAAAGCTGTGCCATACGTTGTCTCTGCAGGGCTCTATCATGTCAGCAGAACACTTGGTCACTCAGTCAACAATTTGCACTAAATGAAGGCTCTCGTCACATCAGCCTGGTCATGGGAGTGTCACCGAAATCATCTGCACAGATCCAACACACATGTATAGCAAGTTGCACTGATAACACAGATGAGTCCTTCCCCATTTATGCCCAAACTTGCATGTCCAGTGGAGACGGTCACACGGTCAGGGGAATAGACAAATTGAACAATGGCAAGCACAACAGATGTGCAGGGGTATAAGCCACAGATGTGATATTGCAAATAAAAGTAGGAAATCCCATTGGCAAATATTGAAAACATGACACCCTCATATTGCTGCAAAGGATGACATGGATACACACCAGGATAGGACACATTCCCCCTGGACCACATGGGGTCCTGCACAGTAACACTTCATTTCCCTGATATCAAAAATCACCATCATTGCAGCAAGGGCATGGTTAGCATCATCAACATCATGTACATGTGAAGCAAAACCACCAGAGAACATAAAGTAGCTTTATTCAGCATATGTGGGTGTAAAATTGAAAGTCCTGAAATAACACAAAGGCCAATGGCCAGTCCATCAGTAAAGTCCGAACAGGGTGACAGTGGCAGATGTCACCCTTTGCTTGCCTGCACTGCAACGGACCAGGGACATTCCCCTCGGAGGGGCATATGGGGGGGCAGGCCAGGCACCGCAGGGACAGGATCAGGGCTCACCAGAAGGAGGCAGGGAAGGGGTGGTGGGTGCTGGAGAGTCACTGACAACTGCAGTGGAGGTGTCTGACATGGTGTGTGCCGGCACAACGGAGGGGCATGAGTCAGATGGTGTGGGTGCCGGCACGACTGCAGTGGGCTGGCCAGATGGAATGGACAGGTTCCCCACTGTAGTGCCCAAGTCAGACGGGGTGGTAGTGGACTCCACTGCAGTGCCTATCTCCAGGGGAGTAGAATGGGGTTCAGGTAAGGTGGGCAGGACAGAGGGGGAGGACACGGTCTCCACACCAGTGGCACAAACATGTGCAGCGGGGGGTGTGGGACTGGAAGAGCAAGTGGTAGGGGGAGAAGGCCGGATCATTTTGTGGGTGGGGGAACCTGGGGCAGGGTGTGGTGGGGGAACCTGTGTTGTGGGGGCCTGAGGGATGGAGGAAGGAGACTGTGTGGTTGAGCTGCAGAGCGGTGGCGGGTTCTTGCTCTTTCGGGTCCGGGGGGACTTGCGGGTGGAGGCCTCAGTTTGTCTGCGCCTGGGGGAGGGTGTCCGGGGGTGAGGGGCACTCCCCTCAGTGTGGGTGGACTTCCTCTTCCCCCTGTATGCTGGATCAGCTGGATCGGAGGGGAAGAGGCCGAGGTCACAGAAAAAGAGCTGCTTTGTAGGTGGGGTTGCAGGTGAGGCAAGGGAAGGGGTCTTTGAGGGAGAGGTATCTGGATGCCTGTGTGTGTGTCTGTTCCCCATCCCCTGTGGGTGTGGTATCAGTCCCCTGAGGATGCTTGCGTGCACGTTGTGACTTTGTTTTGGGTGTTTCTGTGCTGCTCGTGTCTGTGTGATTGGGTGATTGTGCAGGTGTGCATGTGCTTGGGACAGGTAGGGTGCCAGGAAGTGTGGATGGGGCAGAGGTAGGAGGGGTAAGGGACTGTTGGAGGAGGGACACTGCTGCCATCAGGGAGGAGGCCATGGACTTATTGCTCCTCTGTAGGGCATACATGCCCAATGAGATGCCCTCCATGAACGACACCAGCTGTGTCAACAGAGTGGTGTGTGCATGGAGGACACTCAGCAGTGATGTCTGCCCTACATGGAGCTGGTGAAGGAAGTACAAAGAGTCCTCACTCAGGGCAGCAGGGGACACAGGGGCAGGGGGTGCGGTGCCTGGCACAAAGGAGACACGCTCCCGAACACGGGAGCCTCCACGGACCTCTGGAATGGGAGCCGATGGGAGGGCGGTGGTGGTGGTGGTGGCGGGGCCAGCCATACTAGCTGGGGTGTGGTAGCTGCTGACACCCGCCTCCACAAGGGAGTCATCCTCCGAGCTGCTGTGGTCCTCAGCTGAGGTGGATGGTGCTGAGGACTCCTCGGTGTGGCTCCCCTCGCCCTCCGTGCCACTGGGTCCCTCCGACCACTCATCAGCTGCTGACCCAGTCTGGCTCTGCAGCTCCTCCTGGTCCGTGGAGCTGTCCCCTCCTGTGGCCGTGGATGTATCTGCAAACAATTAGGAAACAGACAAACATCAGTCACCTGCACCGACCGCACACACCACAGTAAGTACAGCACATTACAGAGCAAGCCCTGGCATCCTTAGTTGAACATTGCCAAAAGTGCTCACACAGATTAGGAGACGCCAATTGTCAGTCTGATGGTCAACCATGGCACTCACATCCCTCCTGGCCTTGCACCCATCTGTCTGGTGCCTGTCGGATGGTAATACCCCAGTGTGGACACATGCACCACCTACACAGTAGTTGGACATTGCAGAGAACACAGTGAAGTATGTGAACATGCACACATCACATCTCTTGCCACTGAGTCAGTACAGGTGTCCGGATAAAGGGATGTCCAGAGTCTAATTTGAAATGCATGTGATGCATACCAGCACCAGACACCATGATGCACCCATGTCCTGATAGTCAATGCCACAATGGGGTGCATGTAGCACATGTCACTCACCTGCAGGATCACTCTTAGGGAGTTTAATGCCATGGCACAGGCATGCCTGCAAAGTCATACATCACTGTCTCCAGTCACATGGGCAGGGCAGCCAGCCAACAACAGTCTGCACTGTGTCACAATCCTAGGTCATGGGGAATGCAAGTTCTGTAGCTGACAAGTGCACATGTCCATCCCCCACAAACCACATCATCTGAACTCTTATTTGTCCACGTCATACCAATTGGACATATGGGAGACATGAAACACAACTCTCTGAACCTGAGCACCTCACAGTCTGCTGTGAATGAGAAACAGCTGCCTGAACTTCACAGTTGCATACTCCAGCCTGCACAGTCAAGTGATCAAACACCTATATGTCACACAAGTATCGTCTCCTATGGTCACATCTCAGGTGGCATGCTGAGCCCTAACCGATAAACACCCCAGTAGTCCTGACAACGAAGCCACAGCACAATGACACAGAGGCAGACACCTGAGGGAACATTTCACTGAGCACAACGTGTCAGCTGATACACGGGAGTGGGAGTACAGAGTGTATTGTATGCCCTGGAGTAGGCATGACTGTCCTGCTCCACGTGAAAGAGGGATGAGCCCTGGACAGTAGGCAGGTGGCTAAGCATGTGTGACACACTTGATATACATACTCCTGAGGCCCAAACATTGTTCCCACCCACAGCATGGGTGTGTGCCAAATACCCCAGGCACATGTGGTGAGTCAGATCAGCAATTGGACCACATATCAAAGTTACACGCAGATTACATGTCAGAACTCAGGCATTGTGTAAGCAATTGACCCACCCATGAAGCCCACCACAAAGTTACGGGAACAAATGCTGTCCCCCACCTTGAGCTAAGCAAAATGCAAGGACACAGTACCCAAGTGACACCATTTCCTGACTGTAAGGGCCACACCTGGGTATCAGATGAGGAGTGGGCATGTCACAATTGAGGGACATGGGTCCTAGACCACAAGACTCATGTACTGTGGAAGTTTAACCAGGCCAGAGGAGGGCACATAGCATGTCAGACAAAGTTCACAGTGCAGTCATGGACTCACCCCCTCCTTGCTGCTGTCTGGCCTTCAGCTGCCCATCCAGGTCAGGGAAGACCACCGCCAGGATCCTGAGCATGTGGGGGGTCAGGGTCCGGTGTCTGCCCCTCCTGCGAGGAGGCGACAGCTTCAGCTGGACCCTTGCGATCCTCCGGGTCCAGCCCCGAAGGTCCTGCCACCTCTTCTGGCAGTTGCGGATCCGGCGCTTGTAGACCCCTACGGATCTTACTGCCCGGGCGATGGTCAGCCAGATTTCCTGCTTCTGGTGGGCATCAACCTGTGAGGATGACAAAGTGAAAAGGCCATTACTACACATGCAACATATCCGTGCATCACATATTTGGATATACATGTCTCAATCACAGGGGCACATGATGTACACAGGCAGTGCAACGATGGCTATGAACAGTTTGCCAGCAGTTACTACATGGTATCATTGCCTGGGAAGTAAAACCTTGTTGGAATGCACTGTTACTGCACTATACTTGTTCAGTGCATGTAACTACACACTTTGGGGGTGACAACTACTCAGTGAGCATGCTAGCCAGTGGCGTGCACACTGTAAGTCTTGCTAGTCAGACAACATGCACATTTAGTAAGGCAGTGGACAGCACACTCACCTGCTCCCCTGGTTTCCCATACAGCTTGCTGTACTGTGGAAGGAGGCTGTCCAGCAGGGCCTGGTTCTCCTCAGTGCTGAAGGCTGGGGCTCTCTCCACAGTACGTGCCATTGCAGTAGCCAGAGGATGCAGAGACAGCAGCAGTGTTGGTGGCAGATGTCGTCCTGGAGCATGTAGTGCAGGCAAGTGAGCTCTCAGGGGAACAGCCAGCATTATATGTGTGCTGCAGAGGCAGATACTGTCCCATGTGTCCAAAGTGATAGGTCCAAGTCGTTTGCATCTTCTGAATCTGGCCAATCCATGGAGTTGCACCACTTATACACGCCCACAGCATCCTTCAAAAGTTCAACTTCATGACACCCATGAATTTGCAACATTGTTGTGGGTGGCCAACTGAATTCACTGCACCAGACTCGTTAAAGCTTCGAAAACGCGTCCGTTGCCATGCCAGGCCATAGCCAATGCGTGCGCACCGATCGGTCCATTGCTGTACAACGCGTATTTTGAAAAACAACGCGTACCCGTTCACATCATATGCAATGTCCAATGCGTGCACACCGATCGGTCCATTGCTGTACAACGTGTACCCGTTCACATCATATGCAATGGCCAATGCGTGCGCACCGATCGGTCCATTGCTGTACAACGCGTATTTCGAAAAACAACGCGTACTCCGCTCACATCATATGCAATGGCCAATGCGTGCGCACCGATCGGTCCATTGCTGTACAACGCGTACCCGTTCACATCATATGCAATGGCCAATGCGTGCGCACCGATCGGTCCATTGCTGTACAACGCTTACCCGTTCACTTCATATATAATGTCCAATGCGTGCGCACCGATCGGTCCATTGCTGTACAACGCGTATCCGTTCAGATCATATGCAATGGCCAATGCGTGCGCACTGATCGGTCCATTGCTGTACAACGCGTACCCGTTCACATCATATGCAATGTCCAATGCGTGCGCACCGATCGGTCCATTGCTGTACAACGCGTATTTCTGTCCACATCATATGCAATGGCCAATGCGTGCGCACCGATCGGTCCATTGCTGTACAACGCATATTTCGAAAAACAACACGCATCCGTCCACATCATATGCAATGGCCAATGCGTGCACACCGATCGGTCCATTGCTGTACAACGCGTACCTATACAAATCACTCGCATATGTCACCATGGTTGTCACTGGTGGACGTATGCCAGCCACAATTACTTGCCAGGGACTCAGGGGCACACCTACAACACCACAGCCTGTCCACACTGTATCCTCAGGCATGTAAGGCTGCATTACCTGTGTGTGTATGGGGGTCAACATGTGGTTTTTTTGGTGGCACTTGGGGGCAGCCACTCCCAGGCTGTGCGCGTGTTCATGGGGACAGAATCCTTTGTGTGTTGTGCACATGACCACTGTGATGTGCAACTGTTCAGTTCAGGGCATGTGGCATGGTCACATTTCCAGGTTGTGTATGTGTATGTCATGTCACATACACCCTGAGTCCCATGTGGGAAGGTATGTACGTCACAGGGTGACCCATTGCCACAATAGTGATGGCCCTCCACAGTCTGTGTGCATGTTGTGTTTCAGATGTCTCTGATTCAATGTGCACAATGGGAGACAGTCTCCACATCCACGTTGTTTGTGCATCGACTTTGATGTTGTGCGTGTGTGTGTCACAGACGTCCATGTCTGTCCTGCAGAGGCAACAGGGGCCACTACCTGTGGGAGTCATGGTTGTTTTGCTGACGTGTACATGATATGCCATGTCATGCCACTGTCCATGTGGCAATACAGGGTCCCTGGGAATCTACCTGTCAATGAGCTGTGATGCCTGTGGCACATCTGTCCTCACTTGTCACTGTGGTGTGTGTTTGGAACGTGACAGCAGTACATGGGTACTGTGACACAGCCTAATGATTTCCCATAGCACGACCTGGATCTTGTTGTCAACACATGTTGAACTGTGATGTTAGATGTTGGCCATGTAGGTGCCATATATGTCCATACAGAACGGCACACACATCAAGTACTTGTGTCTTGTAATGATGTATCATGTGATATTGAGTATGGTCAATGCCACATATGTGGGGTGACTGACAATCTTTCTTTGTTCACATATGCACTGCAGGGCACCAGCTGTCCATAGACCATTCCCTGACCTTGCAACCATGGTGGAACATGACTGCATCCGACGGTACCGCTTCAACAGGCCGCTGATTGAGGAATTGACGGTGCGGTTGGCCCCACATTTGCAACCTGGCCGGACATACCCTACAGCGCTGACCCCCAAGGTGAAGGTGATGGCAGCCCTACACTTCTTTGCCACCGGTACCTTTCAACACACTGTGGCGTCTGCTGGTGGGATGTTACAGACCATGTTCAGCCGTGTGCTATGCAATGTTTTGGAGGCAATTTTGAGATACCTGAACCAGTACATCTAGTTCCCTAAACGTCAACAACTCACTGACGTCAAGAGTGACTTCTATGCCCTGGGGAGGATGCCACATGTCATTGGCTCCATTGATGGGACACATGTGGCTTTGGTACCACCACAGGCACATGAGCAGGCATACAGGAACCGGAAACATTACCATTCTATCAATGCTCTGGTGGTATGTCTTGCAGATATGACCATCTCACATGTGTGTGCACGTTACCCCGGTTCTGCACACGATGCCTACGTGATGAGGAGTAGTCGCATCCCGAGGATGATGTCACAGATGCAGAACCAGCGTGCCTGGCTTGTCGGGGTGTACTGACTTTTTACCATTGTGTGTGTTCTGCAATGTTGTATTCCACCCTCTTTACCCAACTCAGCTAATGTGCAATTGTCTGTATGTAGGTGACTCCGGATACCCCAACATGCCGTGGTTGCTGACACCCCTCAGGAACCCTGTGACACCAGAACAGATGCGCTACAATGAGGCACATGGTCGGACCAGGAGAGTGATCGAGCGGACATTTGGTCTCCTGAAGAGCCGCTTTCGCTGCCTGGACAAGACAGGAGGGGCCCTCCCATATGCCCCAGCAAAGGTGTGCAAGATTGTCATCGTCTGCTGCATGCTACACAACCTGGCAGTGCGGAAGGAGTTGCCTCTCATCCAGGATGACGATGACCAACATCCGCCACCTGTGGAGGATCCTGGCCTGGGCCACGATGCCAGTGATGATGGTGATGTCCGCACACAGCTCATCACCAACTTCTTCAGCTGAATGTGAGTATCCAGAGATGTCATGTCAATGATTTGAGTTTGCATAATATGTGTTGGTGGTGCTCTGTTGCTGTTTGAGTGTGGCCATGTGCTACTTGACTGGATGCGTGCAGAGATTTGTCCTTACAGGTAGTCTGTACTCAACAACAGTGTTGACATGCTAACTTGGTTTTGTGTAGGTATCTTGTGACATGTATTGGGCATGAGTATTGCAGTTCTGTCCTGTTCTTTAGTGCTTTTGACTGTGTGTCATGTCTGTCCTTCACAGGGTGCTTTCAGAGTTGTTTGGTCAACTGTGATCCCCCAACACCATGATTCAACATCCAGGGTGGAAGTAGTCGTTTCCCTACAGGTGATGTGCCCCACACCCCTGGACTTTATTTCTTCTACAATTGTTGACTGTGTGGCCACTGCCACGTGGGATTACCTTGCATCTGTAGTGGAAACAACATGTTGCAATTGTGTAATAAACCTGTGCTTCACTTTGGGATGTGCGTTGTCTGTGGTCACACATCTGACTGACATTTGCTTACTGCACCTGTGGGCTAGTTAACACAGACTGTGAATAGGTGTGGTGTCTGTGCATTCCACTGTATTTCCTGGCAACATCAGTGTAGGCGATGAGTCAGATGGCCCTGGTGTGTATGTGTTGTGTTGCCCTAGTGGTGTGTCTCCCTCATATGTGTCACGTCTCCATGACTCACATGACGGTGTTGAACTTGCTGTAGCAGTTAGCATGCACAGTGTCATTTAGCAGATCATCATCTCCATGACAAAAACAACGTTGGAATCACAACAGAGGCAAGTATGGTGTATTAGTGAGTTTATTTACATACATGTGTGAGGATAGTGCACAGGATGGTGGGTGCTGTACATTGGGATTGGAATCCAAAGTTCCCAGATGAGTTGGAAGTGTTGGTAGCAGAAATGTCCTGAGTAAAGTCCACAGTCATCTGATGCATTAGTCCAACTTAAACTCCCCATGTCATGTGGGAGAGTTGTGTTGCATTTGACAGGGTGAACAGTTTGCACACAAAGGGGAATTCCCAGTACAGGTTTTGGGTTCCTGGGGGATGTACATGGCCATCGGCCTCTCAGTTTTCCTTCCTCGGACGACCCCTCTTCTTTCGGGGGGGACCGTCACGTGCAGGCTGCTGCGGTGCAGAGGACTCTCCGCCAGAGTCATCCTCCCTCCCTGTGGCAGTTGCAGTTGTTGCAGCACCAGATGTTGTGGGCACACAGGGAGGTGTGGCCATCTTGGTGCTAATCTGGCGGAGGCATGTCAATATGTCCCTATGCACCGCTGTCAGTTCTTGCAATGTGTCCCACTTGGACTCCATGCCAGACATGTGTGTCTCCACACGGGACATGTGTGTCTCCACACGGGACATGTGTGAGTCCAAGCGGGCATGATGGGCAGCCTGCTGCTGTTGAATGTCCTTGAGGATCCCCACTACCTGGCTGACCTCTCCGGTGCTATTCTGGTATGCATCAGCAATGCGTACCAGTTGTGGGTCATCATGCAGTCCAGACCCCTCTGCAAACAGCGACCTCTGCCTACCACCCCTCCCACCACCCCTGGCCACACGTGCGGGACCTGCGGTGGCATGCACAGGTGACCCTAGGCCCCCTTGGGGGTTGATACTGGGGTTGTTGTCCGTTGCTCCACGGTGGGCCGGGGTCCCTGTGCTGTTGTCATTGGTGGTCCTTGGTCTGTCCGTGTCGGCGGGGGTGGTCTGTGTGTTGGCAGTTGTTGTAGGAGTGGGTGCAGGGGGTGCAGATGTTGGTCCTGCTGGTGCTGCATGATGACTCACACCGGAGGTGCCAGGTAGGTCTTCCCCATCCGAGGAGGGCAGAGGCTGTTCCACACCAGTGAGCTCAGTGTCCCCGGGAGGCTGGGACAGGGACTCCTCATCGTCTGCTGCTGTGTCCCCATCATCACCTGTTTTTGGAAGAGACACACAATGTATGTTATGTTTCTACAGGCATCAATGGTTCATACACCTGACAGTTGTGACTGTACCTCTGGATGCGGGCCTGTACATTGCATTGTCCTAAGTTGTCACAGTCAGAGCTTGATATTGGTGTAGCACATTGTCCTGCCAACCTGAAGCATTTCAATGTGAATGTTGATGTGTGTGCATGGCCAGCATTGGTGGTATTTGGTGGACATCCGGCCCTCCTTCTCCCCCCAGCCCAGTTATCCCACCATGAAGCATGCCACCCTTGCAGTGGGTGCAGGTTAACTCCCAGGATGTCAGTTAGTGGTGTCCTGCTGTTGGTTGGTGCCCAGTTCCCAGCAGGGCCTTGTGCTCCCCACAACAGAGCACCATTGTCAGACATCTTTGAAGTGGCTTTTCACTCCCTGTGAGGTGTGCATGCTTCAGTGTGAGCTTGCTGGGCCATGTGGGTGGGGGATGTTGAGCTGTGACTACCACTCCCATCATGCTATTGCCTACACCCCCTTCCCAGCATGCCCATACTTCCTTCCTTTTGACTCTGCTTCCCTGTGGGGTAGTGTGCCTGTGCTGACAGGATGGCTGACAGTGTTGTCCTGGCGTTTGTTTGGCTACAAGTCCCAAAAGTGTCCCTGTGCTTCACACAGCATAACCCAGTGTGGTTGTTCTTTGTGGGATATTTAATTAGAGTGTGAGGCATTGCATTCTCCCAGGTGAGTTGTGTGGAGTTTGTGTTAAGGGGGTGTGTGAGAAAAGCTGCTGGTGACTATGGTCAGAGCTGTCAGTCCTCCTTCCCACCCAGCCAGATATTCCCACCATGGAACGTGCTTCCATTGCAGGGAGTGCAAGTTGTCTTTCAGGATGTCAGTCAGTGGTGTCCTGCTGTTGGTTGGTGCACAGTTCCCAGCAGGGCATTGTGCTCTCCACAGCAGTACCCAGTGTCAGCCATCTTGTCAGATGTTTTCCACTCCCTGTGATGTGAGCATGGTTCAGAGTGGTGTTGATGGGCCAATTGTGAGGGTGACCAATATCTGTGACTACCATTCCCATCATGCTATTGCCTACACCCCCCTTCCCTGCATGCCCATACTTCCTTCCTTTTGAGTGGACTTCACTGTGTGTGAGTGTGACAGCAATGGCAAGATGGCTGACAGTGTGGTCCTGATGTTTGTTGGTGCACAGTTCCCAGCAGAGCCTTGTGCTCCCCACAGCTGAGGCCAGTGTCAGACATCTTTGAAGTGGCTTTTCACTCCCTGTGAGGTGTGCATGCTTCAGTGTGAGCTTGCTGGGCCATGTGGGTGGGGGATGTTGAGCTGTGACTACCACTTCCATCATGCTATTGCCTATACCCCCCTTCCCAGCATGCCCATACTTCCTTCCTTTTGAGTGGACTTCACTGTGTGTGAGTGTGACAGCAATGGCAAGATGGCTGACAGTGTGGTCCTGTTGTTTGTTGGTGCACAGTTCCCAGCAGGGCCTTGTGCTCCCCACAGCAGTACCCAGTGTCAGCCATCTTGTCAGTTGTTTTCCACTCCCTGTGATGTGAGCATGGTTCAGAGTGGTGTTGATGGGCCAATTGTGAGGGTGACCAATATGTGTGACTACCACTCCCATCATGCTATTGCCTACACCCCCCTTCCCAGCAAGCCCATACTTGCTTCCTTTTGAGTGGACTTCACTGTGTGTGAGTGTGACAGCAATGGCAAGATGGCTGACAGTGTGGTCCTGTTGTTTGTTGGTGCACAGTTCACAGCAGGGCCTTGTGCTCCCCACAGCAGTACCCGGTGTCAGCCATCTTGTCAGTTGCTTTCCACTCTCTGTGATGTGAGCATAGTTCAGAGTGGTGTTGATGGGCCAATTGTGAGGGTGACCAATATCTGTGACTACAACTCCCATCATGCTATTGGCTACACTGACTTCACCAGCATACACAGAATTCCTTCCTTTCAGTGAGCTTCCCTGTGAGGTGGTGTTCTAGTGGTGGCAAACTATCTGACTGTGTTTGTTGGTTAGATTTGTGCCACTGCCTAGCTCTATTTGTTGTTCGGTTTGTACATGTCATGACACAGTTACATATCACTATGAGATGGCATGTATTGTGTTTATCTAACTAACATACACATCTTTGGATGATTATCTTTTGGTTGCTGTGGATTTGCTAAGGGTGCATGGTTTGACTATTTCCTTGACAGTGATGTGTGTGTATTGTCACACAATATTGTGTATATTTGTTGTGTACTCACCAGGCTCTGGGATGTTTGATAGTCCATATACGCTCACTGGTGGTAGGATGGCCCGCACCTTCTCCTCCCAGGGCCTGAGGTATACTGGTTTGGCAGGAGGGCCACTGCCGGTGCGATTACTCAAGGCGTAATCCTTCTTTAGTAGGTCCTTGACCCTCCTGCGCACATCATACCACCTGTTCTGGATGTCTTCCTTTGTGCGCAAACATGGTGATTGTGCGTTCACCCTGTCGACGATCCTCTCCCACATCTTGGTTTTCTGCGACATGGGGGTCTGTTGGACCAATGTACCAAACAACTGTGGCTCTACCCTGAGGATCTCATCTACCAGGACTTCCAATTCACTGTCTAGGAACTTTGGATTCTTCTTTGGGGGCATGGTGATGGGTGGTGGTGGGGATTGATGTGTGTGTGAGTGTGCAAGTGAGGGTGGGTGAGTGTAGGTTTTGCTGGGTGTATGTGAGGGTGCTATTTGTGAGGTGCTAATGGTGTGTGGCTTGTGTGATGGATGAGTTGTGAGTGTGTCTGTGGTTGCTGTCTGATGGTGTTCTGTGCTGGCAGGTCAGTTGAATTTGCAAAGGATCATGGTAGGGATTTGTGGCCTTTATATGGGTGGAGTTGGGGGTGTGTCTTTGTTCCATGTTTTTTCCCCACAGTATTTATTGGCTTTGTCATTGCTTGTTTGGCCCATTTTTTTGTATTTTTCCTTTGTATTTTTTGGGCATGTAGGAGACGTTCTTCTGACCGAGTAGGACGCTGCAGTTGTCTCGTGCGAGCTTCTCCGAGTCGTTCACGCTGTGTTTCTGCTAGGTTTCATGTGCGGCGTACGCGTTGGTCGCGTAGTATTGGGTTGCTTCGGCTGGGTTTTGTATGCGTGTCGGTCGTACGGCTTGGGCTCCGTGCGACTCGGTCTAGTTTTCCACGCATTGCATCGTACTGCGCGGGTCGGAGTTCGCGGGTACGTTTCGTTCGGGTTCATTCCGGGTGCGTGTCGGTCGGTTCGATTCGCGTAGTTTCCCGGCCGGATAGCTTGTTTCCGTGCGGTTCGGTCGTTCGGCTTGTGTTCCGTACGAGTCGGTCGTGAACCACATGCATTTCATCGTACTACGCAGGTCGGGCAGCGCAGGTACATGTCGGTCGGACTATATTCCCGTACCGAGTCGGTCGGTATGTTTTCCGGCCCGAATCGGAATCGGCCCCAAAGTATCTAAATGGTCTTCGCTTCCCCTTTCATGGTGGGGGAAAATGGACTCAATAAAAATGAATAGAGCACCAAAATTTTTTTATTTTCTAGCTATGATTCCTAGTCAATTTCTTATGAAGTTTTATAAAATTGTTGATCAACATCTTTCTAAGTTTCTTTGGAATAATAAATTATCTCGTATTGGATATAAAAATCTAAATATGGCAAAGTGTAATGGAAGATTTGGTTTACCAGATTTTTTAAATTATCATAAAGCGTTTATCTTATAACAAAGCTCTCTTTGGTTTAATCATTCCCACCTGATTAATCCTCCTACATGGCTTCTTATAGAAAAAAGTTTGGTAACTCTGTTTCCATTGTCTACCTTGTTAACCATGTCTAACAAGTCAATATTATTTCATAAGTCTATTATTTTGAAATCCACAAAACTAATATTAAATGATTTTGACTCACTTCGGGACTGTTGTCTCCTGCCCCTGCCAAATTGGACCACAGCATCCAGGAACCTTAGCGCGCGGACGCGCTATAAAAGGAAAGGCGCGCCCCGCGGCGCTTGTACCCATCGGGACTGTTGTCTCCTGCCCCTGCCAAATTGGACCACAGCATCCAGGAACCTTAGCGCGCGGATGCGCTATAAAAGGAAAGGCGCGCCCCGCGGCGCTTGTACCCATCGGGACTGTTGTCTCCTGCCCCTGCCAAATTGGACCACAGCATCCAGGAACCTTAGCGCGCGGACGCGCTATAAAAGGAAAGGTGCGGGACGCGCCCGGGCCGTGCCCGGGCGAAGCCCGGGCCAAGGGCGGGCCCGTCCACGCCCGTCGGAGCCCGGAGAAGGCCGATGTAAAGAGGCCCACCCTCTTTACATCTGTAGCCGCTTGAGGTACGAACGATCTTATCTATTGTTTTACAGCATAGATGGCGAAAGGAAAAGGAACGAGAGTAAAGTTGGGAGGGGGGGTCGGAACCACTTTGGACTCTTTCCTAGTAAGAGCAGCCAGCGTCCTCTCGCATGAGATTGAGCTGACGGAAAGGCGTCTCTCTATGGAGCCGCTCCTTTTAACACAGGGTGCGTCCCTAGGCCTTGTAAATGATATCCCCCAGATATGCAACCAACACAAACGCCATTGCCCCAAAATACTTCTGTTCTTACACAAGACCAACAAGGGCCCTTGCTCTCCAATTCGTATACAGGGTGCTTAACAAGTACAGGTAAAGAGCACTCCCCTCGAATGGCTCATTACTGGATTCTTCATCTATTCCTCCGGCTAAGCGGACTAGAGCAGGAGGGGCCGTTAGTGGAATAAAATCTAAACAACCTAAAACCACCCGTGTGCCCAAAACTAAAACTGTCCAAACAAAAGTGCAGATTACGAATTCCAAAAACAGGTAGCGCCAATGTCCTCTAACACACCATCGCTTCAGGCACCGCAACCGGACTCTTTTTGGACAGAAGTTTCTACAAGGCTAAAAGATATAATGGCTCCTATCTTGACTAAATTGTCTCTAATTGAAACACGGCTGGGGGAATTAGAAACGCAGAATTGTTTACTACTTG
Organism: Calotriton arnoldi; assembly: GCA_963921515.1. Taxonomy (NCBI): domain Eukaryota; kingdom Metazoa; phylum Chordata; class Amphibia; order Caudata; family Salamandridae; genus Calotriton; species Calotriton arnoldi. The sequence goes on along the minus strand of CAWUFW010001994.1, from coordinate 2,400,093 downwards.
CCCGTATGCCTCAGCAGAATGCTGCCTCTATGATAGCAACTAGGAATACTGAATTAGCACCATCGACGGAGACACGAGGGCCACCTCCATCCTCAAAAATGACATTGACATCGTCTATACCCCATGGAGGCTCTCCCAACGCTATATTACAACCCTTAAACACCCTCCCAAATATGAACGTAACAAGGGTTACGCAGTCTGGTAAAGGGCTAAATGAAGGGGACCTAGCTTGCCAGCCATTACAACCAAGGATGGAAGACAGAATAGGTATGCACCAGGCAGGGTTACCAGAGAACTTCACTGGATTACTTAAGCACCAGCCACAACAAACTCTCCATCTCCCCCCTGCCGCTGCACCACTGGTCCTGGTTTTGGCAAATGTCCCACCCTATCGAGGAGATCAAAGTGAAACTACAAGACAATTAATGGACAAATGTCTTCATTGGTTAACAAGTAACGTCCATATGACTGAGGGGGGAGAAGGAAATTGGCCAAAGAAGTTATTATGGCCAGGAGAGTGGGATGGGTGGGGGGTTTAAGAAAAGCGTTTGGTGGCGATTGTGTGGTAATTAATTTTAACAATGTGCACAATAGTGCTTCTCTTCTAGCTAACTCCTGTGGCTTTTCTCAAAGGAACTCCCAGATAATACCTTTACCCCTGGAATTTTTTTATAATGGCCAGGGTGTGACCATGAGAGGGGAACGCAGGGACACACAATTGGAAACGCCTTATGGTATGAATGAGGGACCCCTTTTAAATTCTGGAATTAGTGTATGTAATAGATTTGCACCCCTGTCGAACCTGGAGGAATGCGATTGACTACCTATTTCACCCCCCAAACTATTAAGTAGGGCAACTACTGTGGCCCTTGTAGAGGTGAGCCCGTTGGGGATTCCATTGTGTATACGATCCTCCGTGGAGGCCACTATAGTTCCAAAATCAGTACCCAGGGTAGAGGAACATGAGTACCCCTTGCCAACCTGTATGACTGATATCGAGGGAACTAGGCCCAATATGTTAACGTGGAATGTGGCAGGTCTAGCTTCCAAAATAGCCAATCCTGAATGGATAAGTAAGTGGCAATGTATGGAGGTAGTATTCTTCCAAGAGACCTGGGCTATAGATCCAATTTTCTTTTCAGGCTTTCGCACCTTCCATTCTCCAGCTGTTCCATCACTCTCTGGAAGGGCGAAGGGGGTTTACTTACTCTATTTTCGAATACTATATCCCTTCAAATCAAAGAAGTTGGTCCTAGACATACTCACTTTCAGATTTTTGAGATGGGTAGTAGGAAACAGGGCTTTTGGACAATCGTTAATTTTTATAATAATGAGTTTGGGAGGAACTCGAGGCAAGTGGTAGATGCACTAGCATTAGAGATTGAGAAATTGTATAATGGGAAAAATGGGGGTAGTGTAAATCTTGTATGTGTGGGGGATTTTAATGCTCATCTACGTAAGTTCAATGGCACTAGGGTATGTGGAGTAGTGGACTCCGACAATAACTCCTTTTCACACTTCACACATAATGAGTATGGTGATGTTTTGAACAGTCTGTTATATAAGTGGAACTTGTCCTTAATAAATGTACCAGAAGGGGGAGGGCAAGAGCCCACTTTTAGAAGGGGTATCCAAGAGTCTACTATAGACCATATTTTAGAATCAGCACATTTACATGGGAAAGTGGTCCATACGAGTACCCGATTTTTTCCTTATAGTGATCACGCCATGTTATCTATTTACTCAAGTATTTTATCTGATCCTAAAGAGCACAATAAGGTTGTAGAGGATGTGATTTTGTCCAGAAAAAATGGTTACCAGTTGAAGTGGTCACAAGTACAAAGATTAAATTTAGGCCCCGAAATTATAGCTCAAATAAAGGAGGAAATATTAGCCTGTCTGGAAGAGAATTCATCACCTCTATTCTTGGTTACCCAGTTTATTGCTCTTCTGGAAAAAGTAAAATCAGCACTCACATGGGTTAAGTCAGCTAATGCTACCGTTAAAGTGGGGTGGTTTGATATACCCTGTACAACAGCAAAAAAAGCCCTTGTGAAAGCTCTAAATACGTACCCCAGAGATTGTTCTGAAGTGTGTGCGTTACGCAAAGATTATAAATTAGTGAGGAGGACAAGGGAGAAAGATCTCAGGGCACAGGCATGGGCAGATCTCGAGGAAGCAGCTATGTCAGGCAGTAGTAAAGACTTCTGGAAAATCGTGAACGCCCCACATTTTAAAGATATCGCTGATCCTACATTAGATGTGAATGTAGAGGAAGAGGCATGGGTGAGCCACTTCGAAGGAATATTTGGCTTAGTAACCCCCCCAACTCCACTACTATCCTCCCCAGAGATTTTACCACAGGGAGGGTTAACTTTCTCTGTATTAGAGATACGAAAGGCGTTGGAAGCCTGCACCTCTGGTAAGGCGCCTGGGCCAGATGGAGTTCCAATTGATCTCTTTCAGCAGGATTATAATATGTGGGTGCCTTTACTTACAAACATTTTTAATAGTATCCAGACAGTAGGCCCGCCTCTTTCCTGGAACCAGAGTTTAATTGTGCCCATTTTTAAAAAAGGGAACAGGGGATCCCCAAAGAATTATCGCCCCATATCCCTCCTTGATACTACTGCCAAACTTATGGGACGGGTCCTCTTGGCCAGATTGGAGGACTGGGCCGAATCGCACAACATTTTTATGAAGGCACAATATGGGTTTCGTAGAGGAATGGGGACAGTCGATCAGTGCTTAAACCTCTCCCTAATTATAGGGAAATACACTAAGGCAAAGGCTGGTAAATTATATATGGCTTTCATGGACCTAACCTCGGCCTTTGACTGTGTGTCACACTCGAGGTTGTGGTCCATGATGGAGAGCATGGGTATCGATCCACCAATAATTGGTTTCATACGTCAGTTGTACGCCAATGCCACTGCCTGTGTGAGGTATGGCAGGAAGGGGGAGTGCACTCGCCTTTTTAAAATCGAAAAGGGAGTAAGACAGGGTTGTGTTCTCGCCCCGTTTCTTTTTTCAATTTACACTAACGGGGTAGAGTCTTCCCTGTCTGCCCTACCGGTAGATGTGCCTAAATTTGATCGTATCCCCCTTCCGATTTAGGCGTACGCTGACGATGCGGTATTGATGGCCAGATCGGGTTTAGCCCTACAAACGCTAATAACAGCCTATTCCGCCTTTATGGCCTCCCTTGACCTAAAGGTCAATGAACCGAAATCGTTTATAATTGTGTCTGGAGCCGCAAGAGGTGAGAGAGACCCCCACTTCCAGTTGTCAGGCAAGAAAATTGAGATAGTTGACTCCTTCTCATACCTTGGAGTGCTTTTTGATAAAGACCAATCATGGTCTAATTTAGTGACAGCAAGAGCTCAGGGTATGCAAAGGAGTGTTAACGCAGTAAAAAGATTTGCTAGGAAGTTGGGAGGTAGCCCTCTGGATGCAATTAAGAACATATACTCGGCAAAAACAAAGTCTGCTGCAATTTATGGTGCAGGAGTGTGGGGCATGGCTAATGTTGCACCACTCCAACAAATAGAAGATTCCTTTTTTAAAAATCGTGTCTCCTTACCGCAATCAGCCCCAAATTATATTTTACATTGTGAATTGGGGCTTCCTTATTTGAGCGACAACATAAGACTGGCTCCAGTCTTGTTGTGGCTATCAGTATGGCGGAGGTCTACAGTGGACTTGACTCAAACTATTATTAAGGACTGTTGTAAATTAGATTATTATAAAAAAATAGGATGGTTAAATTATGTAGAGATCCATCTGAAAGCGTTAGGGATGGGAGAACTATTTCAGGACCCTGAGTCCTGTAAAAGGGTTTCAAAGGAAAGAATATCTGATCTATTTATTAACAGATCGAAGTATGTCCGGAAAGAAAAGAAAGGCACTTATCATTCCTCCATTCTTTATGATTTGGTACCACCAAGTTTGGGGGAAGGTTTTCAGTATTTATCACGAATAAATAATGCACAGAACAGATTTATTCTTTTGCGTTTCCGCATGAACATGATTCCGCTACTCCTGGGATACCCTCAAAATAAATATAAATTAGCAGATCTCTCACCCTGTCCATGTAACAATCAGGCAGTACAGTCAGATCTACACATTGTATTATTTTGTAAGACCTACATAGAGGAAAGGACAACATTTATACTCCCTATCCTGAGGTACCACAATTTTAGGCAGTGCCGGGTGGCTATGTACTTTTTCAAAACTCTACGGGACCCATTCGTATGTTGTTCTGTTGCCTCATTTTTGGGGCTTGTTTTAGGAAGAGGAAAAAGGGACGAGATTTTAGTGTTAACAATTAATTGACTAGTTTTAAATTTAGAACTGCTTTTTTTCCTAAATCCTTTTATATGAATTTATATGGCTCATTGCAATTGTTTAATTCTTATTTTTAAATGTGTATATATGTGCATATATTGTGTTGGAATTTTAGCTAACTGTGATTTTATGATCAGTTTTAAAAAGATCGAATAAAGCTGTGTGACTGACTGACTGACTCACTTTTTCAATCACCTATTTCAAATACTGTAGCTATGTCATTATGGTACAATCCACGCCTAAAACTTTCTCGAACTGTTACATTTTGGCATTCATGGATTAAGGCTGGTATTTTTTACCTCAAAGATATTTACCATAATAATACTTTTATATCGTTTGATGTATTACAGACAAAATTTCACTTACCATTTCTGATTTCCTCAAATATAAACTTTTATGTAATTCTATATTAGATTCCTTTCCTAATAATATTCCTTCAGATATAAAGTCAGATTTAACAATTTATATTCAAACTGTATCCTCTTCATCTCATGCTGTTTCATTAATGTATAAGAAGCTGAATACATTTCAAGGTAACAATATTGAAACGATTTCAGCGTTTTGGAATAATGAACTTTCGACTTCTTTCTCATATGATACATGGACAAAAATATGGTTGAATAATATCTCAGGGTCGTTACCTGTATCACTTTGTCAAACCAATTCTTATATTCTGTTTAATTGCTTATGGTCCCCCTTAAAGTTATTTCAGGCTAAGCTTCTTCCAAATTGTTGGCATTGTTCAAATTGTTGGCATTGTAACTCACATACTGGTTCGTTAAAGCATATGCTTTTTGAATGTACATCTGTTTTTAAATTTTAGAATGAAGTTTGGGATGTTATACAAAAAATACTCAATATCTCTGATGAACTTTCATTTAATTTGTTGATATGCAAATCTGTTGCTCTTTCTAAGGAACTGTCTGACCTAGAATGTAAACTTTTTAATTTTCTGTTGTCAGCTGCTCTAAAGTCTATTACAGCGTGTTGCAAAGACGTCTCATTATTATCTGTTCATGCTTGGTGGTCATGGATTATTTTCACTAGGAGAGGTGCCAATTTATCCTTGACTGATATTACTCACAACTGTAACTCTTATCATTCATTTTGGAAACCGATTGATCATTATTTATCTTTTTAGCGATATCCCCGTCTATTTATTCCCTTATATTATAAATTGCACATGTTTTAACTTATAGTAGCTCTACTCAAATTGCTTTTTACAATATTTATGCTTGTTCCTATCCCTTTTTATTTTTATGATTATTAATTCTATATTACATTGTACCTGTTTTATATTAAATTACTGTTCTTCAAAGATATGTTTCTTATATGGGTACTTTATACAGTACTCTTTTTTGTAATGTCACTGTTTATTATAAAAATGTAATAATTTGTGCATCAATTTCATTAGATCGATTTCCTACTTGCTCTTAGTGATTAATTGAACATGGGCACAAAAAAGGTTTGATTGTGATCATACTATTAGTTACTCCTGACTTATGTGACATACTGACAGGTATATTCTTCTATGTCTTGATAGAAGCCTTGGACTCTTGCCACTATGAGTCAAAACATTGACTCCAAATACTGGAAATGTGTGGCATGGCCTAGGTAGCCATGGAATCTGTCATCTGAATCCGAACTGACTGCCCCCGCATCCTGTGGCCCCCAGCAGTTGGGGATGTGGACCCCCGTTCCTAGCCAGCCTTATACAAGTACCTGGCGACAGACCGAGACCTGCTGGGACATGGAAGCGAGCAGCAGTGGGCTCGCGCAGGCAGCAGTAATGGCGCCTGCCAGGGATGCATAACCTGTGTCAGATGGGAACACAGTGGTCTCTGGAGGTGATGTGGAGGAATCTTCTGGGCCAGTGGGTACCCCGATGACCACAGATGAAGTCATATGATGACAAAGGTGCGTAGAAAGTGCCAAAGGGGGACCTCAATTTGCACAGTGGGGGTGGTATGCTAGCAGAGTTGGCTGTGTTTTTCGGTACCAATGGAGTGTGCCAGCGGAGTCTCACCTCCCCAGGACTTCCCGCTTAGTACAATTTAGAAGTCTGACTGCGATGGCGATCTCTGCAGCTTGTGGCCCCTTGCGGCTGGGCTGGATGACCCCCAGCCTAGTGCGTGGCTGATGGCGGGCACTCGGCTGAGACCTGCCTGGTATTTTGGAGTGGACCACGGTAGGCCTGGGCAGCCTGTGAGGATAGCAGTCATCAGGGAAGCGAGGCCCATCATGGAAAGACTGCTGCAGTGGCCTTCCTGTTTAGCTGTGCAGCGGGGAGAAATTCACTGCGCCTGTTGAACCCATTGGCAGTTGGGGAGCCTGGGGTCAGTGTAAGTGGCCCAGTTGTGAGAGAAGCATTGGCCCCTACCCTAAAGGAATTAAAACCGAGGGTTTTGGACGACTTGGCTTTTGTGACACAGTGACTTGTCAGATGGGTCTGGGGGTAGCGTACTGGTGCACCGAAGCACCTTGCACTGCTAAAGGTGTCACCCCTTCAGCTACAAGACTGGAAGACCAGGGATCATCCTGGTGGACTCGCCCTCGACGCACAGGGAACTGCCAGAGGGGACATTTTCCCAGGAACTTTTGGGCTATGACTGGGGGCATTTGGGCTCCCTCCGTGGGACCGTCGTGGCTGCACGGAGGGGGCCCCTCCCTATGGAACGTTGCCTGTGTGGGAGACTTTGTGTGCAGTGGTATGCCTGGATGGCTGGGTGGGGGTCAGTTGCATGAACGCTGGCCCCACTGTGCTGTTGTTCTGCAAGAAGCAATGTGGCCCTGGCCGGGATGGAGATGGGGCCCAGGCAGGTAGATCCATGCTGAAAGTGGCTGAACTGGACTTGCGGCTCCCACTGCCACCATACTAGCAGCCATTCACGATACTATAGACACTCTGAAGCAGAAAAGAGAAGCAGTGGTGCTAGATGTGGGACTCTTGTGTGCAGTCACAAAAAGTTGGCAGATAAGATGACCACTGCCGAATCTATGCTAGGGTAACTGCCCTGACGGTAATCACAACGGCAAGCCGAGCAAACTGCAGAAAGAAGTAGATATCCTTGCAGCTAAACTGAAAGATGCAGAGGGTTGCTCATGGTGCAACAGATTTTGCTTGGTAGGGGTTCAAGAGTGCGCAGAGGGCCTAGTACTGAACTCTTTGTGGAGCAATGGCTGTCAGACACAGTTTTAGAAGGGGAAAGTTTTGTCCCTCTATATGGTGGAGCAGGCACACCAGATTTAGTGGCATGTCTTTTAAAATTCAGAGACAGGGACAATATCCTACAGCTTGCATGCTCCCATGGGCTCTAGAGAGTGGATGGCCAACTGGTCAACATTTATCTGGACTATACAGAGTGGTGCAGCTTCATAGGGAGACTTTCCTAGTGGTAAGGTGGCACAACATCAAATATGCCCTCCTGTTCCTGGCAAGCCTCCTCATTAAGACGGAGTCTGGATCTCAGTTTTTCACTACTGTATGGGAAGTAGGGAACTGGTTGGAGAGGCAGCGACGTGCACTGCCTTAGACGCATGGGGGAACCTTCCTGTGGATGGCAAGCACAAAAACGGAGGTGTTGTCCACATCGCCGGGCCAGTGGACTCTCACTGAGACCAAAGTTCAAATGGAAAGGGACAGAGCTGTAGTGGCCCTAAAGGAGCCCCTCCTCTCAAGAAACCAGTGGGAGACACTGGACAGAGACTCTGATCAGTCAGACGGGGACACAGTGGTCTATGGAGGTGATGTGGAGGAGTCCTCTGGGCCAGTGGGTACCCCGATGACCGCAGATGAAGTCACATGATGACAAAGGCTCGTAGAAAGTGCCAAGGGGGAGCTCAGCTGGCACAGTGGGGGTGGTATACTAGTAGAGTTGTTTTTTTTCCAGTGGCAATGAAGTTTGGCGGCGGAGTCTTACCTCCCCAGACTTCACGCTTTTTACAATTTAGCCAGTTGATAATGTATACCAAAGTTTGGGATTTGCGATAGGTGAACCAGACATTGGGGAGGTGGGTAGTTCTAAGCCCACAGCATGAGGTGGCAGGGACGGTGGAGACGCTTCTGGGATCGGGGTATGGTGTGTTGATAGCAATACTTTTTGGTGTGAGCAATATGCTGGAGGACCTGTATATGACTCCCCACAGGGATGCAGATCAAGCTTATGGACGTGAGAGTGGGCACCTCCTATAACATCTTATCCTGGAATGTTAATGAGCTAGGCAATAAACTGAAAAGTGGGGTAGTGATGAAGTACCTGACACAACAGTTACCGTACTTTATTCTGCTACAGGAGACACATCTCAGTGGTAATAACTGAGCTTTTTGGGCAGAGGGAGATATCAAATGCTGGTTGCTGCTGGATATTCCATAGGATCTACGGAAATGGGAATGCTAATACGTTGGTCCCTACTGTTTCGGGTGGTCAGAACATGGGCTGATCCTTGAGGATGCTGGGTGTCTATGTTTATGTGTCTATGTAGATGATTTATAAAACGCAACTGTTACTCCGAGGAGTGTCCTGGCGCTATAGCAAAGGAGCCGTCTACAGGCAGGAAAGGAGAAGAGTCAAAGTGGAGGAAAAGAGCCAGGTCTTAAGTTTTTTCCGGAAGATAGGTGTTTCCTTTATCGCCCTGAGAGTCAGTGGCAGCTCATTCCAGAGAAAATAGCCTAGAAATGAGAAGGATCTGGCCCCCGCCATCGCCTTCTTAACCCCTTCGCTGCTAGGCCTTCCCCCCCGTGCTAAGCCTTTTTTTTTGGCTATTTGTGGTAGTTCGCGTTTAGGCCCCTGTAACTTTTTGACCACATAAGGTATCCACGCCAAATTTGCGTCCTTTTCTTCCAACATCATGGGGATTTTAAAGGTATCCAGGTTTTGTTGATTCCCCTGGAGGGGACCGAGAAATTAGCCCAAAAACAGCTAATTCTTTTTTTTTTTAAATGGAAATAAAGTGCTGCAGATGAAAGCGTCTGGTTTTTTCCCTGCAAATGGTATCAACAAAGCATTTGTGGTGCTGAAATCCCCATCTTCCCAGCTTTCAGGGACTGACAGACTTTTGTCAGAAAGCCGAAAAGTTTTACACAGTTTTGGCATTTTACTGGGACATAGCCTATTTTGCTATTTTTTGTGCTTTCAATCTCCTTCCAGTTAGTGGTAAAAATGGGTATGAAAGCAATAATGGATCCTGGAAAGCTAAACATTTCTAAATGGTAGACAACATTTTTAATTCAGCAAAGGGTCATTTGTGTAGATCATTCAAGTTTTTTTTATAGAAACTAACAGTTGAAAATAGAAAAATTGAAAATGAGTTGAAAAAAACAGCCATTTGTGCCAATGTTTTCACCTGTAACTTCTTCTAAGTATGACAGATTTTTTTAAACAATATGTAGTTATATCCGCTGGACTCTTCTGGTTGTGGGGATATATAGGACTTGTAGGTTCACCAAGAACCCGAGGAACCCAGAGCCAATAACTGAGCAGCGTCTTGCAATGTTTTTTTTTATTGTGCACCGGGTATATAGCAATTAATTTGAGAAAATATAAATAGTGAAAAATCGGTATGAAAGACACCTTTGTATTTCTGAAATAGGAACAAAATATAGAGTTTAGAAACAGTAGCTATTTGCACTTCTCCAAAATTGTGGGTACCCATACTAGCATGTGAATTATAGGTCATTTTTCAAAGTGACTTCTTTTTTACACATTGTCTTTCATTTGGAAGGCAGAAATGCATCGAAAGTCAATAGGCAATAACAGTTGCTCTACAATTCTGTGTTCCCCTAAGTCTCCCGATGAATGGTACCTCACTTGTGTGGGTAGGTCTAGTGCCCGCAAAAGGAAACGGCCCAAAACGCAACATGGACATACCACATTTTTACAGTGAAAACTGACCCTTTTTTTGCAAAGTGCCTAGCTGTAGATTTTGAACCCTAGCTCCTAGGGAAACCTAGCAAACCTATACATTTTTGAAAACTAGACACCCAGGAGAATCCAGGATGGGGTGATTTGTCTGGCTCTCACTAGGTTCTGTTACCCAGAATCCCTTGCTTTGTAAAATAAAAAAACATTTTCCTCACATTTCTGTGATGGAAAGTACTGGAATCTGCGTGGATCCACAAAATTCCACCCACCCGCATTTCCCAACGTCTCCTGATAAAAATGGTACCTCACTTGTGTGGTTAGGCCTAGTGCCCGCAACAGGAAACGGCGCAAAACGCAACATGGATAAACCACATTTTTACAGTGAAAACTGACCCTTTTTTTGCAAAGTGCCTAACTGTAGATTTTGAACCCTAGCTCTGCCGGCATCTAGAAAAACCTAGCAAACCTATACATTTTTGAAAAGTAGACACCCAGGGGAATCCAGGATGGGGTGACTTGTCTGGCTCTCACCAGGTTCTGTTACCCAGAATCCCTTGCAAACCTCAAACTTTGTAAAAAAAACAAAGTTTCCTCAAGTTTCTGTGATGGAAAGTTCTGGAATCTTTGTGGATCCACAAAATTCCACGCACCCCGCATTTCCCAAAGTCTTCCGATAAAAATGATACCTCACTCGTGTGGGTGGGTCAAGTACCCACAACAGGCAAGGGCCCAAAACGTATTGTGGAGACATCAAAATTACCTATCACAAAACGACCTGCTTTTGCAAGGAGGGGGAGACCTGGGTTTTTGGCACCGGGCCCAGCGGCCATCTAGGGAATCCTACCAAACCCACACATTTCTGAAAACTAGACACCCTGGGGAGTCCAGGGAGGTATGGCTTGCGTGGATCCCCCAATGTTTCCCTACCCAGAATCCCCTGCAAACCTGAAATTTTCCTGAAATAAATCTCTTTTTCCTCACTTTTATGTGTGTGAATGTTGTGGGATCACCGGGCTGAGACGAATTTCCTACCACCTAGCGTTCCCTCAGGTCTCTCGATAAAAATGGTACCTCACTTGTGTGGATAGGCATAGTGGCTGCAACAGGAAATGGCCCAAATCGTACTGTGGAGACTGCAAAATTACCTATCACAAAACTACCTGGTTTTGCAGGGGGGGGGGGCACCTGTTTTTTTGGCCCCGGGCTCTCGGCCATCTAGGGAAACCTACCAAATCCACACATTTCTGAAAACTAGACACCCTGGGGAGTCCAATGAGGTATGGATTGCATGGATCCCCCAACGTTTCCTAACCCAGAATCCCCCGCAAACCTCAAATTTAGCTGAAAAAAATCACTTTTTCCACACATTTTTGTGTGTAATCACTGTGCTGGCACAAATATCCTACCACCTAGCGTTCCCCTTGATCTCCCGAGTGAAATGATACCTCAGTTGTGTGGCTGTCCAATGCAGAATCAGCTAAAAATATATTTTTTTTTTAATGTAGCACTTAGAACTCGTGGTGCTATAACTTTAATCCCTATGTTTTTGGCTCTTCCCAGTCACAGGCCTTCGGCCCACCCAAAGATACTGCCCCATCTGTCTCCCGGGGGGGGGGCAGAAAGACTGTCTGTGGCAATATTTTATGGGGGGAGCAAAGGACCTTGCCCAAGGGGCCACTCCCCCCTCCCTGGTGGCTAGTGGGTGGATCCCTGCTTGAGGATCGCCCTCCTGGGGCAATCCCCAAGCAGGGATCCACTAGGGAAGGGTACCATTGGACAGGGGGGATTCTCCCCTTCCCAACGATACCTCTCCCATGTGTTTCAGTGCTCGAGATAGCCCAACAAGCACCGAAACTGTGAAACTGAAACTAAGTTTCAGTTTCTTTTTCATTGTAATGACGACAGCATGCCATGCACGCGATCGTCATTACAATGAAAACACAAACCATGCTTTGGGAGGTTGGGGAAGCTCTTCCCCACCTCCCAAAGCAAAAAAAAAAAGGGAAATCCCTCTGCGGTTCCGTCATGAGCACACTTGCACTTGTGCTCATGAAGGAACCATTCCGTCATGAGCATGGAAGGGGTTAATCCGAGAGACTATGGCCAGACAGAGATTTCTGGAGCGAAGGTTTCTCTGGGGAGTGTAGGGCTTGATTTTATCTTAAAGCTACCTTGGACCGGTCCGGTAAAGCGCTTTTTGGATTAGATGCAATATTTTAAAAGTGATCCTCTTCCTAACTGGAAACCAGTGTAGGCTCTGAAGGAGGCAAGAGCCATGGGAGTGACGTGGGAGCCCAAAGATGGTACATGCTGCTGCATTCTGAACTAACTGCAACCTGTCAATCAGGTATTTGGGCAACCCTGTGTACAGGCTATTTCCATAGTCCAGTCTTGAGGTTATCAAGGCCTGGGTCACCTGTTGTCTAGCCTGAAAGTAGAGGAGAGGAAAGAATTTCCTAAGGACACGAAGGAGGGCAAAGCCCATGCCCACCACAGAGTTGATTTGAATGTGAAATGATAGTTGCTCGTCAAATTTAAAGCCCAGGTTTTTTACCACTTGACTTTTTTAATAGAGGGGGGGGCATCCTTCGGCCAGAAAGTTTCCCATGGGTGGCGGTGGATGGTGTCTGGAATGGAGAAAGGTTGATAGTGGCATCCTGGTACCCGCCTCTGGGCCTCCAGCCTGAAGGCCTCTGGGCCTGAAGTGTCAGGGGCACTGGCTGGCTGATATTCCTGATGCCCTGTTGGTGGTGGGTAGGGACCTCAATCTTACTTAACAAGTGTCGTGTAGTTCCTATATTGCCCATACAGGACCTGCGCGTTCGGATAACATAAACTGTGGGTTTGGTGGCAGACTGATTCTGAGCACCCCCACCGAGAATGTTAGCCTGTTTGCATAAGCTAGCTCACAGTGCCACTAGTGTCTCCTCTTATCGGGGAGAGAATAGTTTCTGGCAACCTTAGAACATGACAACCCTGATCCCTCAAGATCATGGAAACAATGTACTACTTTTCGCTCAGTCACTCGTGCTCACTTATCTCGTCTCAGAGATACACAGAATAAACAGCCTGGGCATTTCAATAAGGGTTTATTGAACAGCCGTTATTCTTGTGTAGAATATATGAGCTGCAACAACCATTAGACAGTAGCAGAGATATATGATTAGCAGTACTATGAATATAAGTGGATAGTACAGTTCTATCATCTTGCCTTACGCATGAATAAATACATGAATATAAAATGCATTGATAAAAGAGAGTGTGTACTCCTACGATGCCTATCCGGATGTACCTAAGTGTACCTAGCATGTGAGTAGGTGTAGAGCCAAGAATCCCTCTAGGCTTTAGTCGAACCCCATTACCTGAATTGAGAATGTAGGAGCCCCTCTTGGTCTCGAGCTGGACACCCCGTGAGGGATGTTCAGATCTCTGTCAGCTGGAGCATCGGCATGCAGGAGCCTCAGCGTCTCTGATCAGTGTGTCGGCCTGGAAGTCTCGGTTCCCTCTGACTAACACTAGCAAGAGGTGCTATATTTATACAGAAAGTATCTAGGGCTCCTTTGTCCCTTGTTGCTTGTATCAGCCATTGTTGGATTTGAGGATGACGTATGGGATGAACCATGAACGTAGATGTGGGGAGGAAGGTGGTGTAGCCCCAGCCTGGTTTCTAAGAACCCTTATGAATATCCATTCATACTGTGTGAGTCTATTGATGGAGTTATAGGACTCTATTGTTTAGGAGAAACCCTCCTTCTGCACCCAGGACTAGAACTAGGTAAAAGTTCAATCCTAAAAGGCTCGTTACAGTGTAGTATAGGGGAGGTAATGTAGGTGAAGGGGTATGATGTTACCCGGGCCTATATTAGGGTACCTATATGAAACATAACACCCACTCCTCTTCCGAACAGTCAACAATGAGAAAAATACTCGTGGACTAAATACTCGTGGACTATTCTCTTTACTAGATAGTAGTGCATAGAACATTTTTCAATGAGCTTCGTTAAAACCTTGTCTTAAAATTATTTTTAAAACAGTTTAAAAAAAGGTAAAGATTAAAAAATCTTACTACAAAAATTAGTTGTTTGGAATTGTCACTTAAGCCACAGTCCTAATTGAGTTCGTTTATATAAGTTGAATGTCTACAAGCGTCAAAAGGCCATGCTTTTCAGCGAGAAAGTGTCAATTTTTAGGAAGTGTTCCAAATTTAGTTAATTTTAGAGAAAATGAAAATCCGAATTCTTTGCCAGCACACGATGAGCCAATTACAGATTAAATGTCCTGGCTGGGAGACGCAACATCATCGCTGCTTGCTGCTGCAGGGGACGGTCCTTGTAACACCTCACAGAGTACGTCAATGGAGCACAGATGATATTCAGTACTGCCAATAGCTGGTGTAGAGGCAGCCCGTGCTGTAGTCGATACCTCGGTGCTAGTGGTGGAGCTAAAGCTTACCCCAGTTGTAAAAGGCACCTGCGGATTCTCGAGGAATGCAGCCATCAAGATGGGAATACGCTGGGGACATTGCAGAGCGTGGGCCCTTAAGGGTTCCAGCCGGGTATTCAAGTCCGCAGGCGTGTCCGTTGCAAGTGTCAGACAGAGGTCCAACACGCATTCTTCACCGCAAAAGAGGCATCGAAGAACAGGTAGGATGCAATCCATCCAGACTGTTCTAAACGATAGGAACCAAGGGGCGCTTGGTTCCCTCAGGCGAGGTGTGCCCAGATGTTGTACCATGCGTTCATGGTATTTCCGCTCCAGGAGCGCATTTGCCATCTCGTTGGTAATTGGGCCGTACATTGCGTTGTAGGTAAATGACAATCAGGACTCCCGCTATTGATAGCAGGATCAGAGGTAGACCTCCAAAAATGCTTCCAAATACGGAGTGTATAAAGTTCGGGATAACTCCGAGGATTGTCTGATAGGTGCTAAGAAGTCCTGACCCTATGGTCTTAAATAGGCGTACAATACCACTCGTATCAGACATATTAAAGATACGACCCACCATTTCTGCGAAATGAATGGGGCAGTTTGTACGTATAAGTGCCTGTATCTCAGTCGAGGTCCTTGCAATTTGAAGATCAAAGGTCTCTCGAGCGTAGGTTAAGGGTACGGTCTGCTTTAAAAGCATGGCTTTCAGTCTGCTCAAAGTATCTAACTGTATAAAGAAAACATTCAATGAAGGCCATAACGGCGCCTCCCTGACTGTACTTGTTGGGGGAAACAATACTTGCATACAGCAAGTAACCCTGGAGTTCACAGTGACCAGATAGGCAATGCCCGGAAGCATACCACATCAACCTTGATCATTCAGCATCAAGTAACTCCCATTTGAGAGCAGCTCCAATACCGGTTTGATCACGGCAGCTGGAGTCCCTTTCATGTGGCAGGACAAGTTTGCTATCGAACCATTACACACTCCGTGTAATATAATGTCCCGGCACATGAGAGAACCGCTCAAAGCGCTCTTGCAGTTTGTACCCCTTAGAAGCACTTCTCAATCCCCACTCCGGCATCAAAATCTATACGGTAAATCCCAGGATTCCCTAAGGTATTCTTTACCCATTTTTTCATATTTAGCCGCCTGCCGTTGTTCAAGACAATATTGAAATGGAAAAGTAGTGACCGGTAGAGTTATGTGGCCATGGATCAGCCATTCAGTAGACGGAGCTTCCGCTACTGTAAATGGTAGTCGGTCCAGTTTTTCAATATACAACATTGTATATTTAGCTCCCCTTTGTGCCATTTCAACCTGTTTATCTGTTAGATTATATTCAGAAAACAGAGACGTACTGTTTATAAAACGCAAAGGCACAAAGCCTGCGCGTAAAGATTGCAGCGTCCAGCTCAATAACACGATAGAACGTAATTGAGATTGCCCGTGTTGTAGTATGGCCAAATCTTGTTCTAGGATATCTATCGCAGAAGACACAATGTTGCCCAAAGAATATATTCTGGAGGACAAAGTTGTAAACCCATTGTCTACCACAGCCAACGATTTTTCTAAGTTAATACGGTCTATTTCCCGTATTCTCTCTGCGGCCTCTTGTCGTGATATTTTCCACTCTTCATTATAGGCAGCATAGATGCCAGCATATATGAAACGTTTCTAACGTTGTTTTTTGGGACCTTGTAAAAAATCCCTAAGATCCATGTCTTGTGAGAGTAAGGCTAAGTGTTGTTTCACTTCTGTTAGTGTTGAGGTTTCTAGCCAATCAAGGCACAACTTCCCAACACTGTAGGATGTCACTACCCCTGGATGTTCTCTTTGTACATAATGTGGGTCTGGCCTGTGGATACTGTACCCTTCGGTAATACCCAAGAATCGTTTTTGACATATGTTTGTGTCTAAGTGCCAAACCACCCATTTTTCCCAATTTGGGTCTGATCTATTGTACTTCAAAATGTCATCTACTGTTGTCCCTTCCTGTGAAGTTGAATTTTGCCACCCTCCCACCTGTGACGGTGTTGGAAATCGAGGTGTGTTCAGGTCCTTGATCTTGGCTAACCCAAGACAGGATGTCTGTTGCACGGTTTCGTTTAGATATATCATCTGCTGTGGAATGAGGCATGCTCTAAATAGCGCTTCTGTTCCCTGGACTGGCCAGTCCCTAGAACCCCAGACTGATTTTAAGTCTATTGTGTCCTTCCATAAGTCAAAACCCTGCTCAGACAGTTGGGCAATAAAGGAAGCAGAGTAAATCTGTTTGGTGTTTGTCAACATAATTTTCAGTGCTGATGTTGGTGTAACCTTATAATAATATGAGGTTGGGTCAGTGGTGTTAAAACCTGAAAAATATGAAAATTTTTGTGCAAATGTATGCGAACTACCTTTTGGTGGTGTAGGGCAATGTTCCCACTGATGGTACTCAAACACATTTCTAGGTGAAATAGATTTGTGCAGAAAATGATGACCATAATGTTGGTAACAGTACAAAGTGTCATAGTCTGAATTACTTTCTAACATTTCAGTGTTCGGAAATGCAGCAGTTTTTTCTAAATCAGACAACATGTTATTAACAGTTTCAGAGTCCCAATCATCAGAAAATGTACTGGAGGTAATGATATCACTTAATGAAATTTTAAATAAATGAGAAATTTTTAAAAGTTCAGTCGGACCGAATATTTCAAAATCAACCTTGTCCCAAACTATACCATCCGGTATAGGAACCGCTGTGATGTTCACTGATAACAAGTCTCTCTGTTCACGATGAGACAATCGATGTGGTTTTAAAATCAAATTAACTTCCGGGGCTGTAGAGCTTTGCTGAAGATATCGTCCATTAATAAGCATGCTAAAAGTTATTACTAAGCCTAGCCAGAAAAGAAAAAATAGAATCCCAGTACTTACCCAAAGTTCAATCCAAGGCGATACCAGGTAAGTCTTTTTAAGAAAGCTCAGAAAGTCTTTAGCTTGCTGTTTACGTGATTTTTGGGCTGGCGTCGTTTCCGGTTCAATTGGATCCAAAGAAAACGTATCAAAGTTCATGAAGTAGCCAGAAGCAGTTCAATCAATTGTAGGAATTGCATCGGGATTTGTTGAAATCACATTTGCTCTCGTCGAGGCATGTTGACGTAGACGTCTGCATTTGGTCTGATTGCAACCTGAGTGTTGTTCTGTATTTCATTTTGTAGATGAACTTCGGGTTCAAGGGGAACAAGTTCCCATAGCATTGTTGCTTAGTCCTTCATTCCTCACAGGAGGGTCTTCAAACGTGATGAGTCTTTCTGTTTGAACTTCTTGGATTGTAGCGAGAGGAGGGCGTCTGCTACTATGGAGTCCACAAGGCTTATTGTTGAGTATAGTCCACATAGTGTGGTTTGATTAAGTCGATTGAGACAAATCTTTTCTCCTTTTCAAGAGGCGGTAAAAGAACAGTTCGTGTTCCTTGAATTGCTAGGACAGGTACAGGTTTTCTGTATGATGGTCCAAATTCTTTTTTGACCGCTATTTTCTCTCTGACCAGATCCCTGATTTTTGGGATCCAGACAGGTCTTGCCGTGTTTGCCTTGACTTCCCCAGTGGCGGTCTGTTTCTGGATAACGTTGCTTTGTTGTGTCCTGGATTCATTTAGATCCTGTAAAACAGCCAAACGATCATGGATATCAAATGGTTTCTCATCCACCACTGCGCCTTCATACTCAAGATCAGCTACCCAAATTCTCGTCCCAAATAGGACCTCATATGGAGTGAAACCCCCTAGAGAGTTTCTTGGCTGGTTATTAAGTGCTCTTTGTACCCCATAAAGGTGACTGACCCAACTACCGCCCTTGCATAATACCCTAGCTGTTAAAGATTGCTTTAAGTCCCGGTTTTTCCTCTCCACAACCGAATTTCCCTCAGGATGGTACGGAGAGGAGTACCGCAGTGCAACGCCCATACTTTTCATGGCCTCTTTGTAAGCCTGAGAGCTAAACGCCGGGCCACGGTCAGAATGTAACGTGCCAACTGCGTATGTCCCGATAAAGACTCGCAAATCTTTTATAACAGTTAGAGCGCCAGCCGAGCGCTGAGGCCAAACCCATAGGAATCTTGAGCAGGAATCCACTGCAACCATGATATACTTGTAAGCCCCATCAGATTGTAAGGTCCAGATACACACATGCGAGAGGTTTGTCAGATATTAGTAATGGTGTCTGCGCCGGGCGTGTCCTGGTGGAGCCTTTCATCTGTTGGCAGATGTCGCATTTCAAGACATAGTCTTTAGTTTGCTTTGTTAGACCGGGCCACCAATAGCTCTGTTTCAACAATGAAATAGTCGCTGTAACGCCTGTATGTGCAGAGCCCAAACCCTTGTGTGCTGCTAGTATTAAACCTTGCCTACGATCCATATTTGGTATTACTCTGTCCCCCACTCCAGGAATCTGAGCATATGGAATGTTGTTTGCATCTAACTTGTAGGAGTACTTGAGTGGAAATTTCTTTGATACTGCTCCGCTGTTTTTGCTTGAAGCAATGACAGCGACCATAATTTCACCATCTATTCTCGTTTTTGAACGAGTGAGTGCAGCCATGGAAGCCGTTCGCACACCCCCTTTGCGGCTTCCTCAGCCAATTAATTCCCTTCAACGTGAACACCATTACGCTGATGACTCAGTGTGTGTATCACGTGAGCCCTTGGTAGGTCATTTTTTAAACTCCACTAAATGTTCCCATAGCATTTTATGCTTAATTGTGCCACCTTTTGCATCTTTAAACCCGTTTAGTTCCCAATGATGTAAATACTCATTGTATGACTGCACACAGTAAAAGGAATCACACACAATTAGTGTGGGGAATTCGTGATCCGTATTTACAAGTGCCAGTATCAGTGCTTTTAACTCTGCCAACTGAGCCGTGCAGTCTCCTAGAGATTGCGTTTTGGTGCAACTTGGATGGAACTTTCCATCCCGCATGCGACCTTTAACGATTGCACACGCTGCGCTGTATTGTTGCTTACGCCCTATGGCCGGTTGAGCAGATCCGTCAGTGTAAATAATATATTCATACTGATCTAGAGGCAATATTTCATTTGGTAGAGGATATTCTTGTTCGTATTGCAGAAATGCTTCTGTTTTTAGACTTGGATCAAATCTGTATTCAACATCCGTTGCAGTAAGAGAATTAGCCCATTGTATCCATCTTGGATGTAAAGCTTTTGCATTTGGAATGCTAGCCTTTGTAACAGCTTCTAAAGCTGGTATCGGGGTTACGACAATTATGCGTTTCCCCTGAGCCAGTGCTCTCTCTCTTGCTACAGCGGTCTGAACTGCTGTCAGGATTTTTCTGTTGAAGTAAAACGCATTTCTGCGTTTGTGTACAGGTGTGATTTGTATGCGATCGGTACTGTTTCGCCTTCATTGAAGGTTAAGTAAGTGTACCCACTATTACACGGATCACCAAGTTGCGTACGTTTACGCGTGTCTGTAAGTGTTTGGAAGCAATCATGTCTTCTTGTAATGAACGTAGGATATTTGAATGTTCCTGTGTCCAATGTCTGACTGAAAAGTCAGGTTTGATTAAGTTGTAGAAAGGTTTTACTTTTTCTGCGTAATCTAAAATGTATGTTCTGCCGAAATGTAGGAATCCCAGTATTGATTGTAACCCTGGGCGTAGTTCGCGTAGTCGCGCTACGCGAAGCTACACGAAGATGTCGGAGCGCTACGCGAGCGTGCGTAGCTGCTTGTCGCGCCCGTTCGCGATGTGTTTTTCTTCTTCGGGAATGCGTTGTGCGTGTTCGGGACGCTGTTTGCATGCTCGGGGGATAGTATCTCGCAAACTTACCCATGCGGTCGCCTATGGGCGCGGCCATCTTGTTTTTCACTTGTCCCGCCCGTTCGCGATCCCTTATTTCCTGTTCCGGGTCGCGTATAGCGTGCTCGCGATGCGCATTTTATGTTCGGGAACGCGTCGTACGTGTCCGCGACGTTTTTTGCGTGCTTGGGGAGAAATATCGCGCAAACTTACCCACACGGTCGCGATGGGCGCGGCCATCTTGTTTTTCACTCTATGCTATGGTTCTGGGCCTGCTTTTCTATCCTCCCTCAATCTTTGCAATCCTTAGTTTTTTACACAGTTTTTCAATTTTTCTTTATTTCTTATCTATCTATCTCTCTGCCTAAGTCTATATTTTGCATTTTTTTCTACTTTTTACTGTGTTTTTTTTACTTTTCGACTGTTTTATATAACTTTCTTCCTTAAGCTCCTACTTCTTCCCCTAACTTTATTTTTCCCTTCTAACTTTTCTTTTCCGCCTCCTCCCACCCCAGAACCATGGCGAAGGGTAGCAGCAGCAGTAACGGCTCGAAGGGCAAGGCGCGTGCGCCCAAGAGCCGCCTGCCTTGCGGCAGACTGCGCCCTGTAGGAGTGCAAGCCCAACAGCTTTTTAGTGAGGCGGAGGTGGCCGCCCTTGTTTTTTTTGTTCAGCGCCACCTCCCCTTGACCTTGGCAGCAGGCGGCAGGCCAGGCTCCGGGTACCCTACCCAGGAGCGTCACCGCCGGTGGGCGAAGGTGCGCCGGGCAGTGTTTCGCTGCTCAGGGGTCCGGCGCACCCATAACCAGCTGGCACACCGGTGGTCAGACATCCTGGACCGGGAGCAGGACCTGTTGGACCTGCTAGGTGTCGAGGTCGTGGGGCTTGGTGAGTAGCTAATATATATAGTAGTATAAGTATTGTGATTTGTGTATACATTTTTTACAAATAACAAGAATACTGCTGCTTACATTGCAGGTAAATTACGTTTCAAAATCTTCTGTGATTGTAGGACACAGGTGCTGGGCGCTACTCTTACTTGTTTGCAACTTTGCGCTCGCTTGTCCTTATGTAAGAGTTTACTTTAGAGAACTTAAGTTAGGTAATGCTATTGCTAGAGAGACTCTAGTCCTTCCTTTGTCCTCCTGTGAAATAGTGGTGGATGGATTGATACTAGGTTTAGTTACTATTAGTTGATAATTTTTGAGCGGTCTGCGTGACGCATCCTCTGTCACTGAGTGCTGCTTACCCCAGTCCTTAGTAGAACCTTTTGTAGTTTGTTTAGTGAGTGGTAGGCTTAGCAGTGTCAGTCAGCTGCAGAACATCAGACGCAACCAACCAACAATTTGGTGTATGCATTATGCACCAATTTATGCATGTGTCCTCCTTCTCATCTATGCATTTTTGAGGGCTAAAAAAATGGAAATGCAGACTTAATGAACAATTGGCCCGCCTGGAATAGGTGGGCTAGGTCAGGTGGTACTTAGGCTTAGTTAGTGTTCTGGATTTTATTTGAATCAATCAGAATGGAACACTGAATTAGTGTTCCTAAATAAGTAGACTGTCCGTGAATCCCGCAAGCCAGTAGTCGATCGGATTAGATAGGTCAATTTTATTGCAATTTTTGTTTCCTAAAACGTTTTTTGAGCGTTTTTTTAGATAATGTATTTGTTTCACAGCAATCATTAATGTTTCTGTCTTTCTTTATTATATCTTACATGATCACTGATCTGCAGCACCCACGGGCAAGAAGACGGGGTCCGAGTCGGCGGGACAACCACCAGAGGACCGCTCCTCTACCGAGGGCCCTGCTGCTGGTCCCAGTAAGTCCTCCAGTGGTTAATATTAACAATTATATTGCCCTATCTTTTACTGCACCTTATTTTTTCCGAACTATTAATTTTGGTTCCACTCCCTAATTCTATTTTTTACAAAAGATTCTTTGATCTTGACTTGACTATCTGTTTCGAAATTCTGGTTATCCCTGCCTCTAAGTTCTAACTGCCTCTGCTATGAATGTCTGTACTACTACTATTAGTCTGTCGCTAAGCTTGCCCAGTTTGCATTGCCACTCTTTATTTTACGGTTTTGAATAAAACTCAGATTGACCAATAGCTCTAGCCACTGAGTCCAGTCCTTTCGGTTGTCCTCTTCTAGGCTTCTTAATCTTGAGGCTTTGACAATTACCACAAACAAAATGCCCAACCAGATATTTGACTATTTTTGATAGGATATAGTACATACTACTACTGATGTGGGGATTCTGCACAGCCCCATGCATAACTATGCACAAGGAATAAGGATGTTGGTGATGGGAGTTTGGAACTTGGACGTTCCTCACACCTCAGTCAGAAGTGAACCCACAATCCCCTGAATGACTAGCTATAGTGTCTCATTAGGTCCCCGAACCCCCAACCGAAGATACCCAATGATTACACAACCCAGAACAGATAACACCCTTTCGCTCACTCACTCGTGTAAGTCCACCACCACCACCACACCAAATACCACAGAGTCTATGTGTAAGTTCAAAAGGTTTATTTTCAACTAACAAGCTCTGTATGTTGTTCTATAAAATTCAGTGTACTCCAGCCAGCTCCAACAGCAAAATGCATAAGATTAAAACAATAAACATTGTTACAACAAGTGCATGATGATAGAAGACAAAAGATCTGTGCGAATTCTGGGAGACTCCTCACCGTAGAACGTAGAATTACTGGTTACATGCATCATTCATAAGCTCTGCAAATCTCTGGTTCGTAGAAGGGAATCTTCTGCCTGAGAAAAATGGTGCGCGTTAGATAGTATAATGCAAGCATTTCTCAGTCCTGCCAAAAAAGTGTAACATGTTACTTATGGTTAAGCAATACGGACTAACCGAACTCCATAACAAAGTGGCTTGTTTTTCGACCTCTTGTACGCAACACTCAGACAGTAGCTGTATGTGCTCATGTGGGCTCAAAAAGGCGTCTTACTGTTACTGCACAACAAGATGCGAGGTAACATGCGCAAAAGACATGAAGCGAAAAATGGTTGCATGGCTCAGGCTAACTTTGCAAAGAGTAGAGTATAGTATAATAATGACCCTAGGGACCATAACACTACTAGTGTCTACTGACTCTACTCTAGTACCCGATTTGTACTAGTGAATCTGATGTATAATATGTATGTATTAACTTTTTTTTTCAATCTTGCTAGTGAAAACGAATAAATAGGGGGAGGTGTACAGGCATCTAAAAATGTGTCATGTTTTTATCTAGGCGTACTAGCGACCACCAGTGCCGGCGGGGCCAGCGGCGATTCTACCATTCCGGAGGGGGCAGGAGATGCGGCACCTGCAGGACCTACAGGGGGTGAGCCAACAGCAGTGGCGGGCGGTGGTGAGTTATATTCATTACTTATTGACATTGCACTAGCTGGAAGGGTGTTGACTTCACTCACTGTACTGTTGTTGAGACTTATTAGGTATGAAGTTGTAGTGAACATTATACAACGGTTGAAGAAGACACCCTTTACTTAGCATTAGCAATGCAGTAGCAATAGCATTACCAGCGTGACTTGATTAACCAATGGCCTCTTCTATCTGACTCCAACTCAGCTGTGAAAGTTTTATGGAGGAGACTAAAAGTCAGATCAGATGACCTTGATGGATGTGTTGAACAAAAAGGGAAAGAAGGGTGGAAGGAGGAAGGACGGGCGAGATTTAATATGATGACTGGCAGAGAAGGATACGTTGGAAGCATGGATAGGTGGCTGATAGGAATCAGATGCATGTGTTGTTGAAGGATGGGTGGAAGGTGAAAGAAGAATGGATGCCTGCCTGGGTGGGTGGGCGACACAGTATGGGTGGATACTGTGGATAGCAAGAATCATCAGCGGTGTTTGGGTGAAACTCAAAGCCAAGGCAAGCAACGGAGTGAGTGGACGCATGGGTTGTTGTTGGTGAAACAAAGTAAGGTTTGTGGAGAGATTAAGAAGAATGATTGACATTTACTTAGAATGGATGGATGCCTGTATGTATTCATCATAGACAGCATAGGTGGAGACTGTCACGGAATGCACAGTTTTAGTTTTAAGGGAATGTAAAAGAAATCACGCCAGAGTAGCAAAGCCGATGTGGGGAGGGGCAGGGTGGGGGGTAGTAGTAAACAATGTATTACGCGGCCAAATATAGGTAACTTTACTGTAAACATAAAAATAAATAAAGCGAATTTCATTGTGCGCACTGCACCGCCAAATGTGATG
This sequence comes from Calotriton arnoldi, assembly GCA_963921515.1. NCBI lineage: Eukaryota > Metazoa > Chordata > Amphibia > Caudata > Salamandridae > Calotriton > Calotriton arnoldi. Next base: position 2,375,411 of record CAWUFW010001994.1, on the reverse strand, counting down.
CAGTGCGCGCAACAAAATTAGTTTTATTTATTTATATGTTTACTTACCTGTAATTGGCTGTAATCCATAGTTTACTACCCCCACCCTGCCCCTCCCCACGTCACCGCCCGGCAGCACTCCCCGAGTCCCACCACCGACCGCTACTGACCTTATGTCGTCGTCCCATATAAAAGCAATGATCATTGGATCAGATATATAATCTGCCTTTTTGTAGTAGCCAGGGCACTGTGAAAGTGAAATTGACCAATTGCCCTTCATGTAACAGAGAGAGTATGGCCAGTGCCACCCGTAATAGAAAAATACGAGCTTCCCCACCTGCAGACAGTAGTAAATCAAACTAACGTGAGTCTGCGTCATGACTCGTATGTTTGTCTTGGGTGCAAGCATAGATGACCAAGCTGGCATGCCGGCTACAACCAGGTTATGTCATTTCGCTAAACTAGAGATAAGAAGAAGACTGGTGTACTGTGTACTGGAGTCCATAGTGCTAGTATAATGCCTGAAACTCCCACAAATGTTAGAGGCCGAGGAAGTGGGAGGATAGATAGATTATTACCACAAATGTTATGTACTGTGCTTCTTGCTAGTGCTACTGTGCCATTATGTGTTGAATTAATTTTGTGTTACTGTTTTGCTAAGAGTACTGGTTACAACAATATTCTTTTTCTTTCTTGATATAGATAGTACTCCTTCCCAAGAAAAACCATCCCGGAAGGAGTTGGCAGCCAGGGCCCGGCGCCGGAAACTGGAGGCCATCTGTGATGAGTACCGGCGGCTGGTGGCTCAGGCGGAGGAGGAGGAGGCGGAGGCGGCAGCAGCTGCAGCCTCGTCCGATGCCCTGGGCCCCCGCCAGGCCCCACCTCCAGTGGTACAGCGCCGCGGTCTGGCAGCCGCCCGCCACCGCAATTCTCTAGCAGCCAGCACTGCTGTCCCCCACCCTGGATGCCACTGCAGGGCATTTCGCCGCAAGATTCTCCTCCGGGTGTCACGGCTAGAGGAGCAACTAGAGGAGCGTGTCAAAATACTGGTGGACAAACACCTAAAAGCCTGCCGAATATAACAACTATAGGACCCTGTTGCATTGCCTTTTTTATTCCTTTTGTTGGTGGGTGGGAATTGGGCGTTGGGGTTTCTGGATATTCTTTGGACTTTTTTCATTTTGGACATTGGTTGGGGTTAGGGAGAGGGGTGGGTCAGGTGTGGGATAGTTTATTTTTGTTAGGGTAATAAATTATATTTATACTTAAACATACAATGTTAATGTTTTGTGGGGGGTTACTGTTTTACTGAATTAACGTCACATGGTTTCCTTGCTGCTGCAGGGCCGCAGCCAGTGTTTGATTTAAATAATCTGCCGATGATGTAACACAAACAGATAGATGCGGTACCCCTCACTGAGTTATTTGTCCTACTAGTACTGTCAGTCTCTCCTCCTAGTCCATTATACCTCCCACCAAACTTATCTTACCTGTGATTGATGATGATTACGTTCGGCACAGCGATGGCTGCATGGTTTCCCAAGAGAATGGAGAAGATGCCATGGTTGTGGTGGTAGTAGTAGAGTAGACACTGGCAGTAGCATTTGCTAAAAAAATTTAAAAGAGACAGTCACTTGCCTGAGAGCGACTGTAGGAGGAGTAGTAGAACGAAGTAAAATACAGTACAGAAGAAGACTGCCAAACAAACAATATTGCATTTGCAACTGCTAAAGTCAAATAAAACATAATGGTGGCGGGGACAGCCTAGTACAAGAAGTTACAAACTGTAGTTGTGTCGAATGAGTCACTTAACTTAACACAATCGTAATTCGTAACCTTTACTGCTGTGTGGTAGGAGTTTGATGATGAATCCAATCAATGCCGGCAATTAATTATGATGTACTATTAGCCGGTGACGGCTTGCACATAGACTGAGCATGGGTGGGCAAGCAGAAGAAGCTCCTCGCCCTGCCTTGAAATTGAATTAGTGTTGCTTTCACCACATCTGCCCCAGCAAGCGTGTGATCAATTGGTGTACATTTTATGTAGTCACATCACACCTCAATATAAATCACAGCCCGGGGAAAGAGGGTTAGGGTTTGATGAATGGATGGGAAGGGGGTTTGGGGAAAGGTTTGAGAAAGAAAAACAGTACGCATGGACAACAAAAGCAAAGCGCAATCTTGGCAGACGACCATGATCTTATCCAAAAAATCTATAAAGGGAGAAAAAGGAAATGCATGCATGATGATGAAGATAACTTGATGGTTAATGAGTAGTACTTACTAACTCCTACTAGACAATTAGAAAGTACAGGGCAGCAGTATATTCTATGCAATTTGCCTTGCCTGTAACATGCCCTCAGAGACCCAAATTCCATGTTGTACTGGGCCTTACTTTTAAAGATAGCAAAGAAAATTAAAAAATAGTTGTAGGGATCAATTAGCAAACAAACAACAACACACAACACACAGTCGTAATGATTGAAGAGAAAAAAGGATTCCAATTAATTAAAAGATGAATGATGAATGATACTAAAGTTACTGTATTATCCTGGTCAAATTGTGGAGTTGAATCTCGTCCTTCCTCTTGGTCCTATCTTCCATGGACGCTCCGCACATCAATCTTGGTGGCCTTCCTGATGCGGATTGGTAAGGTAAATGTGAGTTGTGTCTCCCAGTATAGCACAGGGTAAAGGCCGGCCTATAACGTCTAGATGGAAAAACAAAAGGGGTATTGAAAAATTAATGAATAAAAAAAGCATCAATTACGGTGGAGTCCAAGAAGAGAAGAGAGAACACTTTCAGACTGAGGCGGCTTGGATATATCGTGTATATTCTGTTTACAGCATTAAGCTACAACAACAACAGGACAGAACAGGCCCACCACAGCACCAGCCCGTGACCCAACCTCCATTTACCTTAATTTTTGACAGAGCCATACAAAAGGCATATATACAGCAACTTAGCATTTTCAAAATTAAGTGACAAAATCAATGCGCCGCTGTCAGTCATGACTACACTCGACTCCACCACTACATGGACATGTAGGTCTGCTGTGTTTACTTTCTTGTTGAATTGTTGTGTTTATGTTTACCTTATGCCACTTCATGAAACGCAGTTATTCCTTCAATCATCTCCGATCCAACTGACTGACTGCGTGCAAAGATAGTATGGTCATCATCATGGTGTGGTACGTGTTGTCCAACTCCAACTCAGTCTGTAGTGACTCCGATTAAGTCCATATTCCATATTAAAAAATTGCAACAGATATTGGCCTGCACCTGCAGTAGTAGGAGTACAATTTGGTTATTAAACAAAAAGAAGGGAAACATTGACTGTCACTTGAGTCACTTTGTAGATTAACTAGTAGAATAGAGTTCGACTTCATGCACAACATCAACACAACAAACAACAGCAATCGCTCAGAGTCTGCAAGCATCCAATGCATTCCATCATTACCTGTCTGGCTCTTCTCTTTGTCTGTCAGATCATCAGATGCCTAGTTCTGACAGGTGTGTGTTTTTTTTTTAACGGGGCAGTGGCCTCATCATTACTCCAGTCCACATTCATTTTGAGTGTTAGTCGCTGTTTCGGTTTTCGTCTTATTCATCTGTGGCACTTTGTCACAGTTTAAGTTGCTTCACATGGTCAGCACTGTGATGATTGATGGGCCGCGGCCTGGGTAGCGCTCATTGCTGGTCAATTGAGTTTGCACAAATGTCAGCAAGTTTCTTCGAAGAGTCTTGTCTTTCTCTGCCAAGTACCTTCTGTCCTGACAGTGAGGAGCTTTGGATGCCTGCCGAGGCTGTAGCCTTCGGACAGTGATGAGTTTACTTTTGGATGCCTGCCCAAGTTCTGACAGTGAAGAGTTGTGAATGCCTGCAGAGGCTGTAGCCTTCGGACACTGATGAGTTTCGGCTCGGAAACAAAACGGAGGATAGCTATAGTCACGTTTCACTTCTTATGGAGGGACTGTTAAAGGCAACATTTCTTGTACTCCAATGTCTGGCTTGATGGAAATGTACTAGGGCGAGACAGGAAGATGAAGCAGGACTCTGAAGAGTGGACAGTTAAATGCACAGACGTGCAACTCCAATAGGGAAATAAAAGAGAAGACGGTGGTGATGGATTTGTTGTGATTTGATTTGAACCAGAAAGACAGATACACAGACAAATAAAGGAAGGAAGAAAGTAACAATTTGAAATCCTAGTTGTCAGGGAAGAGGAGCTCGTCCTCAAACTCTGGTGGTTCGGACAGAAGTAGGTCCTGTAACGCACTACTTACGTCATCCAAGTCGCTCTCCTCTTCCTGCTGTGATTCACGTATTTTGTAATCCGGTGGTATAAAGTGCTGATTCATTTTGATCATGGTTAACCTCTCCACGCTTTTGGGCGAGAGACTGGTCCTTTTCGAAGTTACAATGGCACCAGCAGCACTGAAAACATGCTCAGAAGAGACACTTGCTATAGGGGAAGCCAGATACTTTATCGCCAGCCTGCTGAGCACTGTCCATTGGCTTCTTTTCCCATACCAATACACCAATGGGTTTCGATCCATGAAGACCTCTGTTGGGTCATCCAGATAGGCCTGGACCGTCCGCTCAATGTTCAGGGGTGGTCCGATGTGCTCGGCCTCTTTTGCCTTTGCATCAGCACTGGACTTACCATACCCCTGCCGTAGAAACCAATCAGTTGCCGATTGTACTGTGGATGATCCTGTTCTTGCTGTTGTTGATGTTACTGTTGGTGTAGGTGACTGCTGGGAGGCAAACGCACTGCCCTCAGGCTCCGAAGTAGAACTTGACTCTGGATGCCCTGTAGTACTTGTTATGGCCTGGGGTGGGGGGCCTGTAATTAACAGCCGTTCTTTTTCGAAAATAGTGGCTTCCTTAGCTACCAAAGTTTTGTAGTTGGCAACATCCACTTCCGAAAAAGGAATTACTGCCTTGCTGTTCAGAAATACTTTGTACCGTGGATCCAAAATTGTGGCACTAATGTAATGTTGTTGTGACAAAATGTTATTTTGAATCCTTGTATTTTCACATAAGCGAGTGGCTAAGGTCTCCGCCAAATAATAGGCGTCTTGTTTGTCATCCACACCTGCGAACGTTTCAGACACCTCCTTCAGCTGTTGCTCTAGCATGTGCAACAATGGGATAGCTTGGCCCATAGTACAGTCCTCCCTGCTGACTTCACGTGTGAAGATCTCAAAAGGAAGTAGCATCTCAGTCAGGCATTTAATGAGGTCCCATTGACCCATCTCAACAGTCATGCCTCTCACAGTAGGTTCCCCTAATCTTTGCTAGGCCTGGGCGGTAAATTCCGTTCCGCTCACGGAATTTGCGGAATTTGCGGAATTTGGGTAATTTCACGTTCCGCGGAGAACGCAAAATTGCCCAAAATTCCGCAATCCGCGGCTTCGCGGAATTTTTTGCTTGTTCGCGCTTTCAAAATGCGCGTTCGCAAGATATTTCTCCCCGAGCACGCAAACAGCGTTCGCGAACAGGAAAAAAGTCTCGCGAACAGGCGGAACAAGCAATTTCGCGTGTTCGCTGAACTTTTGCGTGCTCGCAGAGATTTTTTACCGTTTCGCGGAGCTTTGCGTAGCGCGACTACGCAAATTCCGCCCACCCCTAATCATTGCATGACATAAACATTGAGTGGTATGTACAGTTCAAACAGACGATCAAGCATGTAATAAGTTGAGTTCCAACGTGTTGGCACCTCCTGAATGAGCGCTTTGACTGGCATTTTATGCTCACATTGAATGACCCTCAGCTGCTTCCGGGCTTTAAAAGAATGGCTGAAATGTGTGCATATTCTTCTGCAGGTGGCCAGTAAGTTGCTGACTTTGGATTCATTTTTCAAAAAGTCTTGAACAACAATGTTAATGCAGTGTGCCAAACACGGGACCCTGAAATAGCCACCATCGCCCATGGCCTTAACTACATTACTGCCATTGTCCGTGGCAACAAAACCAATCTTAAGCCCTCTTGGGCGCAGCCACTCAAAAGGCCTTGGTGTTAAACTCTTCCAAAATGTTTGCAGCAGTATGAGATTTCTCCATGGCAAACATGGCTACAGTTGCATGTTTGCGAGTGGCATGAAAAATCTCAGCAGCGTCAACACCAGCAGATATCTGTTCTCTAACCCCCGCAAAAGAGATCCAGTGTGCAGTGATGCACATGTAATCTGTGGCTTGGCAACTGGTCCACATGTCTGTTGTCAGGTGGATACTGTGAACAGCACTCTGCTTCAAGGCTTTTCCAAGCAATTCCAGCACGTCGTGATGTAGTGCTAGAACAGCAACTCTGGCAAAATAGTAGCGGCTGGGAACATGCCATTTTGGGCAGATGGCTGTCACAAATTCCAGAAAACCCACCCCTTCAACAAAAGAAAAAGGGAGAAGGTCCAGTGCTAACATTTTAGCCAGCTTTGCATTGTACAAACGTGCTATTGGGTGGTTGCGTTCGTACTGCCCCTCCCCCCCAAACATTCTGATAATGGTAGGCTGCATGGTTTTCCTTTCTCTTAGGCTCAACAATGCACTTTTTTTGATTGCGGTACTCCTTGGTGTCTCAGGCTGACTCTTACTCTTGTGCCACTGAGATGTTGCTGAAGATGTGGGCGACGTTAACACTGCACTGCTGGGGTCAGGGACACCTTGTGTACCACTACCAGAGAGAATGTCTCCCTGTCCTTCCTCTTCCACCGTGATCGGATCTTCTACTCCTTTATCCCCACCAACACCAATGGTTGCAGTTTTTATGCCGCGAATGTGGTCCTCCCAGCTGATCAAGTGGTGTTTTTTCAGATGGGTCATTTGGCCTCCGGTACCATAGTTTGTACCAAGCTTACCACGAATAACAGAGGTATTACAAATGGAGCATATAGCAATGTTCTCCTCCTTTTCGCTAACCGTAAAGAAGTCCCAAACTGGGGAGCTTAACTTTGGCCTCCTGCTGGAGGTGCCACTTCCAATGCCGGATGAACTGGAGGGTGTGTGTTGAATTTGACTCTGTGCTGCTGTACCACTACCTACTTCTACTGAGGTGGTGGTTGTGCTGGATGTAGGTCGCTGCCGGGCCTTTGCTAATGCAAATGTGGAAGCTGTAGGTCGTGTTGGTGTTACCTGTGGAGGTATGCGTGCTACATCCCTCGCAGCGATTTTGGATAGGGTAATAATGTTGGTCTCCATCTCCTCGGGGCCGGGAGTGATGTTCATGATGACTGGCTCATCATCATCATCCTGCTGTTCTACATCGACCTCCATAAGTGTAAGGCTTTCTGGAACCTTCCTTTTCTCTAGCTTGGTCTTGGGACGTGGCTCCCTCTCAGACTCAGTTTGTGGCTTCCAAGTGGCATCTAGATCATCAGAAGGGGGGCTTGGCGAAGAACTTGATGGACTACCCCTCCTTTTCCTTGCTGGAGATTTGGAAGACAATGGATCTTCTGAATGAGTGGCTTCTTCTTCTACCTCTGCATGAGGCTCAATTTCCTGAACTGCCCCTACTTCGGGAGGAACAACAACTACTATTGTGGGTGGTGGTTGCGGCTGTTGTTGTTGACCACTTATCTGCTGTGTTTCCTCCTGCGTTGATTGGGTACTACTTTGAGATAGCGATAAGTTTATCTCAGGCTCAGCATCAGTGCTTTCCACCATTAGGCTGGCTACCTCTTCCACACTCATGAGCTTGGGCCTGGGTTGGTGGGTTGGGCCCAGTGATGCGGAGGTGCTGCCCCCAGCTTGCCCCCTGGACAGCGCTGCTGCAGGCGTAATTTTTTTTTTCCCAAAAAAGGTACTGGGCGGGACACCAGACTTAAGTGTCACTTCCTTCTTCTGTTCCTTCTTCTCAATAGCAACTTTCTTGGTACTGGAGGACCTGGTACCTGCTTTCTTTGGGCCCATCTTCTTCAGATGTCAGCAGCACTCAGTTGCAGAGATGTCTGGTCAGGTCACACGTCACGTTGTGTACAGCAGCAGGATGTCTGTCAGCAGTGCAACGGGCAATGATGACACACCTCCTCCTCAGTCTTTGTGCACCTAAAAGCAAAAAAGCCAGAATAACATCAGTCAAACGATAGCACAAATCAAACAAATATAATATAGAACTTAGTGTGTGGTGGCCTCAATTATAAAATTTTAGAAACTCAGTGAACAACAACACACAGTGTAGCCATTTATGAGACTTTGACAACAAGGCCAGGGCTTTCCTGGCTACTGTGTAGTGTGTACACTCTGGAAGAATAAGAATAGTAAAGAACAAAAACTAAAATGTAGTGGAGCATGTTTGGCCTAAATTTGTGCATCACGTGGGATGTATGCAGCATCAGGGAGCTGCAGCTGGCAATGGGGATGGATTTGGAAGCAGTAAGACAAGAGGAACAATGGAAAGACACGCAGGCCTATGTGGCAAAAACAGCACACTACTAACTACCACCACAAAATGGCCCCCAGCAACATGGTGACTCACAGGCACAAGGCACGGCAAACAATGAACTCAAGCAGGCCTATATATGGGCAGACAAAGGATGCCTGATAAAACACACACAGCTTTAATGCAAAAACTAAAACCCACAAGGCTAAAAACAGTTTGGAAAGTTAGACAACCACTACAACAACACATAATTATAATTACACACGCAAAAAATGCATTTATTTAACACACCCAAAAAGTGAAATAGACCCTCCAAAAAAACCCACATTTTGCAATTCAATCCAATGCCATCCATGGCCTAAATGATGTCAAAATTCCACAGACAACACAGAAACAGTTTTTATGCACCCATGATGACTACCTCTGGGCCTACTGGCAGACTAGGCTGCAAGCTTGGAGGCCTATGGCAAAAGCACAGTGGCTGGTCCCACAAAATGGCCGCCACCACATGGCCAGGCCACCCAACAACTTCCTTCCTAGTGAAAAAAATTGTAAAACAAAAACAAAGTGACTCATTGTTCACCAAACTACATCTAAATGACAACCTGAGGAGTTTTTTGTGCAAAATGAACTAAATCATCATTTTCAAGAAGGTTTTATGCTGCTCGAGAGATATTCTTCGCCAGATTGTAAATTCTGCGTGTTCGGCATCGCGATCGTCACAAAAAGTCGTTATCGCGCGTGCGAAAACGTATATTGAGCGCGCAAAGAAGATAAAAAGTGTAAGTCCGCGTTGTCGCGCAGTGCGGAGTTGCCCAAAGTCCGCGAGCTGAATGCCCAGGGTTACCTAGTGGCTGAAAAGGCCTATTTATTTAACACACACCCAAAAACTGAAATACCACCCCAAAACCCACATTTTGCAATTCAATCCAATGCCATCCATGGCCTAAATGATGTTACAATTCAACAGACAACACAAAAACAGTTTTTATGCACCCATGAGGATGAGTACCTCCGGGCCTACTGGCAGACTAGGCCGCAAGCTTGGAGGCCTATGGCAAAAGCACAGTGGCTGGTCCCACAAAATGGCCGCCACCACATGGCCAGGCCACCCACAACAACAAGAAATGGAACACAAGACAGACAATGCAGGCCTATGGCAAAAGCACAATGCCTGGCTTTACAAAATGGCCGCCACCCACATGGCCAGGCCACCCAAAATAACAAGAAAGTGAAGACAAAGGACAGGACCAGGCAGTTGGAGACTCTGGGCAACTTCCTTCCTCTTGAAAAAAATTGTAAAACAAAAAAAAAGTGACTCCTTGCTCACCAAACTACATCTAAATGACAACCTGAGGAGTTTTTTGTGCAAAATGAACTAAATCATCATTTTCGAGAAGGTTTTATGCTGCTCGAGAGATATTCTTCGCCAGATTGTAAATTCTGCGTGTTCGGCATCGCGATCGTCACAAAAAGTCGTTATCGCGCGCGAAAACGTATATTGAGCGCGCGAAGAAGATAAAAAGTGTAAGTCCGCGTTGTCGCGCAGTGCGGAGTTGCCCAAAGTCCGCGAGCTGAACGCCCAGGGTTACCTACTGGCTGAAAAGGCCTATTTATTTAACACACACCCAAAAACTGAAATACCACGCCAAAACCCACATTTTGCAATTCAATCCAATGCCATCCATGGCCAAAATGATGTTACAATTCAACAGACAACACAGAAACAGTTTTTATGCACCCATGAGGATGACTACCTCTGGGCCTACTGGCAGACTAGGCCGCAAGCTTGGAGGCCTATGGCAAAAGCACAGTGGCTGGTCCCACAAAATGGCCGCCACCACATGGCCAGGCCACCCACAAGTTCACAACAAGCATAAGCCAAGGGGAACAAAGAAAAGACATGCAAGCCTATATGGAAAAAGCAGCACACTACTAAACTACCACCACAAAATGGCCCCAAGCCACGTGGTCACTCACAGTCACAACAGGCCATGGAAAACAATGAACTCAAGCAGGCCTATAATAATATGACCAGACAAAGGAGGCCTGCAGTGCTAAACAACACAGCTTTAATACAAAAATGCAAAAACGAAAATCCACAGGGCTATGAAAGGTTGGAAAGTTACACAACAAGCACACACACACATCCAACAAACGTATATATTACACCCAAAAAGTGAAATACACCCCAAAAACCACAATTACCAATTCAATCCAATGCCATCCATGCATGCCCTACATGATGTTTAAATTCAACAGACACCACAGAAACATGCACCCATGGGTACCTCTGGCTCTAGTCTGGGCCTACTGGCTGAAATTCCAATCAAAGAAAAACAACTAGGCCCCTACCGAAACTACAGGCCTCAACAATAAATTTTTAAAACGATGGAAATCCCCCAAAAAATGTAGGTACAAACAAGCCCCAATCAAACAAACAAGTACACCAATTCTCCAACTTACTTGTAAAATCTCAAATCCAAAAGTCCTCAAATCCAATCCAATGATATGATGCAGCAGACAGACACAAAAAGTGATCCTTCCAGCTCCAAATCCAAATGAAAGTGAACAGCACATGGACAAAGCACTGGGAGGAGCCTGCTGGACAGGAACAGGAAGTTTGAGAATCAGGGGCACTTCCTTCCTCTTGGAAAAAAAAGTAAAAAAGAAAAAGGACTCCTTGCACAAAAACTACAGCCAAATCACAATCCGAGGAGTTTTTGGAGCAAAATCATCATTTTCGAGAAGGTTTTATGATGCTCGAGAGATATTCTTCGCCAGATTGTAGTTTGTTCGTGTTCGGGATCGCGATCTTACCAACACTGCCGCCGGAAGTCAGATCGCGCGTCCGAATGACGTGTTCGCGTTCGCACACTCTCGCGGGATCGTGCGGCCGGATTCCAAATCTTGTGGCGCCCGCGAACGGATAGGAAGTTGCGTCGGCGAACGCAGAATCACGGTAGGTCGTTACCGCGTGCGCGAGAACGTATATTGAGTGCGCGAAGAAGAAAAACAGCTACGCTACACCGCAAATTGCGTAGTGCACGGTAACTTCGCGTTCTACGCGAATCGCGAAGTTACCGAAACTACGCAAGCTCCGCGAGCGTAGCGTAGTTCACCGCCCAGGGTTAATTGATTGTAGATTTTTTAATGATTTTGGAAGCTGGAGCAGCGCACACTTTTCTAAAAAGTTAGCTGCCAGGCTTTTCCCATCACTTGAAAGCTCATATCCTAAAAAGAGGACATTGAGGTGGGCTATTTTAGACTTCTTAAAATTAAATTTGTAGCCCTCAGATGCGAATCCCATAATAATGGTGCTCACCCTGGTCAAGTGCTTTTTTAAGTCATCGTCCGTTAGATAGATAAATATCATCCACATAGGACAATACTTCTTCTTCAAAATTTTGGAGTAACTCAGTTACTCTTGCTGGGCCTGATTCACAGAACTAACTTACGTCAAAAACGTAAACGTAAACGTAAAGTTAGTACTTTTTAGGTATTCACAGAATACACTTACTCATTTTGGTATTCACAGAATGAACTTACTCATTTCAGTATTCACAGAAGTTAGTAGTCCTTTGGACTACTAACTTCTGTGAATACCGAAATGAGTAAGTTCATTCTGTGAATACCTAAAAAGTACTAACTTTACGTTTACGTTTACGTTTTTGACGTAAGTTAGTTCTGTGAATCAGGCCCAATGTTATTCATTAATGCGGCACTGTGTGCGTTTTGGACAGCGAATGTTTAAATGTCTGTAATCTAAAACTAGACGATATGAGTTGTCCGGTTTTGATACTGGAAACAAAGGATTGTTCATTGGTGAGGTGCATGTTTCAATCACCCCTTGGTATTCAAGTTGATCTAAGATCTCCCTTTAGCTTCTTGCTTTATTGGGTATTGCCTCTGAGCGTTTGGTGAAACTTACGGTATCACGTAGTGGGTTGAATCCTCATCCCAACCGGCATGATTTTTGTATGGTGCTGGAGCTAGGGCAACCGCCCACTCCTGTGCATATGCATGTTTAAGGTGTATGGGGACGAGGTCGGAGAATGATGGAAAAATTACAGTTTCTCCCCTGGGGCACTCCATAACTAATGTTGGCGGCCAATCTTGTTCTGCTAATAGGATGTCATAACCAGATGACAGATTTTCCCAAAAGAGACCTTCAACTTTCCTGGGCTTGTCCCCCTCCATTTGGAGTATTATTTCGTGTAACTTATGTGGGACGCTCACCCTGGTGTCTGGTGTTTCCACCGTGATGTAATCATTCAAGTCCGCTGTCACCAGAAATTCCTTCAGGTTCTGGCGAGCTATTGTTACTTCTGCCGCACTGTCTAGCATCGTCAGCGCCCATTCCCCGTTCAAAAGCTGCGTCCTCAGAATTCTGGGCATGTCTGATCTTTATGCCTGCAACTATCTTCTTCTTAAACTGAGGTTTTGATTTTGGCTTGCCTTCTTTTTTGGAAGTATAGTCTTGAGCGTGCTGCTTGTCTCTGAACTTTGTACGCTCTTCTTTGTGTTCTTACCGTCCTTCTCTCTCTGAGTTTTTCGTCGAGCCCTGAAAGGAACGAGAGGAACGTGTATCAGTATCCTGATACCTGTCAGGTTTTCTAATATTATCCCTATTCCTGAGGTTATACCTCTTTTCAGAGGGCTCCTGTGGAGGAGATCTGCCTCGGGATTGAGATCTGTTTTTAAAATTGTGTTGTTTTTTTATTATCCCATTTCTTTTTAGAAGAAGCAGGTGTCTGCTTGGTAGTGTCCTTTTCAGGACTGCCCATCAGTTGTGGTTTTAATGCTTTCCCACCCAAACTGTCTCTGCCTAATTCAGCATACGCAGTTTCTATTAATTTGGGGCAGTTCGTGTTGTTGTTCTAACGGGCTGAACTCCCTTAGGCATTGGCAGATTGCCACTGAAGCTGCTTCTCCTTTAATATTAGCTAGTATTATGGCTGATACCTGGTCATAGTTATTTAATAACTTCAACCCTAAGTTCAGGGCAGGTTCTGCTCCGTACTCGTTTTGTATTTGTCTCAATACGTCTGGTACTTCTGCTAATGAAGGAATACCATGTTTTCTGGTATATATGGCAGCAAAGACTGTACCCCAAGAGGTGCAGTCCTCTATTTGTGGTATTATCCCCATGGGCAAGCAGATTGTTAGCATTCTGTGTTTTTCAAACGGGTTAGTATTCGGAAATACTGCCTACAGCTGAGTTATTTTCTGAGCTACCCAGAATGGCATGTGTTCACGTTTTGTGGGCATTTTGCCCATTACCGCGTGTAATGTTTGTTGTGTAATTTTAGTTGCTGTACCCTGAATTTGAGTTCCATTTGTTGCAACTGTTATTGGTTGGACTGTGAAAGTCCTCATGACATATTGTGTCAGGTTTCTGTAGATTTTAATTAAATTCTTGTGTTGTAAGAGTAAGTCTGGCTGCGGCATTGTGTCAATGTCAGGATGTGGTGTGTAGGCCGCTAATATTGGCCATGTTGCACCGTCTCCTCCGAGCGGACCTAATCTTACTCTGTGTCTTATATAGGGTAGGGCGCCTTTAAACCAGTATAGGTGTTCCTGGTAAGTGAGTGGAACTTCTATGTCCTCACAAGGACCATATTCCTGTGGTGCATCTCCTTCTATAGTAGTGAAATGTCTGTGTTACTGCATTTGCTGCTGGGAATGTAACCCACAAATAAAATATCTCTGTTTTGTTTGATTCGTGTGCCTCAATCACGGAAGCTACTAAGCCACCCCTAGGTGCTAAACCATATTCTAGTAGTTTAAGGGTGATAATACGTCTGAATTTGTGTGCAATTTGTATTGCATTCGCATCTTCCTCCTCGTCTGTGAGAGGGAGTGATTGCTGTAGCGGGTCTAAGACCGGGGTAGTAGTCATTGTGTAAAAGGGAACTAAGATAAGGTGTTATGCACAATTTCAGGAACTAAATGTCCTTCAAGCTTGATCAACCAACAGCCAATAAATAGGATTTCTCGCCTTCTCAGCTGTGGCGGTGTTTTGTGCCCACCCACTCCAGACGTCTCTGGCGTTTTGTGAGTAGGGGTCTCTGAGAATAGCACGACTGAACTACTCAGATTCTACTGTTAAATAAGAGCCCAGCCATTGTTGGTGGTGCCATGTCGTGTAGTTCCTATATTGCCCATACAGGACCTGCGCGTTCGGATAACATAAACTGTGGGTTTGGTGACAGACTGATTCTGAGCACCCCCACCGAGAATGTTAGCCTGTTTGCATAAGCTAGCTCACAGTGCCACTAGTGTCTCCTCTTATCGGGGAGAGAATAATTTCTGGCAACCTTAGAACATGACAACACTGATCCCTCAAGATCGTGGAAACAATGTACTACTTTTCGCTCAGTCACTCGTGCTCACTTATCTCGTCTCAGAGATACACAGAATAAACAGCCTGGGAGTTTCAATAAGGGTTTATTGAACAGTCGTTATTCTTGTGTAGAATATATGAGCTGCAACAACCATTAGACAGTAGCAGAGATATATGATTAGCAGTACTATGAATATAAATGGATAGTACAGTTCTACCATCTTGCCTTACGCATGAATAAATACATGAATATAAAATGCATTGATAAAAGAGAGTGCTTACTCCTACGATGCCTATCTAGATGTACCTAAGTGTACCTAGCATGTGAGTAGGTGTAGAGCCAAGAATCCCTCTAGGATTTAGTCGAACCCCATTACCTGAAGTGAGAATGTAGGAGCCCCTCTTGGTCTCGAGCTGGACACCCCGCGAGGGATGTTCAGACCACTGTCAGCTGGAGTGTCTGCATGCAGGAGCCTCAGCGTCTCTGGTCAGTGTGTCGGCCTAGAAGTCTCGGTTCCCTCTGACTAACACTAGCAAGAGGTGCTATATTTATACAGAAAGTATCTAGGGCTCCTTTGTCCCTTGTTGCTTGTATTAGCCATTGTTGGATTTGAGGATGACGTATGGGATGAACCGTGTACGTAGATGTGGGGAGGAAGGTGGTGTAGCCCCAGCCTGGTTTATAAGAACCCTTATGAATATCCATTCATAGGGCCTGATTCACAGAACTAACTTACGTCAAAAACGTAAACGTAAACGTAAAGTTAGTACTATTCTGTGAATACCAAAATGAGTAAGTTCATTCTGTGAATACCAAAATGAGTAAGTGTATTCTGTGAATACCTAAAAAGTACTAACTTTACGTTTACGTTTACGTTTTTGACGTAAGTTAGTTCTGTGAATCAGGCCCATAGTGTGTGAGTCTATTGATGGAGTTATAGGACTCTATTGTTTAGGAGAAACCCTCCTTCTGCACCCAGGACTAGAACTAGGTAAAGGTTCAATCCTAAAAGGCTCGTTACAGTGTAGTATAGGGGAGGTAATGTAGGTGAAGGGGTATGATGTTACCCGGACCTATATTAGGGTACCTATATGAAACATAACACAAGGGGACATCGATAGGGTGCTTCACACAGGGAGGTCCCCTAGGGAGGATATATGCCTATGCTGGTTCACAGAGGCACTGCAGCTGACTGACCCCTGGAGGGCTGCCCATCCTGGGGTCCGACAATACTCATACTCGTCCAACGCCGCCCACTCCCTGACACTATTGGGTTACCTTTTATTACCAATGCCCTACCAGGATAGGTTTAGAAATACAGTTTTCCACCCAAGGACCATCTCAGATCACCCATTTACAGCTGAACTCTGGCACTCAGGCAAATGTGCCCGTGCTGACTGGCGATTAGACCCCTGGGAGTTGACTGACTGGGCCACTCAAAGACATGTGCAGGAAGTGACAACTGATTATTTCCGTGTTAACAAGGGTTCGGTGGCATCAGAGGCAATACTTTGGGAGGCCTTTAAACAGTTTTGAGGGGTTGTATAATCTCCCATGTGGCAGAGGAAAAGTGGGATAGTCTGGTGACAGTGCAGGAATTGGAAGAAGAGCTACAGCAGGAAGAAGCGACATATGTAGTGGCACCAGACCCTGATTTGGCTGACCGCCTATCCCGGCTCAGAGAATGCTAAAGACAGATGTTGCACCAGGAAGCCAGAACCCTTTACAGGGTGAAACAAAGTGGACTTTACGAACAGGGTGATAATGCAGGGAAATTATTGGCCTGGTTAGGTGAGAAGGTGGAGGGCAATAGGTGGAGTCCCAGGAGCCATACTCCCCATGGTGGTCTGGTTGAGACAGACGAGGGAATAGCACAAACTTTGGCACAATATTTTCACGACCTATATGCTATGCACCTTTCCGTGGAGGCCAAGGAGGCCATGCAAAAATGTATAAACCTTCCCATCACACACCCGAAGATGTCTGATGTGCATTCCCAAGAGCAGGTAGTGTAGGGGTCCTGTCCCAACTGAAAAGTAGGAAGTCGCTGGGGCCTAACAGGTTTCCGGGTGAGTTATATGTGTTCAGAAGGGGGTGATTCCATTGCTGACAGCCTTGTTATATGCCTGCAGGTCACCGGGCGTATTAGCCCGGGACCTTCAACAAACTCACACATCGCTTATATCTAAACTAGGCAAGGTGCCAGAAGAGTGTGCTCGTACCAGCCCATATCTCTCCTAAACATAGAAACCAAATCATTGGCCAAGGTGTTAACAAACCATCTATTGCAACTTATAGACTGTGTAGTGGCCCTGGACCAGTCGGGCTTTATGCCCTGTAGGTCCATGGGCATAACCTTTGACACTTATATGGATACCGGACAACATGTTTAGGACTCCCTCGTGTGCATGGTGTTTTTTGGAACATTTGACTGAGGAACTACAGGCTTATCAGGGTCCTGCAAACAGACTTATTGGAAGATTCTGACTATTTTAGAAACACAGGATTTGGAACTCCCCTGCTGTCTTTAGACTAAGTACGAGGCTCACGAGCCTGGGAAGGAGGATGCTACTCCCACCGGGAGAATCGTATAACGACGCTCTTCCCATAATGGAAAAAACAAAATAACAAGTCCTGGTTTTGGGAGATTTTTGATGCAGTCACTACCCCGCTGAGAGCGTTCAGAAACACGTGTCGGCTGCTGTGTTGTGGAATAATGAGGTACTTAAATATATGTTCATGAATTAAAAGAGGACGATGTACCGTTCATGGTTGGCTGAAATCATCTACTATTAATTGGGAACTTAAGAAGGAAAAAAACTGGATTGTGTATGCTTCGGTGCCATTTATGTGTCTTAATGGTTACCTGACCTGTAGACATCACATTCTGGAGCCCTCAGTGCTCTTGGCGCTTGACGATGAGAAAGGCATTGTGGGAATCTAGAGCCCTTATGGGGCTACTTGTGGTGGCAGGATATCAGCAGTGGTATCTGTTGGGAATTTCAAAGCTCAGTGGCTTTGTGGAAGAACGGAGATGGCTGACTTTTGAAGAGTTGCAGAGACAATATTACCTCATGATGTTCAGGGTATAAAGGAGGAGAACCCTTTAGCATATAAGGTACTGTCTCCCCCACACTAACATGCCGTATCCCAGATATATTCCACACTCTTCGTTGCACTATCAACCCTCCCTACAGTCTCTGGGAGAGAAATGGGAATCTAATCTAGGTAGGTTGGAAGAGGACGAATGGAGGTGCAGCTGAAGATACTACACAAGGTCTACTACACACAAACACGTCTGTATGTGATGGAAGTGCCTGACTCTGACTGTTGTGGTGGGGTGTGATCAGCAGGGCACTCTTCTGCATGCATTGTGGAAGTACCTAAAATTATTGAGATTTTGAACTGGTGTGCAGAGATGGCTCTCGGAGGTGGTGGATGATGTTTAATGCTCACCCCCAAAATGGTACTGTTAGGGATTTTGGGAGAGGTGACCCTTGATAAATATATGCTGGCCCTTTGTAAAACGGCCCTGGCAGTGGCCAGACGGAATATAGTAAGACATTGTGGAAGTATGGACATGCCTACTGCACGGGAGTGGACATCCAACATGGAGTGGGGTAGTCAGGCAGAGGAACCTGTATACCAGACGAGGGGCTACCCGCAGAAACATGTAAAAATATGGCAGTGGAAAGATCATTTAGAAGAATGAGGTAGGAAGAGGTTATGGATGTGAATATTTGAGTGGGGACGCGAGGGTGTCTTGTGTCCCCAATCTATATTTTACTTCTGGCGACTATGCCCTGAGGGGGACCAGAACAGGCTCTGAAGGCGGGAAGGGTGGGGGCCCACAAGCATTGATGGAAGGGATAGGATCCACTTGCTATCTTGTAACTTACCGTCTAGAACATCGGACTGTTATTCTGTATCGACACATACTGCGGCACCCGGGGGAGGGTTGCAAATAATGGTCTTGTTTTGTTGTATTGGTTTCAATACTCTTAACAAAAAGAACTTAAAAAAAAACAGGAAACGGAAATACTTCTAGTGACATGCTTTGAAGTTGAACTGGTGTGTAATACCACATGTAAGGTATATTGTCTTGAACACCTTTACGATGCAGATGTTGAAAGTGATTGCATACTGGTGCTGATTCTGCTCCAGCACTGTGCAACAATAACTTTTTCCCAAACCTGATTCTCAGTAAGATTTGTATTTGTTTTTATTTTTTATTTTCTACATGGAAACCAATGGAATCAGCTCTGGAACCCCCTGATTACTGTGACATCTGTAACAACAGTTCAAACACCATCAAAAACCAGGCTAGGGCTTTGAAACACGTTTTAATCAATAGGAAGTTTGTATTCACTTGCACATAACAAAGTTTATTTTACATTCAGGAAAACCTGTATTTGTCTGTGATCAAAGAATTCTCATTCATTTTGCAGAATGTATTTTCTCTAATTACTGTACCATGTGAAAAGCTAGGATTCATGTCACTCAGTGGGAAGGGGGAAACTGTACATTTTGGGTGTCCACAGTAGATTCCACTGTGGTCTGCTGGCCACCACTAGGCCACCATTAGGAACCAATGCCTTTCACTCTTGGACACATCTATTCGTATGTAAACTTTTACTCTATAGTCTGAAAATAATTTTGGATTCGGGGAGCATGCTTTCTCTCTGCACCATATAGGTTCTCCCCATCCAGATGAATAGATGGCTAGCCTACTTACTGATCATGCAACATATTGCTTATGGGGATATGCACTGGGATACCTTGGAATTAATTCCGGAGCCTTAAAAATATGTTTTTTCAGGCACTTGAGTCTCTAGAAATGCTTCAAGATTTTCAAATCTTCAGCATATGAAAATAATTTAGAAAAGCTGAAATTAGGTATGGGACAAAACCAGATTGTGATAGAAGTACCAAGGGTATTTATGCCAATTTTCTGCTTAGAAAACTGACTCCTAATAGACAGAGGTACGGAATGCTGTTCAATTTCAGTATTTATACTTATTTGCCTCCTCTCTCTGTAGAATCGGGCCTTCTTATCTTCAATTATGCAGCTCCAATTCCTAATCAGTTTAATTTATGTCCCGGTCTGTTGATCCTTAAACAGTGGAGCAAGTATTCCACCAGCCTCCTTAAGCTCCTTTTAAAGTCTTTATTCAATTTTTAAGATTACATATGGTTGATGGGGACAAGGTAGAATGTCCTGGTCCCTTGAGATCATGCTTGCAGCCACAGTGCCCAAGCCATCTTTCACCCTGTTCCCGTAGTCCCACACCCTGAGGTTCGCTCAATGCTTCTGGGTTCCGTGATTGTGCCAGCCCAAAAGAGCACCGTTTCCTTTTGCTCCTGGGCAGGACCCATTATCAACATCTTCTCTTACCCTCACATCGTACAGCTCCCAAGCTCCTCTATGGCTACGGCAGTAGTCCAGGGCATGACATTGCATGTGATCATCATCAGTTCCTCTATAGCTCCGGCAGTAGTCAAGGGCTTGAAACTGCATGAGAACATCATCAGCTCCTCTATGTCTCCGGCAGTAGTCCAGGGCATGAAACTGCAGGAGATCATTATCAGCTCCTCTACGCCTCCCACAGTAGTCAAGGGCATGAAACTGCATGAGATCATCATCAGCTCCTCTATGGCTCTGACAGTAGTCCAGGGCATGAAACTGCATGAGATCATCAACAGCTCCTCCATGGGTCCGGCAGTAGTCAAGGGCATAAAACTGCATAAGATCATTATCAGCTCATCTATGGCTCCAGCAGTAGTCCAGGGCATGAAACTGAATGAGATCATCATCTCTTGTGAGACTAGCATGGGATTCAGATCTCTTGCAAGAGCATGATGACTATCATGGGTTTGGGCAAGTTCTGTATAAGGCGCACTCAAACACTTCATCCTTGCTTTGCTTTTTGCTTTACCACAGAACTACTGTGCAAATCCTTGACTCTCAACTTGTCCTATTTACCTATCTCTCATGAGAATAATATGGTCAAGTGCATAGATGAACCAGTTGCTTAAGTCTGTGGTGCTATCTTGAATGATATCAGTGATGGTGGGCTGTAGATATTTTATCTTGTGGCCTTCTGAGGCACCATGGAGTGGGTTTCTTGTTAGGGACTAAGGTACGAACTGCAGGGAGGGAAAATATAACTACATAGTGGTCAAACCAAGCCTGCGGCAGGTAGGGTTGAATAAATATTAATTTCTGAGTGTGGCCTTTATTGTGAGAAGGACAGACACATGCCAGAGACAGAGGTGGTAGGAAGTTGAAATCACCAAGGGCGATAAGCACTCTGGAGGTCTGGGAAAGAGGTGTAATAAGGTCGGAATTGAGTCTATAAGGAGGCAGTCTATATAGCTAATAAATGTTTAAGAGTAGAAATTGGAGGGGGTAAATGGACAAGTAGAGAAGTTCAGCTACAGAAAAGACAGGATTCTCAAAAACTGTCTGAAAACATGGTAGAATGTTGGAATCAGCTTTCCAAGCAGAAAGTTCTTGTAAAATAATAAGGCATAAAAATTTTAATTCACGTCAAGAAGGGCGATTTCTGGCTTTGACTTCAAGCCTTTCTTGTGTAAGGACTGCTAAAATGACCGTTGCCAAGATTCTGGGATGGTACTTTTAAGAATGCAGTTCTTAAATTTAGATCACAAACTGTTCTGCTGGCTTTGATTGCAGCAGTGACTGCAGCCTCTGCCAGTTGAAGAGATTATGAAGCTTAAATGCATGATAAAGGGAAACCTAGGCTCTTCAGCCACAACATCTTCTGGCTCATCAGTGGAAGCACACAGAGACATGGCATAGAAGATTCTGAGGAACGTACATTATTACCTGCCATTTTTAGTTTAGTGCCATCAAACCTATTGATATGCTGAATTTCCTTTGGTTTTGAGCGCTTCAAGCATCATACAGTTCTGCCATTGTCTTTCCTTCATGTATCTGATTTTTGTACTGGTGACCTCGTAGCACCCTGAACTTGTATATGGGCCTTTCATCACCTGGCTTGATTTTGGCTGACTCCTGACTTCTAACGTGCTGATTCACAAGGTGAACTGAGACAAAAGTCTAACTCCACGACTTTCAGTATTCACAAAGGGCATTTACAAGCAGTAAAGTTAGACTTTTGTCTCAGCTAAACTTAAGTTTTGGTCTTAAGTTTTACTTTTTGGTCTTAAAGGTTCCTGCCGGTTATCATGCTGTTACGTGAGACTACGATGGTGTACAGGCCGCACATCAGGAACCTTTAATCAATAAGTCCCTCGAAGTGAAAGCGGTTACTTGGACTTTGGTTTATTTCAAATTAATTCTGGATATTTGGAACCCTCCAATTTTTGGGTGCTAGATCCCACTATATATGCCGATTTCTTCCTTGAGGCTGACTGTGTCTTCCGAGGTTCATACTTACCTACCATACAAATCATATTGACTAATCAGTTGGATATTTAAGAGCCCTGACGAAGTTCCCTCTGGCAAATTGGGAACGAAACGCGTTGGCTGTGTCCCAGTTTTAAGATTAACTAAATAAAGAAGTATTTTTGGAACAAATTTGGCCTGATTGATTGACTCCGCAACGAGTGCACCTTCCATTTTTCCTGAACAGTTTTGTGTTATGTTGAACAAGATAATTTCCTAGGAGAAAAGCGGCATGCCTGTTGGGCGATGAATCTTCTTGATTGCCCCAGTGAAGATTAAAGTCTCCAATAAAAATCTGTTTGTCGCTTTGCGTGTATTGGTCGCCTGCAAAGTCAATTAATTTCTCTGTGAAGGCAGAGCTGTCACCAGGCGGGTGATAAATGGTATGAAACCTGAAAGGGGAGTTGTGCTGTACTTGAAGCTCCAGGGATAGGCATTCGAAGGTGCAGAAAGAGCTTCTGGGAAAAGCTTTGAGATGAAGGGAGTTTCTGAAAATAACTGCCACGCCTTCCCCGACTTTATCTTCGCTATCATTCCTGAAAATGGAATAGTCAGTGGGGAGCAGAAGATCGAAAGAAGTATGAGAAGTGTCGTTGAGCCAAGTCTCAGTGAGGAAAAGTATATCCAGGCTGTAAAGATTAATGATGTTTGAAATTTCCAGCTTGTGTTTATTTGCGGATCTACAGTTGTGAAGCAGATAACAAACCTCTGAGATGACTGTTTTGGTGAAGGGGGAGTCAGGGTTTAAGGGGTGATAGGGATAATGTTTCCATGAGAATTGGTGACTGGATTGAAGATGATTGATGTTTCGTGCTGGCGAGGGAGATGGTTGGTAAAGGGCAGTGATTAGTGTTAGCTGGAGAGGAGAAGGTGTGTGGCTTGAAATTGGAAGAATTGTAGCTAGCCAATAAGTTGGAAATATCAGTTGGTGATAGATTGTGTGAGGCTTTTTTGGGGCATGGGAGCACTCCTCAGGAGTTTGGGGAAGTGAGTGCTCGCCAAGGGAAGCAGGGTGTTGGGAAGACTGGGAATTTTAGTACTTAGGTGGGAGATGGTAGCTTCAAGCTGGGAGATAGAAGAGATGAGAAATCCTAGTTTATTTTCTAAGGAGAGCAGAGCTGGACACGGAATGTTAGGTTGTTCGATGGGTTCAGGAGGGAGTTCAGCTTTAGAGGGAGAGCAAGGAGAGGGGGGAAGGATGGTGTGACGGGATGTAGGAATATAGAATGGAGGGAGACTTGTCAAGAGATGTTGATTGGAAGTAATTGTCGGTGCAGCTGTGGTAGAGAGAATGTTATCAGGGCATACATTAAATAAACTAGATGTATTGACTTCTAGCTGAGGAAGAGAAAGGTGGGGACTGTAGGGGGAGAACAGAGGGGGGTGATAGAAGGGGTCATAGGAAGGCAGAAGTTAGGGGGAGAAGAAAAGAGGAAGAGGTGGAGAAGGTGCGCAGGCTGGGTGCAGTGAGTTTTTGGGGGCTGGAAACAAGCACGATGATTATGGAAAGTGTAAAGTTCTGCTAGGTTAGAGGAAAGGGGGAAGGGTGGAGGTTGTCATAAGGGGATAGAGGTTCGAGCAGCAGTTCTGGAGTGTTGGGGGGGTGAAGAGAAATGTAAGGGGTTTGCACAGGATTCAGGATAAAGGGAGAGGAGAGGGGGAAGAAGGGAAGGGTGGATAAGAAGGGAGAGCATATGGTGGAAAGGTCTCTGTGTGAGCTGGGAAGTCAGGCTGTTGGAAATATGTATTGGATAGGGGGGTGATTAACCTGGTGAGAGGGGAGGTTTCTGCGGAATTCTAGGCTGGTACAGGGGTGTAAATGAGGGAGCAGGCCATTGGCTGGAAAGGAGTGTTGAGGGTAACATCCCAGATGGGGAAGGAGAGATTGGAGGAGGGGAAGCAGGGGTGAAGGAGGGGAATGGGACTGCCAGCGGGATGACTGCACCACTTGGGAGGGATGCAAACTGGTGTACTGGTGGATAAGGGGAGGTGAAAGAGAATTGAGGGAGAAATTAGGTGAAGACTGCAAACTGGTGTCCTGTTGGAAAAGGGGAGGCGAGAGAGAAATGAGGGAGGTGTTTGATGAGGAGTCTGGGGGGATCAAAATGCCAGGGGTGGAAAGCAGGGATGGAAATAGGTGGTCGAAAAGAGAGAGATAAGTGTCTTTAGCTTGAATCAGGACTTTGCCTTTGTTGTAGAGTGAGATAGTGAGTGAGCCATCAAAACAAGCTGAAGGGGAGATTTTTAGTTGGTGCCCGTGTGGGATTGAGGAGGAGGAAGTAATGTTGAAGGAATTATTGAAGATGGTGGTCCAGGATGAGATGTTAAGGGCGAAACACATGAGGTCGGTTTTGAGCCTCCCATATCGACCGCTATGGTATTGGTTAACAAAAAAAGAATCGGAAATTGTTCAAGGGTGTTGTGTTTGAGCCTTTTTGCTGATGCTTTGGACAAATTGGGGGGGAAAATGATCTTGAAACAGTTGGCTCCAGTCTTCACTTGTTTGATTGACAAAGTTGTAAGATGGAGAGGGTGAAGTGAGGGAGATGGAGGGGAAGAAGAGAATGCCATGAATGAAGTGACAGTGAGTAGAAGCAGAAGGAGAAGATGGCACATAGTTCGGGGGAGAAAAAAGTAAGAAAGGTGAACGGAAGGGAAGGGCGAGGAGTAGAGAACCCATTGAAGATAACTGCACAATGATGTAGCTGAGCCTCGAGGGCAAGAAATGTATCAGTTGCGGGTAGGGGCACATTGCTTCAGCTGACCTTCTGCAGTGTAGGAAAAGGGGGTACAGGGAGAGTATTAGGGGAAAACCATAGACGCTTATCTCAGTACCGCACAATGTGCCCAGGTAGGAGGTCACAACGTCAGGGGTGAATCACAGGCCAGAGATGCATAAAGATGAGAGCAAAGATAAAAAGATAAGATGCAGGTAGGAGGTCACAGCGTCAGGGGTGTATCACAGGCCAGAGATGCATAAGGATGAGAGCAAAGATAAATAGATAAGATGCAACTGTATCTCTGTGTGTATCAGTTGCGGGGAGAGGCTTGTTGCTGCAGCTGAACATCGGCAGTGAAGGAAGAGGGGTCATAGGGAGAGTTTTTGGGGGAAACCATGAAGCTTAGGTCAGTACTGCACAGTCAATGTGACCAGGTAGGAAGCCACAATATCAGGGGTGAATCACAGGCCATACATAAGATAAATAGGATAAATAAAAATGAGTACATAAATAAATCAGCAAGATATGTCCATGTAGGAGGTCCCCTGCTACAAGTCGTGCTCTGGCTGCTGGTGAGGCTCTTCACGTCAAGAAGGCAGCCCCAGTCAGAGCCGGGGCTGCAGGAGAGAACAAGTGATGCTTGAGGAAACTGCCAGTTTGGGGAGAAGTGGGCAGAAGCAATGGGGGAAACCCAGGGGCGCAGAGGAGGCCCAGACCCTTTGCCTCATCCGACCCAGGTTCACCAATACAAGTTCGCAAACATAGACAGATAGGATGGCGGCCCCATTCAGATCTGGGGCTGCAGGAGAGACCCAGGTACAAGGGTGCTGCCAGAATGGGCAGGAGGGAGCATGGAGGGTCTTGCAGAGGGAAACTAGGACCTCTGCCACGCCTGTCCCAGGGTTGCCAATCACAGGCTCAAGTATATGAACAAGCTAGTTGGCTGCCCCAATCAGGTCTAGGGCCGCAGTGGAGACCAAAGCCCAAAGGTACTGCCAGACCAAGGGAGGAGCAGGGAAGAGTCGCAAAGGGAACCTAGGACCTCAGCCACGCCTGATACAGGGTCGCAGACCACAAGCTGAGACACATAAGCAACCAAGATGGTGGCCCCAATTAGAGCTGGGGCTGCAGAAGAGAACCAAGGCCCGAGGGTGCTGACAGAGAGGGTGCGAGGAAGCAGGGTGAGAGGGAGCAGGGGGAGACTCATAGTCGGCCTCCGCCACGCCCATCCAGGAACGCCGACCACAGGATGGGGCACAAAGACAACCAAGATGGTGGCCCCAGTTAGATCTGGAGCCACAAGAGAGACCAAAGGCCAGTGGGTGCTGGCAGACCGTGCAGGAAGTGAGGGGAGCAGAGGCAGACTCACCGATGTTGCACAGAGTCTGCTCACACGATCCTCGCGCCCAATGCAACCCCTGGCAGCATGTTTGTGTCCCCAATCACAGCTCGAGAAATTGATTTGGGATGGAGAATGGAAGCAGGCCACGGCACTCACTCCCAGTCTAAGGCAGGCCCAGAAGGCAGCAACAGCCCTAAGTTGTCCACTGCAACGCCATGCCTCTCCCAGGATCGGACCTCCAGGAACTCCCAAGCAGCAGTGAGCAAGCCGCCAGTCTCGCTGCATCGATCGCCGATTCTGTCAGCGGGGCCGCCTCGCTCCAAGCCCCACGATCTATAGGGTCTTCCAACGCCGTGGACCCCCAAACCAGAACATTGGGACCCCAATGGCAGCGGGATGCTGCAGCGTCTAGCAGCAGGGGTTGCAGGGGTGTCAGAGGGTGGGATGCCGAAACAAAACCAAGCAGGGCCGGGAGCTCTCTTCTAGTGCTGTCGGTCGGCCATCTTGCTCAATCCTTCCAGTTGAAACTGGATCATAAATTCAAAGCTGTTCCGCCCAGGGGGCCCCAAAATACATTTGGCCCAGGGCCCCCAAAATCCTTAAGATGTCCCTGCAGACAGTCAAGAATACGTCGAGCCTCCACAGTGAAAGAGGCAAGTCGGGTCACTTGGTAGCAGTCAATCAACTTCCGTTGTACAAGCCATAGGGGATTGAGACTGCGTACAGGAATGAATCACAGGGAAGCGGCAACACAACACCAACAAAATGGACAGGTACACTGTGACTCAATGGCCCCTCTCTTAATATCCTTATTTCACTTTCAGGTTTGTTTCATTCTGGTTTTTGGCAGCAACCTTTTTTGTTTGTCCTCATGAGCTCGCCCTCGGATCATTTTCGTGTTCCTAAATTGCAGCAGAGGAGATCCTCCCGCCGTTCTGCCCCCTCCTTTTCCAATCTCTTTATTTGGCAGCACCAGGACGTCTGGTGTGGCAGCAGATCTTTATTTTTGTTTAAATCTTTCAATGTGCTGCAAGGGGGAGAAGAGCAATTTGTATTAAAGTCTAGCAGTCTTGTGAATGTAATTTGTTTCAAGTTTTTGGTACATTTTTTAGTGTGTAAATATGATTTTTAAGTTGTTGGTGTTGTGGACTTGTGCAAGGCAGCCTTGCACCTCAGGCCAGGAGCCACCTACACCCTCGGAAGAGACCCCGAAGAGGGGACGGGGAGACCGAGGAAACTGCAGCAGGTCAGTGAATGCAGGGGCCAATTGCTGGGGTCGGCGAGGTGATTTCTAGGTTCACGCTCACAGGGTTTCACACCAGAGCTCATCCCACATGGCTTCTCCATGCACAGGTCCTTTCGGGTGAGTGCACCACATCCACA
Source organism: Calotriton arnoldi (assembly GCA_963921515.1). Classification (NCBI taxonomy): domain Eukaryota; kingdom Metazoa; phylum Chordata; class Amphibia; order Caudata; family Salamandridae; genus Calotriton; species Calotriton arnoldi. Next base: position 2,347,829 of record CAWUFW010001994.1, on the reverse strand, counting down.
CCACAATATACCACCCACATGCACCTCAGCAACACACACTACCCACAAACATACCACCAACACACACCATACAACACACCCCTACATTCCACACCATACCACTGCCCCATGTCACTGCACTAAGTACAACTTACTCCACATTGCAACACTAATACATATTACAGACACCAGAAGGCACCTGTAGCCTACACTACACCACTGCATACCACACACTATGACTACATACACCACAATACCAACCCACCATAGCTGCATTCCACAGACACACAGGGATGACCGCTTTGATCCATCATGGCAAGACATCAAGTCAAACTACTGTAATCAGGTGTCTGTGTTGTTTCTACTTTAACTATATGAAACCCCGGAGTACAAATCTCAGAACACATTGGTTGGTTAAATTAAAGAGAAGATGCTTGTTTCCCTGCTCTTTCAAACATAATATATCCAAAAATGTAATCTCCTTTGGAAGGTCATCCAACCCTTAGAATATTTTCTGTTTAAAATAAAAATACTATGGGGCATATTAGCAAGGGCAGTATCGCCACTTTAACGGCACTTTTGCCGATAAAGCGGCGATATTTTTATCGCCCTATTAGCAAGCTGTCGCTAACAGCTGTTAGCGACAGCTTAATGGCGATATCGGCCGTTTCATTGTCGCTTTGCATGTCAGCGATAATTATCGCTAATGACATGCAAAGTAGGCGTTCCTAACTAAAAGCAACTGTAAACAGTCGCAAACACAACTTCCCCTATTAACAATGCCCTCGAAGCGTTAAAAAAGTTGCGCTAACCGCGATTATCGCTAGAATTTAACACCTGATAAAAACTTGACTTAACCATCTTGTCAATGGGAGGTGGATTGTAAGGTTAAGTCCTCACCTGCCTATTAGCAAGCTTTTCATTAGCGCAGTGAATTTATCGCTGGATTTCTCGCGCTATTGCTGGGTTTCGCCGCTATCGCTGGATTTTTTATCGCCTTGGAGATAAGCGTTGATAATAACGCGTTATCTCCGCGATGAAATCCAGCGATAGACGGCGATAAAAAAAACAGCGCTAAGCGCGCTTTGCGATAATTATCGCAAATCCTTGGTAATATGCCCCTATATTCTTCTCCACCTGACAAAGGTATTTTTTTCTTTCATGTATTATTAATTTATCCTTGCTCACTATACTGAGAAAATAAGGTTTTTGTTCTTAAGAACAGCTGTTTTAACCTTGTATCTCTATCTGTACTTTCCACCTCCAAACCATTAATCTGCCATTTGTATTTCTCTTGAACTCTGGCTCCGGCTTTTTCTATCTTCGTTTCTCTTTCAGGTTCTCATTTCTTTCTCCCTCTCCTGTCTCTCTCTGCATCATTTCTCTTTCTGCCCAATTTCTCTTTCTCTCCCTCTCGTTTCTCTTCCTGTCTCCCCCTTGTTTCTCTTTCTCCCTCGCTCCTCTTTCTCTTTCTCCCCCACATTGTCTCCTTCTCGTATCTCTTTCTCTCACACTGGTTTCGTTTTTCCCCCACTGGTTTCATTATATTTCTCCCTCTTGTTTTTCTTTTTCTTTCTCCTTTCTTCTTGTTTCTTTTGCCCTCAAGTTTTGTTTTTCTTTCCTCACCCCTCCTTTCTCTTGCTGTCTTTTTTTCCTTCTGCCTCTCTCATTTCTCTTTCTGTTCTTCTCATTTCCCTATCGGTTCACTTTCTTTCCATCTTGTTTCTTTCTCCCTTGTTTTACTTTCTCTCCCTCACATTTTTCTTTTGCACTCTCTTTTGTCCATTACTCTGTTGTTTGTATTTCTCTTGAACTCTGGTTCCTGGTTTTTCTCTCTTAGTTTCCCTTTCTCTCTTCATTCTGTGTCCTATATATTTGTATTCTTTCTCTTTCAGTGTCTGCCCATCACTCTTCCTCACTCATTTCTTGTTCTTTCTAACTCGCTTCTCTCTTTTCATCACCTTGCATTTATTTCTTAACACTTCCTCGTTCCTCTGCCCTCCTTTTTCTCTTTCTCTCGTTTCTCTGTCTTAGTTTACACTCCCTGTCCTCTCCTGCTCTCTTTTCTCTCCCCAATGGATGCAACTTTCTCCCTTTGCAGGCATCGCCTTGGACTGTTGAATAATGTGCTGCAATGCTATGTACTTATAAGGTCCCGAAAGCGAGGGACTGGCACATAACTTTGCACCGACAAACGCAATTTCGCTCTAACATTTGCACTGATGGATTGATGCAATCAATGTGTTTTTGCTCCAGACAGTTAATGCACATCTTGCTGTTTCTGTAACAGGTTGATTGGTGTAAACTGTTATACAAAATTGGCATTCTGATGCAACCTGTTCTGAATTGAATTAATGCATTCATATATTTTCATGTCCAGTCCTTGCTACAGTTGTCAATTTGAATGCAAGCTGCCTCCCTGTAAAGAGCTCTGATGCCTTTGGTCCAAGTTTGCGCTATATAAAACTGCAAAAAAAACCTCACTGAGGTCTGTTATCGTTATGCATCAGTGCCAGCAGCTTATGCTGCCCACTAGTGCTCATCCACCAGTGTTCAATATAGCAATATCCGTTCCCAGAACTTGGAGTGGCCTATCCAGGCACTACTTACCTTTGAAGGCTGGTGAGCATCAACAAGCAAGCGAGTTTGTGGCAATCACAAACTTTGCAAGGTGCATTGCCACCATGGATATGACCTAACATATAGCCTTATCCAAATCAGGAGCAAACTTGTTTTCAAGGTGGAAATGGGGCCGGAACACTCAAAATTACTTGGGGTATCAGAGAATGGATTTATTGTTTCCCTTGAAAAAAGTGAAAAAAGAGTTTGCAAGTGCAAATACACATTTTATAGCTATTTACTTTTACATGTTTGTAAATACCTGCAAATGTAAAGCGTAAAGAGTAAACTTGCATACCTACAATTAACAGAGCACATTAGATCTTTTTAAGTGTACAGCTTAGCTAAATAGTGTAATTTAAGATTAGTGGCCTTTTTTCCTCCCACTCTCATTTACAAAAACATTATGGATTATTTAGGCGGTTTAATATACTAGCGATGCAGTCGCACACAAAATGTTACAATGCTGTTGATTGCATCGATGCACTTGTCTTTCTGCCTGTGCATTAAAAAGCCTGGTTTCCATTAACTTAACCACCTCCGTAGCTCCCTTTCCCCTCCCTGCTCAAAGTCGTTGCTTGGCTGCGATGTAAATGTGCTCCATCAACTCCCCATCTTATTCATTGCCCTCTCTGAGGGCTCGGGTGCTGCAACTTGTTGCTGGGCCACTATCTATAAATGGACTTTTGCACACTGTTTAAAAAAAATGTATTGCCCCATGATTATTATTCACCATCTTGGAATTGTAAATTTAAAAAAATCCAAAATGGCTCCTGTGTCATGACGGTTAGGCATGCATGCATGTTGATACATGCACAAGTATATGTCTTCATGCTGGTGCATTCATAGCTTTGTGACATATACATGTGCATGCTTTATGATGGATGCCTGCTTAAACATCATTGCCCGTGGTATTTTTATTTGTGTTTTCAGTTCAGCAATAAACATGTTTTAATCTTTCTTTTTGTCGATGCTGAACAGCATTGGCAAAAAAGCACTTGGGGGCATATTAGCAAGGAATAGCGATATTTATCGCTAAACGCGCTTAGCGCGAATCCTGTTAACAACGCCTATCGCTGGAAAATATCGCTGAGATAACACCCTATTAGTAAGGTTTATCTCCATAGCGATAATATTTCCAGCGATAGCGGCAAAATGCGAGAATATCGCTGGAAAACCAGCGATATTCTTGCATTAACGCTAAGGTGGATTCAGCATTAGAATCCACCTCCTATACCTTAAACAGGTAAGTCATAGTCAGTAGCAGGTGTTAAAATCTAGCGATAAACGCGCTTAGCGCGATTTATTTTATCGCTTCGCCTGCCTTGATAATAGGGGTTAGTGGTGTTAGCGACTGTTTACAGTCGCTTTTAGTGGGGAACGCCTACCTTGCATGTCATTAGCGATAAATATCGCTGACATGCAAGGCGATGTAATTCCCGGCCTCTAACGCCTGAAAGCTGTCGCTAACGCCTGTTAGCGACAGCTTGCTAATAGGGCGTTAAAAATATCGCCGATTTAGCGGCAAAAAGTGCCGCTAAATCGGCGATAAAGCCCTTGATAATATGCCCCTTGGTTTTTTTAGCAGGGGGAGAGTGGTCTGATCCAAGGGGGAGGGGAGGTGGAGAGGCAGTTTGACAACCTGTAAATAAGTACATTGTTTTTTTTTTATTCTGCAACTAACAATTCCAGTCCAACCTACATAATTCCACTACACACCACATACATACACTCCATAACACATGGGTAAAAGACATTGCCCATTAACTTCACCACCTCCTTAGCTCCCTTTCCCCTCCCTGCTCAAAGCTGTTGATTGGCAGCGATGTATACGTGCTCCATCAACCCCCATCTTCTCCATTGAGCCCTCTTCCTATACAGTTTTTTTTAATTTGTTTTTTTTTACTTTCAGGAGGGCTCAGCAGCTGCAACTTGTTGCTGAGCCTTTATCTATAAATGAGCTTTTGCACTGCATTGCTCCATGATTATTATTCACCATATTGAAACTGTAAATTTAAAAAAAAGGCCAAAATGGCTCTTGTGTCATGACTTGTAAGCATGTATGCATGTTGATACATACACAAGTATATGTCATCATGCTGAGGCATTCATAGCTTTGTGACACTTCTTGAACAGTCCCAAACTGAAGAAAAACGTACATCAGACTGTCTACTTTAAATAGGGTGGACATGGACATCTGAGGCCATCCTCATGTCTGTCACAACCATTATTCCTCAGGACCCATTTGCTGCCAGAATGTTCCACCTCCAGGCACCTCCAAGTCTGAATGCTGTTATAGCACAGGCTATTGAAGTGGCTAGGTGAGGGAAAGGGCATTAGGGAAGGAACTGCAGGGAGGTAGACCTGAAAGGCAAAAGTAACAGGGTTTACGTTACCGTGGCTGCTAACGTTTCTGTGTGTAAACTTACTACTCTATCCTTTAATAATTACCTGAACCATTTTGGTGGTTGCGATTGATGTTAATGTGGTATTAGTATCCTCCTACAATATAATAGCACACTGCATGTGATACATGTGATCAGAATATGAGACACTTCAATGCTACCATAAACAATGCAAACATATTTTGAGAAAACCTACCAGGTCTTGCTCTTTTAATGTCGTAGTATCGGACTACAGGAGGAAACCCTTAAACCACATGGAGACTAGGGCAGTAATATGTAACAAACAACAGTGTCTCAAGCAAGGGTATTATTTAGCGTGCAAGTAAACTGGGCACAATTAATTACCATGGATTAAATCAAGAAGGGAAAAAGCCAGGGAGACATATTTGCAGAAGATAAATTGTATTTCAATTACTGATCATGTTGGACATATTAGACTACATATGAACAATCACATGAGGTAATAGCACTGTGTTACATTAAATGACATGTAACCGAAATTATACTGTGTACAAGTGCTTGTGAAATTTTGGTGACGGCGCAAGTGACACGTGATGTGGTATATACAGCGATTGTGGTGGGCGCAACAAAAGGTAGGTGAACTTTAAAATTCTTTATACAATTTGAGATACCCAAACAATTAATGGTACATGAATAAAGAAAAGTAGGGTAGGGCATCCGATATATAAAAGCACCAGGAGTTCCGCTGTGGAAGTCGACGGCGTTTCTGGCCTGTAGACAAGTTAGGCCATCATCAGGACCCGGTTACATAAATTGAATAGCAGTGCTAGGGATAAAGGAATACACAAATTCCCAATTGTACAAGGGTAATGTAAAGTGGACCAAGAGAGGACAGGTAGGGTAGATGGAGGCTTTAAAACAATCGAGCCAAGGGTGTAGAAGAAGAGACAAGTAAACGGCGCAGCTGCCAAATACCGCGTGTCTAGGCTCATGAGAGAAAAGTAGGTGAAATAAGAGCGCCAGAAGCAGTATATGCGTGGACTTACTCAGTAATACAGTGCGGGTTTCATCGAAGGACACAGGATGTCCAAGGATTTGGGGCGGAGAGGCATGCAAATCAATTGCTGAGGCTCAGAAGGCTGTCTGTGAAAGAAGGAGAAGGCTACTGTATGATCCTGGGTGGGTAAAAGCGCAAGGACGGCGATGCAAGGGAGGGGGGGGGAAAGAGGGGACGCTAGTAGTGTCCGCGACAGAGTGACCCGTGTTGGGGGGCCTCGGCATGATTCGTGGCGTGAGCTGGATGGGCCTGCCCATGTGGGGGCCGGGGCAGGGGGAGGAGAGGAGAAGTGCATGTTGCATGCCGGATAAAGGCCCCAGGAAAGGGTACGGCAGGCGCAAGCCAGCGATGCCCCCGGGACCGGGGTGAACCACCAGTATAACATGTGGGGACGGGTGTCAGGGGACGCTGGACGCGGGGGCGATGTAAGGGCCAGCGAGGGCAAGTACACGCAATAAAGGAATCAATCCCGGGGGGAGCCAGGGGCCGGAAGTGAACGGCCTAGCAAGGGGGTGGCGAGATGGACCATTACAGACAATTCGGCACGGGTGTACTCACTCGATAGAAGCAACAGGATGTGGAACAGATCACACGCGCCGGCACAGTCAGGCAGTGTAGATGGGGCTCTGAGCCGAGGAGGAAATGGACGCTCACTAGGTCACGTGGGCTGGGGAAACTCTAAACACTAGAACGCGCGTTGCCTGTGAGTGAGGAAAGGGAAGACAGACTATTTAGAGATACGAGTGCACAAGGATGAGTCGATAAGAAGGTGCTTTGAATAATTAGGGCAGATTAAGTAGAAAAGAAGGTCCTTTCCTAGGGTAATGCAATATAGGGATACATTCATAACACGTGTAAAATAACTTGAAGGGTGGTATTGTTGGTAATACGTAGATTACATTTAAGAAAATGTAATAGGGTACAACGTCACTGTTCTATAATTTACAGCGAAGCTTGTGAGCAGGGTGTCAACACGGGTGCATATAGTTGTTCAATACTCATACCACTATATACATGTTATGTTCAAGGTAAGTATGCCCATGTTGTCAGGATGACACAGTAACATTTAAGTGTAAATGAACTAGCATATTAAAGGAAATTTAATAAAACAAAGAACTGGAGAATATACAGCAGTCAGAGTGATAAATGAATATGCACAATGTGGGAGAACCACAGGAGGAGAGGATCATTGTATGAGTGTGGTGTTCCATTCATCCAAAGTATTCAGTCCTTGTTCGATAGTATTGCAGTGGGTGATCCAACGACACTCACATCTATTCAGGAGTCTCTGGATGTCCACACCTCTGATGGGTATAGATGGTTGGTCGATAACCATCCAGGTGAAGTCAGTTTCAACATGATTGTTTTCTTTAAAATGTGCGACCAAGGGCGCAGTCAGTATATTGCACCAGATACGACTGCGGTGTTGCAGGATGCGATCTTTTACCATCTGGGTGGTCTGGCCGATGTATAGAAGGTTGCAGGGACAACAAATGGAATAGATAACATTCCTGGACCTGCAATTGGTGAGGGATTTGAGATCATGTTTTATACCATTGTGTTCAAAACATTTTGTGTTCAATGTAGTGGAACATGCGGAGCATCTCTGGCATTTATAATGTCCCAAAAGTGGTGGGAGATCCCACAGACCTCGTACACTACCTTCAGTGGTGTTCTTTTGTGGCCAGGTGATGGCATGCACCAGATGATCTGAGAGGTTTTTACCTCTGCGGTATGAAAACAGGGGAGGGTCGTTAAATATGTTGAGGGGTGCCAGAGTATTCCAATTAGTCCTGATGATTTTTGAAAGTTTATTACTGGCCGGAGAGAATGTAGAGACAAAAGGGATTCGAGCGTTAGTCCTCTTTTCCTTAGGTGTGAGTAAGTTCTCCCGGTGATTGTATCATGCACGTTTTCTTGCTCTGGTGACCAATTTCTTCGGGTAGCCACGTGCGATTAATTTTTCTGTGAGGATGGCTGCTTCCCTAAAGAAGTCCTTGCGCCACTTACAATTGCGGCGGATCCGTAAGAATTGTCCAAATGGTAAACCATCACGTAGGCTACGTGGATGGAAACTGGAATAGAGCAATAAAGTATTCCGTTCCGTGGGTTTTCTGAATAACGCTGTCCCAATTTTATTGTCTTCCACTCGTAGTGATAAATCCAGAAAAGGTAGGTTATTTTCTTGGGGGTCAATGGTGAACCTTAGATGTTTTTGGCAAGTGTGTAACCAATCCACGAATTTGTAGAGGGTCGTGTTGTTTCCTGACCAGATAAGCAAAATGTCATCTATGTAACAACAATAAGCATATGAGCATGCACAGCATAAGCGTATATGAAAGATGTATGATTGTAGCGTGCACTGGAGGTATCACCCTCTGGGAAGGGTTTTGCGAGGAATCAACAAGGTAGCACCACTCGCATGAGCGGTGTCCCTCTAGGCACAGCTTTTGGTCTGCCTGAAGCAGATTAGAAAATTGTAATCCCAAGAGTTGTAAACAAACCAGGAATTTGTGAACGAGTTTTTAAACTCTTCATCAAGTTTATTAGGTGTTTGAATTTTATTCATTCAAAAGCGCATGACAATAGTATAATCATCTTCACTTTCCAAGATTCGGGAATCCATCTCCCGATGCATTTCGGGCTTAAAAGCCCTTCATCAGGGGAAAAGATCTAAAAGATGCGGAGAAAACAGAGCGTCACTATGCTCTAAAAATAAACAAGGTGTCTCATAAATAAATAAAAGCATGGCCTTATCTAAATGTTCAACTTAACATCGACGCATGCATAAAAGTGTGGAAACTTCGTGCTCTAAATAAGACCTTAAAAGAGGAACCAGCTGTAACGCAAACACAACTGAACAGTGCTCAGCTCGGCCGAAAATAAGAACCCGAATCAAGTGCACCACGTGAAACGGTGAAAAGTGAGAATTCACATTTAGTTCGAAAAGCGTACTGTGAAATCACTGAACGTGCTTGTAAAGTCACTGGACGTGCTTGTAAAATCGCTGTGAAATGCTCCGGTGAAAGTGATGAAAATTAAAAGTTTTGAATCGGTGTGACGACACTACAAGGTGAAGTGCGACAAAAACGTTACCAAACAGAAAATCACAACGTATAAATGATGAAAGTGCGGCGTTTTAAATCAGCGTGACCACGTTATGTAGTTAAGTGCACCAGTGAATATTACAAAACAAAAGAAAACTTACATCAACCCGACGTGTGTACTGCGTACTCCGTGAGTTTGAGAAACGCCAGGAAAGTGTACATCACCTGATATGTACGATCTGAGTATGAATGTATAAGCTTACACTCATATTATATTGGTTCATGTATTATTTTTTATATATGTATTTTTATATGCCACTCATACGTTTCTCCTATACTTTGAGTGATTAGCACGTTCTTTTCACCATTCCAATATGGCACCCATATACACTTTTCAGTTGGCTTGTTTTACATTTTAGATAGTCCTTTCTTCATTTTCATGCACACTCAGATCGTACATATCAGGTGATGTACACTTTCCTGGCGTTTCTCAAACTCACGGAGTACGCAGTACACACGTCGGGTTGATGTAAGTTTTCTTTTGTTTTGTAATATTCACTGGTGCACTTAACTACATAACGTGGTCACGCTGATTTAAAACGCCGCACTTTCATCATTTATACGTTGTGATTTTCTGTTTGGTAACGTTTTTGTCGCACTTCACCTTGTAGTGTCGTCACACCGATTCAAAACTTTTAATTTTCATCACTTTCACCGGAGCATTTCACAGCGATTTTACAAGCACGTCCAGTGACTTTACAAGCACGTTCAGTGATTTCACAGTACGCTTTTCGAACTAAATGTGAATTCTCACTTTTCACCGTTTCACGTGGTGCACTTGATTCGGGTTCTTATTTTCGGCCGAGCTGAGCACTGTTCAGTTGTGTTTGCGTTACAGCTGGTTCCTCTTTTTAAGGTCTTATTTAGAGCACGAAGTTTCCACACTTTTATGCATGCGTCGATGTTAAGTTGAACATTTAGATAAGGCCATGCTTTTATTTATTTATGAGACACCTTGTTTATTTTTAGAGCATAGTGACGCTCTGTTTTCTCTGCATCTTTTAGATCTTTTCCCCTGACGAAGGGCTTTTAAGCCCGAAATGCATCGGGAGATGGATTCCCGAATCTTGGAAAGTGAAGTTGATTATACTATTGTCATGCGCTTTTGAATGAATAAAATTCAAACACCTAATAAACTTGATGAAGAGTTTAAAAACTCGTTCACAAATTCCTGGTTTGTTTACAACTCTTGGGATTACAATTTTCTAATCTGCTTCAGGCAGACCAAAAGCTGTGCCTAGAGGGACACCGCTCACGCGAGTGGTGCTACCTTGTTGATCTATGTAACGACGCCAAAAGGTTATGTTGTTTCTAAATGGATTGAGGTCAGTAAGTATGATGGTACTTTCCAAATGATGGACATACAGAATGGCGAAATTTGGGGGGAAACAAGCGCCCATGGAAACCCTTTTGATCTGGAGATAGTAAGTGTCTTTGTACAGAAAATAATTATTTTCTAAGGCAATTTCAAGGAGCGACATCACAAACTTGGTTGGGATTCTGGTGGGTTGTGGCCTTGTTTAGAGAATTCCTCTTATTACTGCCAAACCTTCTCGGTGGGGTATATTGGTGTACAGCGACTCAATATCCATACCCACCATAAGGTCTGAGCCTGGGAGGAACGGAGTATCCTCGATGAGGTTGATTAAATCCATACTGTCACGAACAAATGTATCTGTAAGTGGTACAAATTCTTTTATGATGCAATCAATATATTTTCCAATTGGTTCCAGGATTGATCCACAACCGGACACGATGGGTCTGCCGGGTGGGTTTTGTTGGTTTTTGTGGATCTTGGGTAGGACATAGAGTACTGGAGTCCGGGGCTGACTGTTATTCAGATATGCTCCTTATCTGTTATGATGTTATTAGACCTCGCCTGTTCAGTCACTAACAGTATCTTAGCTTTTTTTTTTGGCAGAGAGTCCGATGGTAGGGGACGGTAGTGATCCTGGTTATGTAGTTGGCGTAGGATCTCCATGTCGTATTTATTTGTCGGCTGGCTTGATGATTATGTCTTTATTGGTTTTGGGGGTGTTGAGAGCCTGTTTTTCTGCTAGTGAGAGATTGTAGGGCACAAATTCGTGTTGTCGTTGGATGTTCTTCATCTCGTGTAGAACCCTTCTCTCGAATGTCAAGATCTCGGTGGGCATCAATATTGAAGATGGATTGAAGGTAGAGGCTAATTGAAATGGTGAGTTGTTTCTTCGTTCTTGTGATGGTCTTTCCGAGAAGAATTGTTTGAGACGTATCCTTCTGAAGAATTGGAGCAGATTCTCCTGTATTTCAAAGAAGTTACTCTTGTCGGTTGGGACAAAGGATAGTCCTTTACTGAGGAGGCTGGTCTCATAGGGAGATAGATCATGTTGTGATAAGTTGAAGATGGGGAGGGTCTTGGCGACATCCATGTCAGTATTCACAGTGATTAGTTCGGGCCCCAATGATAGAACTTGCGTCTTGTCTGTCGTTCTCCGGAGTATTGATACTGATAGTTCCCTCTCGGGTGACCTCTGCCTCGATTTGTGTCTAAAAAAACAGCTGGTAGCAGTGGTTGTGGTCTTGGTTGCTGAGCTCTCGGCAATCTTGGGGTGCTCGGTCCCTCACCAGGGCTGGAATCCTCGGCCGAGGTGTTAGATGATTCAGAAAAAGACACTTGTTGATGGTTACGGTACCTGCCCCAATTCTTTTGTTGTCTTGGCGGCTGGTAGGGTGTGTCATAGAAGTCGTCTCTCAGATATGGATAGGTCTGTTCGTTGTTGTAATTATGAATGTCCTTTTGGATCTTATTTATTTTCTTGTTTTGTTCAAATGTGTCAAAATTTGCAATGGTTGCGCTTATCTTGTCCAGAAGGGTTTTTGCATCTGTGATCGTGCTGTCCTCCAAGATAAGTTTCTCCAATTCGGCTATTTCCGCCAATTCCTTGCGGCTATGTTATAAAGCCGTGTCGATTCCCAGAACCATCCAGTGTCTCGAGCAAGTAGTGGCCAGATGACTGAATCCTGATCTAAATTTAGGGTCTTGTGTGAAGATGGCTGGGACGTTACGAATTTGTAGACCCAAAGCACCTTCTTATCGACTCATCTTTGTGCACTCGTATCTCTAAATAGTCTGTCTTCCCTTTCCTCACTCACAGGCAACGCGCGTTCTAGTGTTTAGAGTTTCCCCAGCCCACGTTACCTAGTGAGCGTCCATTTCCTCCTCGGCTCAGAGCCCCATCTACACTGCCTGACTGTGCCGGCGCGTGTGATCTGTTCCACATCCTATTGCTTCTATCGAGTGAGTACACCCGTGCCGAATTGTCTGTAATGGTCCATCTCGCCACCCCCTTGCTAGGCCGTTCACTTCCGGCCCCTGGCTCCCCCGGGATTGATTCCTTTATTGCGTGTACTTGCCCTCGCTGGCCCTTACATCGCCCCCGCGTCCAGCGTCCCCTGACACCCGTCCCCACATGTTATACTGGTGGTTCACCCCGGTCCCGGGGGCATCGCTGGCTTGCACCTGCCGTACCCTTTCCTGGGGCCTTTATCCGGAATGCAACATGCGCTTCTCCTCTCCTCCCCCTGCCCCCACATGGGCAGGCCCGTCCAGCTCACGCCACGAATCATGCTGAGGCCCCCCAACACGGGTCACTCTGTCGCGGGCACTACTAGCGTCCCCCCTTTTTTTCCCCCCTCCCTTGCATCGCCGTCCTTGCGCTTTTACCCACCAGGATCCTACAGTAGCCTTCTCCTTCTTTCACAGACAGCCTTCTGAGCCTCAGCAATTGATTTGCATGCCTCTCCGCCCCAAATCCTTGGACATCCTGTGTCCTTCGATGAAACCTGCACTGTATTACTGAGTAAGTCCACGCATATACTGCTTCTGGCGCTCTTATTTCACCTACTTTTCTCTCATGAGCCTGGACACGCGGTATTTGGCAGCTGCGCCGTTTACTTGTCTCTTCTTCTACACCCTTGGCTCGATTGTTTTAAAGCCTCCATCTACCCTACCTGTCCTCTCTTGGTCCACTTTACATTACCCTTGTACAATTGGGAATTTGTGTATTCCTTTATCCCTAGCACTGCTATTCAATTTATGTAACCGGGTCCTGATGATGGCCTAACTTGTCTACAGGCCAGAAACGCCGTCGACTTCCACAGCGGAACTCCTGGTGCTTTTATATATCGGATGCCCTACCCTACTTTTCTTTATTCATGTACCATTAATTGTTTGGGTATCTCAAATTGTATAAAGAATTTTAAAGTTCACCTACCTTTTGTTGCGCCCACCACAATCGCTGTATATACCACATCACGTGTCACTTGCGCCATCACCAAAATTTCACGAGCACTTGTACACAGTATAATTTCGGTTACATGTCATTTAATGTAACACAGTGCTATTACCTCATGTGATTGTTCATATGTAGTCTAATATGTCCAACATGATCAGTAATTGAAATACAATTTATCTTCTGCAAATATGTCTCCCTGGCTTTTTCCCTTCTTGATTTAATCCATGGTAATTAATTGTGCCCAGTTTACTTGCACGCTAAATAATACCCTTGCTTGAGACACTGTTGTTTGTTACTTTTAATGTCGTGAGCTGACCTTTGAGTATTTACTGTAAGACAGGGTGTTATTCTGGTTACATCACTAGTACTACACATGCAAAATACCAAGTATAAGGGTTCACAGTCTCAGGACCGCTTTTCATGCCTATGGTCTAGTTCAAACAAGCTGCAGGACTTGCCTCGCACCGACCGTTGATATTGTTGTTCGCATATGTCAAGGAATCCAAAAATTATGCTTTTGAGCGTTCCCAAATAAAAAGACCCACAGATTGCTCTCACCGGCCGAGATTAGGCCAATCTCTATTTCTTGATAAACCGTCATAACCACGAGATGCTCTTCTGTGCTGTCTCACTTGTCATCCTTTAAAAGACTCCTCAATGTGTAGGCAATTCAAAACAGGAAAGCTTCCAGAAGCCTGCAGTAGCAGGAAGTAACCACATGTGCACTCGAAAGGAAGACAGAGGATTAGTGAGCACGCAACCAAGGTCGGAGCACAGTTTTATACACGCAAACCCCACCCAACATGGCCGCCACGTGCAAGACCTCTGTTGTGTGCAGGTCTCAACGCGAGTAGGGTGCTGACGATTTGAAGGCAAAGAAAAGTACTGGAAAACAAGGCAATGTAAAAAATACAGGAAAACAAAATTAATGTCATAAACAACAAAAGTAATGCCATAAAACAAAATAAACCAAAGGCAAATAAATGAGGCATGCATCTGAGGAAGGTAAGGTTACCAGTACTTATCCATACATCGTGCCGTCGCTTACGAGAGCACAGAAGTGCAACGCCAAAAGTACTTGCCCAAAGCACAAGATGCATGGACCTTGCCACATTTCCTGCGGCGGCATGGACGATGGCGGCCAGCAATCCTAGGGTCGCTAGTGATGGCCATGACATTTCAGGCCAGTAAAAGTGGGTGACAAGCCTATTAAAAGTCTTATCTGCCCCAAATGACCTGGCAGGGGTACATCATGAGCTAGCTCTAGTAGAATGGCTCCGCAGCACTGGGAGGCCACCAACACACAGGGTGAACCAGGCTCAGGGAACCTTGGGCTGACTATACAGGAGATCATTCTCACAGTAAATCAGGTGATCACCAGAGGTGTCGTTAGCTGCCTGGGTATCAGCTTGCTGCCGTAGGCCCACAAGAGTAGAGTGCATTACAGAACTCCTCCCTGGTGGGACCCCTTCCTGCTGCCAGTTGGACAGCTCAGGCTGGTTTCCCAGCTTGGCCAGTAAGTTCCAGTTCATCTCCCTCAAGGTCAGCCTCCTCCCAGACAGTGGGAGATTCAGGAGAAGGTTTCTCACACCTCTTACCGTTCTTCTTCTTGGCAGGTGTTGGCAAATGGCCCCAAACTTTTAGTCTTCCTCGTCCTCTTTTTCTGACATTTTTTTTGTTGGTTTTAGGACTCTGTACACTTTACCACTGCTGACTAGTGCTAAAGTGAATGTGCTTCTCCATTAAACATGGTAACATTGGTGTATACACAATTGGCATATTTAGTTTACTTGCAAGTCCCTTCTAAAGTGGTATACCATATACCCAGGGCCTGTAGCCTGAATACTACTAGTAAGCCTGCAGCACTGATTATGCCACCCACACGAGTAGCCTTTCAAACCTGTCTCAGGCCTGCCATTGCAGGGCCTGTGTGTGCAGTTTACTGCCACTTCGACTTGGCATTTACAACTACTTGCCAACCCTTAAACTCCCTCTTTATTACACATAAGTCACCCCTAAGGTAGGCCCTAGGTAACCTATAGGGTAGGGTGTTGTGTAACTAAAAGGTATGCCATGTACATTTAAGTGTTGCATATCCTAGTAGTGACAAACAGCTAAATTAGTTTTTCACTACTGTGAGGCCTAATCCTCTCATAGGTTAGCATTGAGAATTCCTTAAAACAGTTTTAAGCTGTAATTCTTGATCATAAAGGAGTAGCTGCATCATGTTTTAATATCTTTGTAATGGTAATAATAAATCCTCTTTAATGGTAAAGTTGGATTTAACATTACTATTTTAGAAATGCCACTTTTAGAAAGTGGACATTTCTCTGCTCTCGCTGCTCTGTGTGCCTTGCAGCCTGTCTCCAATACACATCTGAGATGGGTGACAGCTACACTTTGTGCATTCCCTCTAGACAGGCACAAACATAGGAAGGTTGGGTGTGACAGAGAACTCATCTGCATTCTTCCTCATTCCAATAGCTCTTCCTGGGCAGGAAGAGGGAGGAGGAGCTGACACTTACACCTGAATAGGCAGTGTCCTGTTCCCACACAAAGAGCTGATTACTCTCCACAGGTAGCCTGGCAGACAACACTGAGATGATAGGGGACCTGTGCACTTCAAGGGCCTGCTTTGAAGTCACCCCCACTTCAAAGGCACATTTAAATATAGGTACTGGGGCTCTGACCATACCAAGACAGAACACTGCTGGATCTGTGAAGAACTCTGCCAGGAGTAAAGACTGCTGTGCCACAAGCATTGTCACTTTGCCTGACTGCTGCTCCGAAGCCTTTCTCCTTTGCTAAGCTGCCCTGCTGCCTGCTGATTTCTCCTCTGCTGAAGACAAAGACTAGACCTATCTCACTTGAACCCAGAGTGACTCCAAGGTCTTGCTGTCTTGCCCCCTGTTCTCAGGTCTCAGGGCCAACAAAGACTTTATTCAACTCTTCAACAGCACTGGGACTCTGCCATCTGTGAGTCCTGCCCTGCCACATAGTGCCAATCCCATCCTGGGCCCTTGAAAGCTGATTTTTGCTGTCCAAAACCATCGAAAGCGACACAGTGATGACTTTGCGCCAATCGAAACTGACGCATTGCCCTTTGACGCAGGAGCCGATCAATGACATTGCCTCGACGGACTGCATGGTTGGACGCCGACGGACAGGGCGGCTCAACATCGATGCAGCACCTGGGTCGTAAAGGGGTTCAACGCCAAAGCCTTCATCGACTGTGCAGATCGGCACCAACGCTTCATCTCCATCCACGGGATCGGAGATGATGCGGCACCTCCTTGACTCCTCGCATCGAGGCTTCATCGTCATCGCTTGCTCCATAAAAGGTTATTTTTCAGCGGGACCTCCTGAGCAGTCTAACTGGCCTTCTCTCCATCGCTCAACCTCAAGTAACCCCTTAATGCTATTGACTTCTAAGCACTATTTTTGGTTTATTATTTAAAAATTCATAACTCCAGTTCTACATATTAGATTGTTGTCATTTTGGTTGTGGTTGATTTATGAAAGTATTCTCTATTTTTCTAAATGTGTGTGGAGTATTTTTATGGTGTTTTCATTATGTTACTGTGTGTGTGTGTGTGTGTTGCACAACTACTTTACACATTGTCTGTTTAGATAAGCCTGACTGCTCTGTGCCAAGCTACCATAGGGTGAGCACAGGTTATCTTTTAGTGTGTATCTAGCTTACCCTGACTAGGATTGTGGTCGCTACTTGAACAAAGTGCACACCTCTGACTACTAGAGACCCATTTTCTAACAGCAAGCACCTTGGTCATTCTTCAAGGCTCCTGGTCATCCTGACTTCCCTCTCAGGCTGCAATGGACTGTGTTTTCAGGCACACTCACTCAGGCAACCCTAACACCTCCAAGTGGGACCTGAGCTCTACCTCCTTCTTGGCGGTATACTCCAGGTCGCTGCCAAGCAGACAATCCACAGGTAGGGAAGGACTCATAGCTACCCTCAATGACCCTCAAGGACCCCAAGACCCCCCACCCCAGTCAAAAAAAGGGAACCAGACCCACTGGACTTTTATGATTGTCAGCTGCAACTACTTGATGGAATGCATTAGAGACTTCCTGCTCTGAGGTCATCAGATGACATCTGGCGGTTGTCATTCTGGCTCCAGTGTCTCTCAGAGCCTTCACCCTCTGCCCATTGATGGTGGCCTACTGCCTGTATTTCCGAGTATTACTAGGCATATGAGTTCTCTGCACCATCTCTCTGTCACCCAGGAACACTAGGTTAACCTCTCACTCTGTCTGGATACGGGAACGCGGGACAGAATTGTATTAGATGCTTTTAGAAAACTGAATAAGCAGATAACAGATAATCTAACCACTAACTGTAGATCTAATGGAGTCCAGGAGAAAAAGTGGTTTGATGGTACTTGCTCCAAGGCACACAGGAACTTAATGATGGCCCTTAAGCAAAAACTAAGGGATGAGGAAAGGGTCAGGTCTTATAGGAGGGCCTATAAACTTGCAATCCAGCAGAGGAAAATGGTCATTAGGGAGCGGGCTTGGGAGGCCTTAGGTCTGGCAAGTGTGCTGGCCGACAGTACTAAGTTTTGGGAAGTGGTCAATAGTCCCTTTTTTTCATACTCATCAAATTCCAGAGTGGATTGCACTATAGCTGCTGAGAGATGGGTCCGTCACTTTGAAGGGATGTATAGTGGCAACTATCTAGGAAAGTTAGACACGGTGTGGGAGCCTGGCACTGATACTGTGCCACTGCACTTCAATACAGATGAGGTATATAAAGCCATTTTGGCCAAAGCCGGGGGGAAAGCACCGGGACCAGACGGGGTCCCTTCGGACCTGTATAAAACTGACCCTCTGATCTGGGCCAAGATATTGACACTGGTCTTTAATGCGACCTGTCTGTGTAGCTTCCCCACTTCTTGGTCAAAGGCTATCATTTTACCTATTTTTAAAAAAGGTAGGAGGGACGACCCAGTGTGCTATCGTCCGATTTCCCTTGTAGATTCAGTCATAAAAATCATGGAAAGAGTGGTCCTGGAGCATCAAACTTCCTGGCTAGATAATTTTAATGTTATTTCATATTTACAGTATGGTTTTAGACAGGGCAGAGGGACTCTATATCAATACATTAATCTACACATGGTGGTGGGGAAATACACCATAGCCAAGAGGGGTTGCTTGCACATGACTTTCATGGACCTAACAACGGCATTCGACCACGTCAACAGATCCAAGCTTTGGTCTATTCTCTTGGATCTGGGCATGGATGCAGATTTGGTGGCTTTCCTACGCTCCGCTCATCTAAACATCACTGCTGCAGTGAGATAAAACGAAGATGACTGCATGTCAGCCTCTTGGGAGGTCAAGAGAGGGGTAAGGCAGGGGTGTATTTTGGCCCCCTTGCTGTTTACCTCTACATCAACAAGCTATGGATGTACTCTCAGCATTCAGAAAAGACATTCCTAGGGCAGGCTCAAAATATATTCCTGTATTACTTTACACAGATGACATGGTGTTGTTTGCCAGGACTGCTGTATGTCTCCAAAATCTTTTAAATACTTTTATAGATTTTATGGACTCTTTAGATCTTGCAACCAATTTCTCCAAATCTCACACCATGACGATCGGTACCCAGAAGGTTACTGATCGTAGGTTCTTCTGCAGGGGGTTAGAACTGACCAAAGTTTCAACTTTCCTCTATCTGGGAATGTTGCTTGACAACATAGGGGCATGGGTCACTCAAAGAGCACATAAAAAGAACGTCCTGGCAAGGACAGTGGGGGCAACCATGGAATTTGTATAGAGATTAGGGGGTAAGCCTGTATCCACCCTAACAAAGGTTTATAGAGATAAATGTATCCCCATGGCCACCTATGTATGCGATGTGTTGGGGTACAAGGATGTAAGAGACTTGCAGGTGGTGGAGAAAACATTGTTGTGCAGACTCCTTGCTGTCCCCCCCTGGACCCCTGTCTTCATGATGCATGAGGAGCTTGGTCTGGGTTACATCTCAGATCTTATTGCAGCCGCACCGATAATGCGCTGGCTGAGAATCTGGTCAAGTCCGGCTCCCACCGTAAATCAACTTGTATTAGCGGACTGTATTGCACTTGAGGGGGCCGGGCGTATCCCCTGGTTAAAGTATGTCATGGAGCAGCTGAGGAGGCTAGGATGTCCTGATTTGTTTATGAACCCAGGCCATTACGCCCTAGTGACATGAGGAATATCAAACACTCGTTTCTGGCTCGGCACTTGGGGGAAAGGGAGGGCATAGAACTTGCTAAGCCTTCGGTGAGAAAATATACAACACTGAGCTTAAGCTTAAGCTCGCAGGTGCAGTCTTATTTGTCACTTGTTAACAATGTTCGCCATCGCTTCCTGTTAACCAGACACAGATTCAACTTTATACACTGGTTATTAGCCTTCCCTAAAAGCTTTCCGAAGCCAGGTGCCCTAAAGCCATGTCCTTGTGACAATTTCTGAGAGCAGGACACCTTGCACTTTACATTTTTCTGTGAATTCTATGGCACCTTGAGGAACCAAAATCATCCTTCCGCTGCCAAGAAATGGTCAATTTGTCCAAGAAGGCCTGCAATACAAATGAATGTATTTACAAATGCTTTCCTCCCCCATGGTTTGCTTTGGGTCGCAAGTTTCTTTTCAGGAGCCCTAAGACTCAGGAAGAAGCTGTTCAAGGACCAGTTAGCCTGAATTTGATTTGAGCCTCATGAGCAATATCAGTGTATATTCTGCTGTGGTATATTTTACGGACTGAATTTGATGTCTCTTGATCGTGTAAATGCACTGCTGCACCTGAACTTTATATGCCCAATTTTTTACTGCCGATTTTGTGCTTTGTATTCCCTCTTTTTACCATTGAATCTTAATCTGCCCTTCTGCACAAACGGTTTTAGATGTTTTCATTCATGTTACCTGGATTTGCTTATGTACTCAGTTTCTTTTAAAGCTTTATGTATTTATATGTGTCTTTAGTACATTTGTTTTAACTCACCTGCTTTTATGGGCTTTATCGGCCGAATAAAGAATCTTTGACTGACTGACTAGGTTAACCTCTACTCTGCCCCCCACACTATTTGGGACAATCTCCTCCCCGAATGCTATACTAGCCTACACCAGTGACTGCCCACTGGTGTGGGGCTGTGTCCGCTTGGGACACTTGGCATCACCCTTGAAGTGCCTTCCTGTTGACACTCATAGCACTTGGGTAGTGCTTTCCCTAAAGACTTACTGGCAGGGAAACATCTCTTCTTTTTCTCAGTCGGGGGATGGGAGTCTTGACCCAAGGAACTAGTTTGAGGCCCTTTAAAGAACTCCTTGCTTTTATGTTTATCTCCCCCTCCTTCTTCTGATGGGGATCCTGCCTACCCTTGTGGTGATCCTCCACCCCCCCAGATACTTTCCCATGGACCCTGATGCTGACCCAGCAGTCTAAGTCCTTAGTAAGCTCCCTGGGGTTAGGGAGCTTACTGTCATTCAGGTGTTGGCATGGTTCTGCAAAACAAAGACTGAACATGTGCTCTTTTACAATCAAATTTTACAGTCCTGTATAATCCCTTACTTCGCTGACCTTCACCCAACCATCCAGTGCCTTGAATCAACACAATCCACCCAGGTTTGTTGGGACAGTTTCTGGCTGTCCCTGAACTTTTGCCTATACTTGTCTGGAGTCAGACCATGTTTCTTGTTTAGGGCTTCCTTCATGGGGGATACCTCATTCTGTGCTTCTCTAGGGCCAGTAGGATGTCCCTTCCCTTGCTATGGATATGCCTTAAAAGACTAGCCCCCCAATCTCCCCCAGGGATCTTGTGCATCTGTAAGGCAATCCAATAAGACTCAAACCACTTATCAATAGTATCTTCCACAACAAAGTCAGGCACCAGACCTTTAGGGATATGGACCCTCTTTTCTACAGGGGGCACTGTAGATATGCTACCACCATTACTTCTGGACTCCATCTGCTTGACTCTAACATCCAGCTCTCTGAGACTCAGCTCATGGGCCATTCTCCTTTCCTCCATGGCTAGTCTCTTCTCCTCCAAGGTTCTCTCAGCCTTTTTTTTTCCAGTTTCAATAATGTCCGCTCTAACTTGAGCTTCCTTTCTTCCCTCCTGTCCTCCAACTTGTCTGGGGACAAGCCCCTGGTACACACTGCGCTTCCCGCACTGGGGAGGGCTGTCCCCCTCCTCAACAGACTGCCTTCCAAGGTGCTCCTGTTGGTCCTGCTCAGATCCTTCCTCATTCTCCTCATCATCTGTTGACGACTGATGGGCCTTTGCCCATGCCCTCAAAGCATTCTGGAGCTCTGCCTTTTAAGTGCTCCTCTTAGTAGGCAGTCCCCTCTCCTGACAAAACTCCTTGAGCTGGGCCATGGTGTAGCTTTCCAGGTTGGCCAGCTCAAACTCCATCTTTGCAGTTGGGGTCACAGACTTAACAGAATGAAAATGCATTTGGAAAAAGCAAAAAGGCCAATCATGGATAATTTAAACTCAAATTGGTTTTAGATAATGTATGGTAGTTATCACTCAGTTACTGTATGGCACTGCAGAAACACAAGTCCTACCCTCACCACTGTTCACCAATGTTAGAAACTGGGTTACTGGTTGACTGGGGTGAGGGCCCTGGGCAAGCAGAAACCACAGTCCTAGTCAAGGAAAGGTACAAGCAAACACCAATTAACTTGTACTCACCCTCTGGTAGCTTGGCATATCAATTCACACCAAAGCTCCCATTGTGTGTGGCCATCTAGGAGGAATACACAAGGCCCAACTGCCAGCTACTCCCACTACCTCCCCTGAATTGCTAGATCTTACACCACAGGCAGATGTCTATCAGATACTTTAAAGAGCAATGAATAAATGGATTCTCTTTCAGCTTGTTATTGCAACAGCACCAGAATCACCAATGGCAGCCCTAGGAATAAAGGAGCTGATGCAAATCAGTAATCTTCAAATGCTGACCCACATAAAAAAGGTGATGAAAGGCAGGACTTTCTATTGCAGAAAGGCATGTGTTTGTGTTCCTTCCTGCCTGTGGTGCTCAGGGAATGAAGGTGCTCAACATTGGCTGACAGACCTGGATCAAGCATGGCATGTCTACTACGTCTGTTTAAAAAAAAAAGCTTATTATCACTTGCGAATAGTACTATCAACCTCAAGCGGTCTCCTATCTCCATTGGTTCTTACAGATTCTGGGGCTTCAGGGTCTTTCATCTAACAGGTCTTTATGAGGTCCGTGGGCATTCTGACGAAGAGGAAAACTAGGACTGAAGCTATTTACGGTATAGTCAGTACATCCTTATCACCGGGGGATGTTGCGAGACAATTTTGATTATCTGGCTCATAAAAACTGGCAACTAGAAAAGTGTAAGTCTTTATATGATAAATGCTCTAACAAGCCCAATAGTATTGGGGACAAAATGTTTGAGAGCAAATAATGTCTGCATTGATTGGAGTAAATTGTCTCATTAGAAAATTGCATGCATTATTGATTCTACTATTTGTGTACCCAATACATACCAAACGATCCTGGTGTATCTAGAGACAACACCCACTGATACTCAAGGAATATGAAACATTAAGATTATGGAGCAGCGTAATTTAGTGCTCCATACATTAATATGTAATTTATACTAAATGTGCTTTTAACGTATAAATTAGTGTGCATTGTATTAATAGAGTGTAGAGTGTTTTACCTTACTGAGAGCCACCCATATATTCTGCTAAATTGTGACCAATGTATTCACAAGCAACTAATTGGAGTTTGGCTATGGACAAGGAGACTGTAGTGATGGGAGAGATCCTCCGGTACCAAACAGACCAGACAGACCAGACTATAGTGAACTCCAATGTCATGCATATGTGTTGCTCTTTGTCCAGTACTGGGAAACTAAGGAGTCTACCCACTCCAAGAGAACAACACATGCTGATTGGTCTATTGAGAGGGAACTGATACAAAGAGGCTTTCAGGACTTTCTATTATGTATTAATTATGTGTTTCTTTGAATAGTTGACCAGATCCTGTCTTGACTTCGCTGAGAGAAGACTTCTTCTTAACTCTTGATTTTCCCTTTCAGAGTGTCGATCTTCATGCTTGGGCACTCATACTTTTTACCCGAAATCTTAAATGTGGTTCATCTGATGCTAACACCTTCCTGTTCTAAACCCCTTTTGCCACTATCAATGCTTTATTTAGGATAGGGAGGCTCCTTTATGGAACCTGTCTATTTGATATTTTGTTTTCCCTATGTGGTAATATTTTGCATTTTCTTCCTCATATTATACAAATTCAGATTGCATGGTCATATTAATATGTATGTTCTTGCTAAATATTTACACATTTTCTGCTAATTGATTGAACTTGTAACTTTGATTAACTTGCTAATAAACCCTTATGGTTTGGACACCATCCTCTCTGTCGTTTTTAAGGAGCCACATTAATTTCACTGTGATTCCCATTCTCCATCACCTTGCAGGAAATCTGGCTCGTGGCTCTGTAGGCCATTCTTCCTCAAGAGCCTGTGCACAGATTCCCTTAATCCCTAAACTAAATGGCACTTCAGCAGAAAACATAGTGGTAAATAGAATTTGTACTTTCCATAAGACATAGGGGCCGATTCCGATCTGGGCCGGAAATCTCTCCGACCGAGCCGGACCCGGAGAGATTTCCAACCGAACCGGACTCCTGCAGTCCAACCGAATGAGTACGATGCGGCCGTATGCTGCCAGACTCGATTCGGTCAGATTCCCATAGAAGTCAATGGGAGCCGGTCGTACAACGCGTACACAGGCTCCCATTGACTGAATGGGTACGTCGCAAACAAGGGCGCCCCCTACAGCGGGTACGCGTCGGTGCAACACGCACCGTACATGCATGTGTAGAGGGGACCCATGGGTTCCCCCTGTGTGCGACTCGTGCGGCTACGGGTGAAGGGGGGTCCGACACGGACCCCCGAAGTCCGGCTCCGATAGCTCTTTGAAGCCGGACGGTACGAGTCGGTCGGGCTGTTCGAAGCACGCATCGTACTGGCTCGGTCAGGTAATGTCTCCATTGCGTGGTGTGAGTCGTGTCCGTACGGGTCGGTCGGAGCGGTTCAGAGCCGGAAACGAGTCGGTCGGAATCAACGCGTACATTCGCATCGTACTAGCTCGTTCGGATAGCTGTGCGAGTCGGTCGGTAAAAACGCGCATGGCTCGTATTTCTCCCGGGCGAATCCCGTTCGGTGAGCTACCGGCCGAGATCGGAATCGGCCCCATAGTTTCTATCCCTTATATATGTCTTGCTCGACCAGGTGAAGGCAGCCCAAGTGTTTTCTTCGTTAGATCTATGAATTGGCCACTCCATTTGTAGTAGCTAAGATCAAACAGTTTCTTGGCTTAGCTAATTTCTAAAAGGAGCTCATTCATGTGTCCTGTGTCTCTAATCAAAACGTTGAGTGAGCTAGTGGTTTCATTCTGCTGGGTACCAGAACAAAGCCAATCCATCTACAAGATAAAAGCAGCATTCACCACAGCTCCAATTCTTCATATCCAGATACCACAAAATCATTCAATCTTGAAACTGATGCTTCCTTCTTTGTTGATGGTGCCATATTGTCTCAACACAACCCCATCATAGGAGCCTAAACAAGTTTTGCACTGGCTGGACTGTTCCCATGAGGCACAGGGTCAAGACTTATTTGCATATAGCTGGGTCTTAAATGAGGTGGCGAAGTGAGCTAATGAACGATGATGGATTCAACCCAGATCTGTGACTGGGGGTGAGTGTCTGAAAAGTTTCAGCGCTCCGTCCATCATCTCCTTGTGTTTGCTTTGTTTGCCCTAAGTTGGCCGGGTATGCCCAGACGTGGGTCCCTTGCTCACTTTGCCACTGGAATCAAACTAGCCTGGATGATGAAGGGTGTTACCCAGAAACCGGTCCCAGGATGCTTGTTTCCGATTGAGGGAAGACCTGGCTTGGCAGTTCGAGCTGGACTGTTCCCATGAGGCACAGGGTCAAGACTGATTTGCTTATAGCTGGGTCTGAACTGAGGTGGCGAAGTAAGCTAAAGAATGATGATGGATTCAACCCAGATCTGTGACTGGGGGTGAGTGTGAGTGTCTGAAAAGTTTCAGCGCTCCGTCCATCATCCTCTTGTGTGGGCATACAATTTGATCCATGTCAAAACTGGAGACAAATGAAAAACTGCCTTCAAAACCCATTGTGGGAATTTTGAGTGCGGGTTTATGTGCGTGGGGCTTTGCAAAGTGCATGCTTACTTTCAGGATATCTTGGATAGACATATCATTGCATATTTGGATGACATTCTTATATGTACACTTAAGCGATATAGCATAAAATGAAAGAGGTATTGACCCATAAAAAGACAACATTCGTTGTATACTAATACATGCATTTTTTAGGCTTATTTCATATATTTTCTTTGATTTGTCATCATTGTTCTGGAACTGAGCATGAACCATAGTAAAGTGACAACCGAACACAATTGGCCACTCCATTTGTAGTAGCTAAGATCAAACAGTTTCTTGGCTTAGCTAATTTCTAAAAGGAGCTCATTCATGTCTCCTGTGTCTCGAATCAAAACTTTGAGTGAGCTAGCGGTTTCATTCTGCTGGGTACCAGAACAAAGCCAACCATCTACAAGATAAAAGCAGCATTCACCACAGCTCCAATTCTTCATATCCAGATACCACAAAATCATTCAATCTTGAAACTGATGCTTCCTTCTTTGTTGATGGTGCCATATTGTCTCAACACAACCTCATCATAGGAGCCTAAACAAGTTTTGCACTGGAAAGTAAATCAGAAAAAACCATTTTGTGCTGGTTAGCGTCATTTTTGTGGCGCTAACCCAGCGCAAAATGTGTGTAAATATAGTTATACCCCTGAGAGTTTCAAATATTTAGACAAAACGGAAAAATGATTCGTTGTGCTGAAATTTGATGGAAAAGGAAGACAAAATCAAAAATATGTGAGATCTTTTTAATAGAGATCTAACCAGGAACTAGGCACGTAAGTGCACACAATCTTGGTAAAATGAGCAGTTGGGCCCATTTG
This sequence comes from Calotriton arnoldi, assembly GCA_963921515.1. Classification (NCBI taxonomy): domain Eukaryota; kingdom Metazoa; phylum Chordata; class Amphibia; order Caudata; family Salamandridae; genus Calotriton; species Calotriton arnoldi. The sequence goes on along the minus strand of CAWUFW010001994.1, from coordinate 2,321,356 downwards.
AGATTTCAACTTTAGCACATCAAATACATTTTTTTGCAAAAAGTTCCAAAGGGGAAAAGAGGACCATGTGAGGCCGGTTAGCAAGTACTTCATTTAAATACAGCCGCAGTCCATGCAGGTAACAGCGGTGGGGCAGTGGGGCCGGGTTGGGGGATTCCGACGGACGACAACGAGGGAAAATTATTTATTTATTTAATTTTCCCTCTGCATCGTCCCTCGAAATCCCCCACCACCCGGCCCCACCACTGTTACCTGCACGGACCGCAGCTGAAGATAATTCTCTTTGAACTTACTTATTTTCTTTGGAGTTTGAATAAATCCAGTAGCATCTGTATCAAGACTGTATGCAATAATGGCTCCATAAGGTCAACTAAGTGGGGATTAAAAGGCTCACCGTCGAGTGGGCCTATCCCAGCAGGAAACTTGTTTCTGAGTTGGATTCTCTTGTTTCATCTTGGTTTTATTCACACAAATTGGACAAGGCCACAGGAAGCAAAGTACTTCAGGCAAAAAAAAGTTTTTCAGTGGTTTTTTAAGTTGATCTATTTTGAACATGCCCCTTGGATCTCATTTCTTTTGGTATTAGTTAAAGGTGTCTCCAATCCGTCCATCCCAAGCTACCTGTAGCGCACAGACTCAAGTTCATTTTTAAATAAGCCCAGGGTCACATTTTCCTTTTAAAGTTAAGGGAAGGCTGTGTTTTTCTACCTTATTATTATCAGGCTACGGGTTAGCAGGGCCTGATAATGAGCAGTGCTCAGTCAGAATTATGGCCCAGGCCAGGGCACAAGTTGAAGAACTGAAGCACTGAGGTATTTAGCTCTTAAATAAAATTCCTTGTCAACTGAATATTGGAGCCTAAGAACAAAATGATGTTTCTGAATGCTTTTAAATGGTAGAAAATAAAAATGAAAAGTTACTTTAATATTTATTGTCAATATTGCTTTATTTCGGTCTCAGTCAACTTTAAAAAGTACACCATCATCCTAAAATACAGCAATAAAAGAATACAGTAAAAACATTAAAAAATGTTAAAATATCAATAAACATTAAAATAGCAGTAACAGATTAAAACAGGTAGGTCCTACACAAAACACACTAACAGGTGCAAGTTCTTACGCCTAAAGCCCAAGGGGAACCCCGGAAAGTGCAAATGCTCTGATAAACCATGCACGATTTAAAAACCTTAAAAGTGCAAAAACGATGGGCTCTGATGTGTGTCCTCTAAACAGGCATACAGCTTCATCGCACTGCCATATGCCTGTAGACCGACACAAGGGCAGAATTTGCAACAAAACAGAAAAAAGTGAGCCTCTGTTTCCAATATGCCCTGGCAAACATGGCAGTCACCCACTGCTTCCCCTTCCTTATCCCACTTCAATGTAAATGACTTGAGTGGTAAAGAACCCACTCGAAAGCATAACTACAGGGACTTTGCTACAGGGGATGTGATTCTAGCCAAAAATAATTCAAAGCCAGGAGCACATTTATGGCTTAAAAATGTGTCCATAAGGCCTGGCCTCCATCCAGACTTTCTGCAGTGTAAAGTTCCAATAGACCGCCTTCACCCGCTTGACTATGTTGCTCCTCATCTTACTGGGGTTTTCACACACATCATCAAGCTTCAGCTCACTACAGAAGGATTTTACAGCTTTGAGCCAATGAGTACTAGAGCACTGTCCACTGTCCACTGTCCACAACAATTAACTCTTTACGGAGGCTCTGTACGGGGCCAGTTCCTGGATGGTTCATACTCTTACCGAGAATATCAAGCCTTTAAGTCGGGCAGTGTGATCAATACTGTTAAGATTCAGGTCCCATCTTAAAGGTAATAATGGAGTGCTCACTAGGACATTCAACAAATGTATTTTCTGTGATGCAAAGTTGCGAGGCGTCCCTTGCACCCCAGATTTCAGCTCCATACAATGCGCCTCCTAGGACTGCAGCTCGGTACACCTCAAGTGCTGGTGACACTGCCCTGTTAGTCGAAGATTTATGTCTCCTAACAATGGCCGCTGATCTGTGAGATAGGCCAGAATTACTTTTCATCACCTGTTGGTCCCAGGAAAGTGTGTCTATGAGCCAAGTGGTCAAAACTCCTGACTGGGAAATGCTTAAATCTTCCACAGTCAGATTGTTCCTGAGAGAGCGGTGGGGGATGATGGCCATCAGCTTGGATTTGCTGGCATTATTCTCTAGATCCCTGGATTTACAAAAGCTCGCAAAGCAATTTAATAGTTCCTAGAATACCCACAGGAGTGCGAGAAAGCAGCAGGGTGTCGTTGACAAAAAGAGACACGGTGGTGTGGGTGATGACTATATTTGAAGCGTCGTACTGACAGTTACTCAGTCCATCGACCACACCATTCATGAACAAGGAAAACAGTGTGGAAGCCAAGACGCAAACCTGCCTCACGCCTGCTTAATGAGAACGTGCGTGGCTGTATGTAGTCTAATAAGGAGATTGAGAAGGTCATGAGGGATCCCCATCTGGGCCAGTACCCCTCATGTACATAAATGCTACATACAGATGTTACTTACTGATGGTTACATAATTCCATCAGATGGTCATGACGCAAAATGTTTGGTCAATCGTGCCTGTGCTCTTACAAAAACCTGCCTGAAGGTGCGACAGTACCTGATGATCTTCCATCGACTCCTGCAGACGAACAAGGACTTGCCTGCAAAAAGATTTGAGTGGTGTCAATTAGGCTAATTGGCCTATAGTTTGCAGAAGTGTCTTTAGGACCCTTCTTCTGAATGGGCACAATAATAGCACCCGCCATGATTCTGGAATTTGCTCCCCCTTAGCTACTGTACTGCAGAACATTTTCAGATATGGGATCACAATATATGGTTCAGAATTTCATCGTTGACCAACATGCAGCAGGCAGTATGGCTTGCTATTGTACTCCTGTCTTCCTATATTTGTGCATCCATAGTGTCAGCCTGTGGATCTGGCATGAAGATACACAGAAGTTAGAGCTGAACAAGGAGAAAAAAAGGCACATGATTTTACTAGTAGATAAGTGGTTGGCCTGTTAAACAGGCCTCTGTCAACAGCAGAACCCAATTCTGACATGATGGAAATCATTTCACAAGTAAGAGACTGCTGCTCAGTTAGAGTTCGGGTTTGCTTGAGGTTAGGTTTACAGGTGGGGTTGGGTTGAGTTTAGCACTGGGTGTGTAAAACACATTTTATGTATTAGGATTTCGTTATAACAAGGATTTAAGGAGTCCATCCATCAAAAGTGAATTCAAAAATGTTGTTGTGGGACCTATCAGTAGACGTTTCACTGTAAAGGTATTTTTATCGATATTAAAGTCCTCATATAGCATTGCTATGGAGTGATTTCCAAAGATGCGTTGGCTTTGCATTCCTGTTGCCCATCTGCCCTTTGGTTGAAGCCTAATACTTGGACACCTCAAAGACCATGATTATAGCTGGACAGCATTTTCATTCTCTTACTAGCCCAATATATGTCCCTCCACCAAAGGAAATAAAGAAACGTGATTGGACCAGTGGGATCTTCAATGGATGAGAGATCGTAATAGATTAATAAAGAGAATAGTGAACATAAAATACATAAAGATTTGTTATAATTAGGCATATTCCTGGCGATATTAGTCCAACATATCTAATGGTTTTTAGCTAATATTTTGAATTCTCTAGTCTTGGATGGTGTACAATCTCTCTCGTATTTCATTTTTCTTAAATGCTGTCTTTGTGTGGTCCTTCCTAGTTCCATTGCAGATACCCGTAGAGCTTCCATTTGACATTTTAAAATACTGGCTGTGTTTCGATCCAACCTCTAGCTATTCGCAATCTGGTGATTTCCATGGAAATCAGAATTACCATTTACGTTTTTATATCACTCAGTATGCCTGGATGTAATAGACGAAAAATGCTTTTCGTGTTTGTTTAGATACATCTATTTGCTGTAAGTTTCAACAAAACAGAAATATTAAAAATATTTGGAGCTCTTGATAGATGAAAAATATATGATTGTGCTCTGCCTTAATGTTTTCACACCATGAGTAAGTACATACCTTCTGGGACTCCATCTCCTATAATTTCTTAGGAATGTTATAGGTATGATGAATTGTAACTGAATACATGGTACACTTAAAACGATTTTTAGTAATTACCAAGACGTTGCGCGAAAAATGGTTGGCCACCTCAACATCCTCATCACACCACAGCAAGGTGAATTGTACTTTCCAATATAATGATTTAGCTACTATTCTTTTTTGTTTTACTGTCACGTTTTTGGAATCTTCAGCACTGTATATTGTGTGTTGTAAAAGTGTAGGCTCTAAAACATCTTTTTTCTGAAGATTTTTTATTATCAGCTGCATTTGCAGAAATTATAGATCCAATTTTTTTTGTTCTTGTACATTTGTATTTTTAGATCCATATGTGCATCTATTACATCACCTGTACAAGATATGTATACTTTTTAAAATAGGGGTGGTTGGAAATTATTAAAGCCGGTAAATCCTGATTATATCATAATGCAATATATTGTGTAAATAAATGTAGGCACTTTTTGAAGTAACTAAGAATTACTGTATTTCATGAAATTTCTTAATGGTGATTGGGGTGAAATAAATGATAATGTTGTTTGAATTCTGCATCACTGCATATTTTTGGCACCAGTGGATATTTTACCCCATGCAATCTGGAAGCCTAATAGTAGTTATGAAAATCAGGGCTTCATGATCCTGTGTTTCCTGATGTACGTGATAATGTTTTCTATGCAATCCTTGGTGCCTTGCTATTCTATATAAAGTTTGAGGAACATATATTGGGGCATGGTGGAAAAGATAGAGCATTTTTGCCAACATAGTCATTTTAATGAACTCACTTTTCCCACTAATTAAATAGGCCATTTTTAGGTCGAGCCTAGGCAGCGCGCATGCGCTGTCTGGAAGACCTGGAGTAATCCGTATACGGAATACAATCCCGCCTGCTGCTTGCCATTGGTTCCCTCCAACTGTGCTCTGCTTTCCTGGCTCCTTATTGGCTTTGCTCCCGAAACGTCACTTCCGTTTCATGGGAAGCAGCACCGACCATCTACAGTTTAGTTACACTGTAGGGCTGCATCAGTTTAGCTTAGGGACTACTTTGTGTATGTTTATTTTTTCGCCATGGCGCCCGCTTTACGGGCCGCCATGCTGCTAACATGGACGGGCACGGGTGCCGTGCTTTGTTAAAGCATGGCTCACGCTTTCATATTTTTCGTGCATTTTTCTAATAGGGCACAGTATCCTGCAGTGTCAACGGGGAGAGCATGTGGCCTTACGGCTAGAGTTGTCGACTTTGGAACGGGGGAAATCACTTAATCTCCCCGTGCCGACCAAAAATGAATTCTATGTCAGGACCGGAGGCTTCTGATTATGCTTTCTCAATTTCTTTACTGACTCAACAGCAGCCAATAAAAAATAAACTACACTTTGTAAAAACATCATTACCCATGAGGCTTTGAACCACGCCTCCTCAAACAGCCAATGGCAAGACATCATAGTGAACAACATAGAGAGGCACCATCCTGGCTTCCTCTTTCTTTGCTGCTCCGCAGCCGAGATAAGTGTCTTTCTATTTGCTCCATTTATTGTCCTGATAACTTTTGTATGATGATTTTTTTGCTATACGCATTATTATGGTAGTAGTGACTGATTTATGTAAATCTAATGTTCATATGATTGGCGCGGCGTTATTGCACTGAATCTGTGGAGTTTGGAATTGTTGCCGCTCGCATAGCGCTTCTCCCCACGCGCGCGCCCAGCGTCTAGCGCTTCCTTCTATGAGCGCGTGTTGCGCTCTAGGCTCACCTTCCTTTCTCCCCGCGTGTTTATTGCCCCGTCTGTTTCTTGCTGCCTCAGCGCTTTCGGCGTTTGCCCGCTCGCGATCGGAGTTCGGGCCGGGACTGGCCCCCCCGTAGGGAGCGAGACGCTCACGGACGCCCGCCCGGCCGGACTGCGTCCGTCTCAGGAGCCTGCACACGCACGTGTGCACGTGCAGCTCCTTTGTTGTGCCGGACAGACGCCTCACCCCAGGCTGGTTCGTGGGCTACGCAGCTGGCAGTCTGGAGCTGATACCGGGCCAACTCTCACAGATTTTGGCAACCTCTCTCAGACGACGCTTGGGATAGCTTAACCCTTGAAGTACCAAGTGTTCCTGGATACAGTTTTCTGGGCACTCCTACTCTGCTCAGGCACGTGGGGTTTTCACCACCATCCTTAGTCCTGTGCTTCGAACTTCCAGGTATCTCTGTGGCTCCAATGCCCCGGCTCTGCTCCCATCCGACACCCTGACCTTCAGCCGGTTTTGGGTTGATTAAATTGTGCTTCCCTCTGGGGACTGTGACAGATATCTAAACATATATATATTTTTGCTGAACCATGTCAGACTGCGAGGTCTACGAGGAGGAGGTAGCTGCGTGTGATGCTCCTTATGAGGATGCATATTATGAGGATGAGTCCATGGAAGACATTATAGATAAAAAGCTGGACGCTAAGCTAGATAAGGTGCTCTCCTCCGCCTTATTACCTATATCGCAACGACTGGAACTTCTTGTGGCTAATAATCCTCCCCCTTCCGGTGCTCCTTCTACCCCGGCACCCCCCTCCCCCGGACCCTCTTGGTCTTCCATGGCCCCATGTGAACACATATTCTAAGCTCTATAAATCCAAAGAGCAAGCCCAAAATGGCGCCCCTCCCCCGTCCGCACCTGTCCAGATCCCGGATACCACCACTGACTCTTCCCAAGAGTCTAGGCCTCGTAAATGCGCAAAGAAGCGCAAACACTCATCTTCCCCTGCCCAACCTTCCCCCTTTTCCTTTGAACCCTCAGACATGGTCCACCCTCGCTCAGCTGACTGGGCTCCTCCCCCAGCTGTTGCGGAATACATGCAAACTCATTGAGGAAGAGTTTTGACAAGGAGGTTAGAGCCCGCCTTAAATCCGAATGCCCGAGACCGGACCTAGCACACAAGGTGGCTGTTACCCCAGACATTGACTCTTCCATGACCACCTTTTTAAAGAAATACAAAAAAGACCCGAAAAAAGGTATTGACCGCGCCCTCCGGGCATGCCAAGATAAAGTGCTGGACATTGCAGGCCCCCTGGGCAAAATTCTTGAGCTAGCCCTGCAGGCGCAGGAAACAAGGGCCGCTATTCATCCCGAGGTCCTGGCTGGCTGGACCCAGAGGGCGATCTGCCTCCTTGGAAACGCTAATTGCGCCCTATCCTCAGAACGCCGCAAATCGGTGCTCCTCAGAATTGACCCACAGCTCGTGGAGCTAGCCACTGCCGAACCGGGCCCACTGGCCGAAGGACAGCTTTTTGGCGAAAAGTGTGTTAAGGACATTGCCAAATTTGTGAGTACTTTTGCCTCCCTGGATAAGTCCCAGTCTTCTTTGAAGAGAGTCTTCCACCAGGTCTCTGGTAGGGTCGGTCGTGTCAGGGGACGCTCGACCGGCCGCTACACCAACCCCAGTCCTCAGAGAGGTTTCGCTCCCCGCCGCAGGGGATACACACAAGAGCCAGACCAGGCGGGCTTCTACCCATCCAGGTCGCGCGGCTTCAGAGGCCGCTTCAACAGAGGTGTCAACAGAGGCTACAAAAACTTCGATACCCAATCCTCTGGTAAGTCCATTGTTGTTTCCAATGATCCCCCTCGGGGGCAGGTTGCTACATTTTGTTGTGAACTGGACACGGCTGACCACAGATGCATGGATTCTCCACACGGTCCAGGGCTACCAGATAGAACTTCTAGACTCCCCCTGTCAGGTGACTCCTCCCCGTCCTCTCCTTTTTTCCCTTCAAGAACAGAATTTTATAGACTCCGAACTTCAAGATCTTTTGGACAAGCAGGCTATTGCAGTAGGACCCTTCATTCCCGGAGGGTTTTGCAGCAACGTTTTCCTGGTGCAAAAGAAGGGAGGTGGTCAAAGGCTAGTTCTGAATCTCAGAGAATTCAATCCCTTTGTGCTGTACAGGCACTTCAAGATGGAGGGTATCCATCTTTTGAGAGATCTCCTGTTAGAACAGGACTGGATGGCCCGGCTGGATCTGAAGGATGCCTATCTCACAGTTCCTATTTGTCCCTCTCATCAGAAATTCCTTCAGTTCCAGTGGAAAGGACAATGGTACCGCTATCGCACACTACCTTTCGGACTGTCCTCAGCCCTGTGGGTTTTCACCAAACTCTTGAAACCAGTTGTAACCCGCCTTCGGGAAATGGGGGTGAGCATGATTGTCTACCTCGACGACATGCTGCTCCTGGCTCAGGATCGCAACCTTCTCCTCACTCACCTACACTGGATGATGTCCCTGTTACAGGAGCTAGGGTTTGTCAAGAAATCTATGGTAATTCCAAGCCAACAGATAGACTTCCTAGGCTTTCGGATAAACTCAGTATCTGCCCAATTACTTCTTCCACTGACCAAACTCAGATCTATCAAACGAGAGATCAAGAACACCCTCTCCAAACAAATGATTTCTTTGAGAGTATTGGCAAGGATTGTGGGCCTCTTGGCGTCCTCCATCCAGGCCATCTTTCCAGGCCCTCTACATTACCGAGCCTTACAACGTCTCAAGATTTATTACATACAAAAGAGGTTTCCTTACAATAACCTCATTCCCTTATCTCCAGACGCTTGGGAGGAGCTTCTCTGGTGGTTATAGCACATGGCGGGCTGGAACAGAAGAGCGATTTTTGGCGCCTCACCAGACGTTATTGTAGAGTCCGACGCCAGCCGTTGGGGCTGGGGCGCTCGATGTGGAGACTTTGCCACCGGCAGACGTTGGTCAGCCGACGAGTTAAAGTTGCACATCAACTGCCTCGAACTACTAGCAGGTTCTTTCGCGATAAAATCAATATCTTCTCTGAAGAGCAATTGTTGCATCCTTCTCAGGATGGACAATGTGTCGGCGGTGAGATACATCAATCGCCTAGGAGGAACGAAATCTCGTATGTTAGCCAACATTGTGAGGGAGTTCTGGCACTTCTGCCTGGATCACAAGATCACTGTCATAGCGGAATACCTGCCGGGTAAACTCAATCAGGTAGCGGATTGGAACTCCAGATTCCTGAGGGACTTCAGCGACTGGAGGCTTCATCCGTCCCTGTTTACAGAGATCATGACTATGCGAGGTCCCTGCAAAATAGACCTCTTTGCCTCTCGGCTCAATGCCCATCTCCCACAATTCTTCAGCTGGAGACCGGACCAGATGGCTATGGGAACAGATGCGTTCCTCCAACATTGGGGGTCTCAGAGGAATTATGCCTCCCCCCCCTTTGCGCTGATTCCGAGAGTGGCGGCCCTGGTCGTCGACAGGCGGCTTCAGTAGTGTTGGTGACACCATTGTGGAAGACTCAGTCCTGGTTTCCCACACTACTGGAGTTGTCAGTGGAGTTACCCTTTCAGTTCCCGGTTTTCCCGATGCTTCTCCAGGACCCAGTGGGAGCCCCGCATCTGCTGGTCCTGCAGAACCAATTGTCTCTCATGGTGTGGACGCTCTCAGGAGACATGAGCCCAACTTTGTTTAACCTGTACATGGCCCCTCTCGCCCCTTTGGTCGAAGCTTGCGGTGCAACAATCATTTCTTACGCTGATGATACTCAGCTGTTGTTCACATGTGAGAAGGGTGAAGACTTCGACGGTGAGTTGATAAAAAATTGTCTGAAGAAAGTTTTTACCTGGCTCAGACTTAATGAACTCAAATGCAATCCGGAGAAATCCGAAATTATCTTTTTCGGATCGCCCTCCCAGGATGTATGGAAACAATGGTGGCCAGCTGATATGTCACCTCCTCAGTCTTCGGTTAGGGCAGTCAAGAAGTTGGGGGTGAAATTGGATGATTCCTTATCCATGAAAACCCAGGTTCAGTCTGTTGCAGGATCCTGTTTTGGTCTTCTTAAAATGCTTAGAAAATTCCTCCTCATGCTATCTTTCTCCCATAGAAAGATTGTGGTTCAGGCCCTTATTGCCTCTAGGCTGGACTATGTAAACGTTCTATACTTGGGTCTTCCGGAGTTTCTGATAAACAAGCTTCAGGTCGTCCAAAATGCGGCAGCCAGGGCAGTTTTCAGGCTTGGTCCAAGAACCCGGATTTCCCCTCACTTGATTGCTTTGCACTGGCTACCAATCCGAAACAGAATCCTTTTCAAGGCCTTTGTTCTGGCTTTTAAGGCTATCCATGGTATGGGGGCCCACTATATCAGGAAGAGAGTACTACGTTATGCACCGGGGAGATCTTTAAGATCCTCTCACCAGCATCTCCTAGCGGTTCCTAGATTCTCCCGCACGTGTAGAGGGGGACGCTCTTTTCAAGTACAGGTTGCCCGTAGCTGGAATAGTCTGCCTCAGTCTCTCAGACAAGCACCTGATCTGTTGACTTTCCGTAAACAACTTAAAACTTGGTTATTCCAGCAGAAACGCTAGCTTGGTATCAGCAGGATAGTCTAGGGCTCAGATTAGCGCCGGGACACTCTTTTGAGTAGCCGAGCGCTCTACAAGTACGTTATAACATAACATAACATAACATAACATAACATGAGAGCATTGACGGCCTTTCACCGGCGGCTGCCGGCTTTATGCAACAAGCTTGGGCTCCTTCCACCCGCAAGAGGTATTCAGCTTCCTGGAAGCGATGGGTGGGTTGGTGCCTTCAACGGCAAGTGGATCCCGTGGGATCAGATGTAAAAGAGGTGTTGAATTTCCTGTCAGAATGTGCGGAATCTGGTCTTTCACACAGGTCAGTTAACAACTTCAGATCAGCACTTTCGGCTGGACATGATCCCGTTGATGGTAAGCCGGTGGGGATGCATCCCCTAGTATGTAAGTTGCTCAAAGGTATTAGGGTGGCTAATCCACCTCGTCCCAGATATTCAACGCTATGGGACGTCTCTAAGGTTCTGTCTTTTCTCGAGTCTTGGCTGGATAATAAAGACCTTTCATTGAAACAATTATCAGCCAAACTCACAATGTTGTTATGTTTGATCTCATGTCGCAGAGTGTCTGATATGCGTGCGTTGGATTTGGCAGGGAGAATGTTCTCCCCACAGGGTGTCTCTTTCATCATCTCGAGACGGACCAAAACTATGTCACGTTCGGTTGAGTATCCTGCTTTTCCACAAAATGTTAAATTATGTGTTTTGCAATGTTTAAAGGTTTATGAGGAACGCACTCTCGCGCATAGGTCTGAACCCTTGGGTCAATTACTGTTAGCGATTCAAAAACCTTTTAGACCAGTTTCTGCTGCCACCCTGGCTAGGTGGGTCAGATGGGTGATGTCAGAAGCAGGCATTGATATTTCGGTGTATGGTGCTCACTCAGCTAGAGGAGCCATGGCCTCTAAAGCATACAGGTTAGGATCTCGTTTGGAGGATATCTTAAAAGCGGCTGACTGGTCATCCGATTCAATGTTTAAAATGTTTTATTACAAGCCTATTTCGCATGTTTCCTCTCTCGTTATTGATGAGCTTTGAACCAGCATAATCAGAAGCCTCCGGTCCTGACATAGAATACAAAATTTTCCAGCTATCACAACAAGAATTTTAGATTCTATTAAGGACACGGAGGTGAGGATTATCCCACCCGTTGGGACAGTTAAGATCAACTGCTATGTTGTATATTTTCTATATGCATTAATTGTTAATACCCACCCTGAGAAATCAAACCTTGTGGGTCCCCTATTTTCAAACTTGTTTCTGTTTCAGGGAACGATTCCAAGCAGAATTAGGTTGCTGATCAAGATGGAGATGGACCACCTCGTTGTTGGAGGATGGATGCTACTCCCAGGATTCTTGGACTTTTTTCTCCGTTGAGAACTGGACTCTGCTGTTTGTCTCTCCGTTGAGAGTTGGAACTGTTTTTCATTCAGACATTATGGACTGGTTTTGCAAAGAAAGAGGAAGGCAGGATGGTGCCTCTCTATTTTGTTCACTATGATGTGTTGCCATTGGCTGTTTGAGGAGGCGTGGTTCAAAGCCTCATGGGTAATGATGTTTTTACTAAGTGTAGTTTATTTTTCATTGGCTGCTGTTGAGTCAGTAAAGAAATTGAGAAAGCATAATCCTCGCCTCCTTGTCCTTAATAGAATCTAAAATTCTTGTTGCGATAGCTGGAAAATGTTGTATGTGTCCTTATGTAACGTAACTGGTGTTTCGAGTCGAGTTCGCGCTATATAAATCTGCAACAAAAAAATGTCAAATCATATCTATGCCTTTACCTTTTTTTCCCCAGTGAAAGCCCTTATACCATGCTTTCACTTACATAGTGCCCCAGGCCCTTTCTTTAGACGCTGCTGCCTTATTCAGGTTACAGCAAGCGTTGTCTAAAGAAAGGGGCGTGCACACCATTAAAGTGAAAGCATGGCATTTGGTGCTTTTACCAAAAAACAACAACATTTGTTTGTGAACTGGGAGGCGGAAGTTGGTGCCTCTCTCTGTAGATCTGTACCCAGTGGCACTTTTCGGCTGTTACCTGGGTCGCCTTTTCGCTTTACAGACCATCAGCAACGAGCATGGTGACTTTCTTGGAGAAATAATAACATTGCAGGGCGCGACAGCAGGAAACGTCTCCAGACTTTCCTCCCCGCGGCTTTATACAACTTTAGAGAAACTTTTGAGAAGGAAACGTGATCTAATACGTAATCTATGTACTGTGGCTCTTGCATACTAACTCGGCTTCCACACATGTCCAAATCCTGTGTTCTCGTGAAAATATTTATCGGACCCAGCTGTCTTCAATTTGCTCGAACTGAGGGTGCTAAATGTCGAAATTATGTGTGGCAAACCGGTGGCGTACATAGATTCCAAACTCTCTGCTTAGATTGTCATGTGACACTGGGTTCCGAAGTATGGCTTACATTAAGGTAGTGCTAATGGAAGCATGCAGTAAAACAGAGAACATTATAAGATAAAACAACACAATTAAACTAGAAATAGCAAGAAAAGATATGTTTCCTCCTGGCCAGGGTGATAGGGTTTTCTTTAAATTCTGAAGTACTTATGAAAGCTTTACCCATCTGACTAGTGACATAAAGAGGACAATCTTAAAGCAGCGTTATTTTTCACTGAATTTTACAAGGCATAAGCAACAATATTTTAGCTTTAAAACAATTGTGTATTTTCTGCCACAAGTAACCAATCGCACTTTGTATATTCCCTTTCATTGCTCAGTGCAGAGTGGACAATGAGTAAAACTTGATTTAAACGTAAAAATGGGAGCTTGGATCAAGAATTCAAAATGAGAAACAGGTGATCTATTCTAAAGAGGGCAAAACATGCATGTGATTGTTGACCATCTTGTGCACGGTCTGGTACATACAACACCAAATAAGATTGTGATTGTTCATAATCTTTGAGACATGTCTGTCTTTGACTCATTCACTATATGAGCTTTTGCAGGAACAATTAACTGATTGTTTGCTTTTTTTCGCCCTCTGGAGTCGCCGCGGTGAAGTACGGTGCTTTATGAAACATAAATAAATATAGAAACCTGAAATAAGGGCATTCTTCGCTTGAAAAAAATGCAAAAAGACAGCTTCGTTGTCCACGTTTTTTGGTGGCTCACTTCGATAAAGTGCTGGTCTTGGCAGTCGGGGGCTGTCAGGGAGAATGACCCCTTCAATTGCCCAAAATAGCAGATGTTTCGTCTAGTTTCTGTATTCACGCATCAATAAAATTGCCTGCTCTTAGCCAGACCTAAACACCTTCTGAGCAAATCACTTCTGTCACGACCCGGCCACAAATCATAGCTATGCCTGTGATTGCTGAACATCTTTGAGGGGTTGCTGGCTTCGGCTGACAAGTTCAAGCCTGAAGTAGCGTTGCCTTTTGCTTATGGTTTGTTATCCCTCTTTTATTTGGAGTTCTTGAAAACGCCCCCTCCCCCCTTCAAATATGCATCCTGGTACTTTCCTTCTAGGAGGCATTCTGAGGTGACCCCCACACCCACGTCCGCGGGATGCAAGTGTGTGGCATGGTGTGATTGCAGCTGCCATTGCTATGGCTTTGTTTTTTGTAGTAATGTGCTTAGTAATGTGCTTTATTGTATGGGCTTTGCTTAGGCCTCAATCACATTGTATTCTTTTGAGCAACACCATGGTGATAGAACCTGGTGTTGCTGACCTGCTCTGGGCTGAGTCAGTTGCACCTGGCACAGCCTACTTGATGGATGGGACCTTTTACTTCTAAGAATAAACTTACTTCTTCTTCATCTTGGACCCTCCTGGTGAATGATTACTTCAATTTTACACTGGCGACGAGCGAAGGAAACCAACCCTGGTGTACTTTGTACGGTCCCAACATCTTTAAAATTTTCATAAAATCTTCTCAAGATTGATACCTCCGTGCTGGTATTGCTCAAATGCTACGTGAGTTGACAAACCCCTTTGTTTTGACTCTTCACCTTGGGGTTACCATCTTTCTTTTGGGAGCTTTCTGCGCCTGCTCTACCATTTTCACTAATACAATTCATTTCTTCTCTTGGCTGGGAGTAATCGCCGCACGTCTCACACTTAAACTTCCCGGGTTGGGAGATTTCGGTGCGGGCTCCACCATGTTCCCAAGGGATTTGTGAAGTGGTGACTGTATTATTACTTGCCTTGTCGCGTTTTGGGAGCAACCGCCACACGCCTCACCCTTAAACACCTGGGTTGGGAGGCTTCGGTGCGGGCTCACTCGCGTTTTAGACAAGCTTGCCTTTCCACTTCTGAGCTGTTTCAAGAATATATTTTTAACCCATACTTGGATGTGAGACTTTTGGGAAGCTCTTTGAAGCTGTGTGTGGTCCTCATTTAATTGGTGTTTGTACTCTTAAGGCAACAACGAGTGAATTCACAACGGTCGCAAGCTTTTGTTTTCCTTTGAATTTGCTTAGCGCCACTGACATCGCACGCCTTGGGGGTTCTACTGGATGCACGCTCCTTCCTAACTGTGTTATTATTCGACTCACCTGGCATCAGAACACTCGCCTGATCAGAATGCTCCTTCTTGCACACGCTACTCCTTGCGCACATTGCTCTCCTTCTCACAAGATCCTGACGTCGTCACGCTACGCTACGCACGACACGTTGCTTGCGTGATGCAGCGGCCATTTTGGCACAACCAGTATCTTTTATTTGTACCATCAATATTTCTCTCGAGTGCACGAAGTATCCTGAGGAGATCTTTCACTCATTTGTTTTGGGGCTTTCATTTTTCAGCGAAGCGATGGTAAACTGATGATGGTAAATAAACTGATTTCCTTTGAATTTAGCTGCACTTGCCCGTCAAGAAGTTGCCTCTAATTGGTAACTTACTGAGACTAACTTTCCTGCTACCAGTTAAACGCTGTTTAGTATTGAGGGTATTGTTGGCAATTTATGGTGTTATTCCTTATACGATGTGTCATTTTACTTTGTTCTTATCGAGTAGGCATTTAACATTATGTGATGTGTCATTTTGACTGTTTTGTCTCACAGGTTATTTAGCAACAATTCTTTATTCAAACACTGCTACTTTCTGCATTGCTTACTCCTTAACAGTTCTGTCTCTATCTTCTGCTTCTACACTATCATTACCTCATTCTCTTACAGAGAAATTCTTTTCCTCACTCTTTTGGTACTTGTGTATGCAGTCATGCAAAATGTCACTACTCCACCGTTCTTCCTGTCATCCCCTGGTGATCCACCTATTAGGTGGCAAAAATGGAAAAAGGTTTTCGAACGCTATGCCAAAGTGTGTGGAACCAATCTTAGTGCAGAGAGAAGAACTGCTCTTCTTTTGCATTGTCTTGGCTCGGAAGGGCAGGAGGTATTTGATCACTTACCGGAAGTAGATGATTCAAGTTTGAATGAGTATGAAATATGCATACAGAAACTAGACAAACATTACTTACCCAAAATTAGTACGGTTTTAGAACGCTATCATTTTGGTCGCAGGACGCAAAATGATGATGAGTCAGTGGAGAACTATATAACTGCCCTAAGGAAGTTAGGATCTTCATGCAAGTTTGGGGCATTGTTGGAGGAAAGAATAAGAGACCAATTCATGTTGGGTTGTAATGTTCAGGAAGTCAGAGATGATATATGGCAAAAAGATGAACCTTCTTTAGATGAAGTGATAACCATTGCAAAACAAATAGAACATTTTCAAAGGTGTGTGGAGACCATAACCAAGAACGAAACATAGGGTGAAATTGTCCATGTAGTGAAAGCTACCCCCAAAGAAAAGCATGAGAGGAAGGGATACAATAGTAAGCCTGAAATGAGAGGTGCTCGCAGTTTTGAAATGAGAAGTGCTTGCAGTTTCCAGCCCAAGTGTTACAGGTGTGGCAATGTGGGACACCTTGCTAATGACAAAAAGTGTCCAGCGCTCAAAGCCACTTGTTTGAACTGTAAAAAGGTTGGGCACTTTACTGCAGTGTGCAAGGCCCAAAAAAATAGAAGGAAAGTTAATGCCATTTTACATGATGAAAATAGTGATAGTGATGACTGTTCCGACTTTGACTGTGGCCAAATTGTATCTCAAGTGACAGACAATGGTAAGAAAGGTCCCATTGATGAGGTGTTTGTTGAAGGTAAAAGTACTAAAGTGCTGTTTGATTCAGGAGCCAAAATTACCATTGTTTCCAAGCAGTTTTACATGTACAATTTGAAAGGTATGGTTAAGATTTTGAAAGCTGATATTAAACCCAGTGCCTACGGTGGAGTACTTATAAAGCTTATGGGATATTTTTATGGTTTAATTGAATACAAAGGTAGATTTCTTTCTGGCAAGATTTATGTTTCACATAAAGGCGACCGCATCCTAAGCTGGTTCCACCAAAGAGACTTAGGTGTAATTTTGGACCCAAATCATGATCCACCCATCATTTTAAAAGAAAACCTTTGCGTGAGTGAAGTTACCTCACAAGACTGTGGTGATGAGTACATGTTAAACTTGAAAAGAGCTTTTCCTAGTGTATTTAGGAATGAGTTGGGATGTTTGCGTGACTATGTGCACAAGATACGTCTGGTGGCTGGAGCTGTGCCTGTAGCTGGGAAGGTTCGGGGTGTACCTCTTGCGGTGAGGGACGAGATGAAATCACAATTAGAAAAGCTTCAGGCTGAAGGAATAATTGAGGAGGTAGAAGGAACACAATGGTTGGCGCCAGAAGTTGCTGCCAGGAAAGCTGATGGAAGTCTCCGCCTATGCATTGACTTGAGGGAGCTCAACAAACAAGTTGTGGTGGACAAATATCCACTTCCCAAAATCTCAGATATTCTCATGCTCTTGCAAGGGGCTAAGTTTTTTTCCACCGTGGATCTTAAGTCCGCATATCATCAAATAAAATTGGATGAGAAGTCCAAAGACTACACTGCCTTCATAAGCCATTTGGAACTTTTAGGTTCATAAGATTGCCCTTTGGGTTGGTGTCCGCAGCGTCAGTATTCCAAAGGGCTTTGGAAAGGGTGTTATGTGGACAGCTAGGATTAAAGATCTATCAGGACGATGTTCTGATTTACGGCAGAGACAAACAAGAGCATGACTTGAGGCTCAAACAAGTTTTGGAGAGGTTTCATCAGCACAATCTCACTGTGAGGTTAGATAAGTGCAAGTTTAGGAGATCTTCAATAGACTACCTTTGTCTCACCATATCTGGTCAAGGAGTGGAACTTAAAGGTGAATTGGTTGAGGCCATACAAAAATTGGCCTCATTTGCAAACAAAGAGGAACTCCTGAAGTTTCTCGGCATGGCAGAGTACTACAGCAAATTTGTGAAAGGTTTTGCTGAGAGATGTGTTAACATGCGAGGACTCCTGTGCAAAGGTGTGGACTTTAACTGGTCTGACGAGTGTGAGGCCGAGTTTAGGGAGGTCAAAGAATTGCTTAAAAAGCTCCCAAGTTAAGAAGTTTTGATCCATCCAAAAAATTGGTTCTCGCCACCGATGCGAGCATGAAGGGCTTGGGGGCCGTTCTGCAGCAAGAGAATGGTGACTCGGAGAACGTCATTCTGTTTCTTTCACGAAGTCTTCGTGGGGCAGAATTGCGGTATTCAGTCATAGAAAGGGAGGCCCTTGCAGTACATTGGGCCATAAAGAAACTTAAAAACCTCCTGTGGGGTACTAAGTTTGTTGTACATACAGATCACAAACCCCTATGTGAGGTCTTCAAGAAAAAGGGCATTGATGCAATTTCGGGTAGGATATCCAAGTGGGTGGTTGCGCTTCAGGGTTATGACTTTGATGTAGAGTACCTACCTGGAGCCCGGAACAGAATAGCTGACACACTTTCAAGGCTAGTGCCACATAATGAGGACGAATTGAATTACGAAGAACAAGGACTGAATGAGTGGGTGTGCAACATTGAGAATGATGGCGTAAAAGAAAGTAAGTGGCGTGAAGAATGCGCTGCAGACAAAGAGTTCTTGGAGCTATCTTCCTTGCTCAAGGAAGGGTGGAACAAAAAGACCAAGGGTGATTGTGAAAAGTATTAGAATGTGAGGCATGAACTATCAGAATGTGAGGGATTGATATTTAGAGGGAGTAGGCTAGTTCCTCCAGTTGTGCTTCACCGTGGTTTGTTAGAACTGGCTCATCAAGGGCATCAGGGTATGTCAAAAATGAAAGAGAGGCTTAGACTCAACTACTGGTGGCCTGGTATGGATTTGCAAGTTGAACGCCTTGTTAGAGATTGTGTACCTTGTACACTAAGTGAAAAGTGCCTTAAGCCCAGGGTGCAGCCCATGGTTGTCAGAGAGCGCCCCAAGACACCTTGGGAAGAGTTGGCGCTAGACATTTTGGGTCCTATTCAAGGAAATGGCTGTGATAGTTATGTGTTTGTTCTCATTGATATGTATTCCAGGTGGCCAGAAATTAAGCTCTCTAAAGGAATTGACACAAAACATGTTATCTCATTTCTCAAAGAGGTTTTTGCACGAGAAGGTTTACCTGGGGTATTACTAACTGACAATGGTGTTCAGTTCGTCTCCAATGACATGGAAGAGTCTTTACAAAATTGTTCCATCAAACACAAACGCTGTTCCCTATATCATCCCGATACAAATGGTATGGTGGAACGCTTCAACCGAGTTCTGAAGGAAACCATTGCCATGGCCAAACGGAACTGTTTGGATTGGAAAGAAGAAATAAACAAAAAGGTGGAGATTTATAGGATTTCTCCCCATGCCACCACTGGTCGCACTCCCTTTGAGTTGCTCAAGGGAAGGCAGCCCAACACGTTGGTTGCGCCTCATTGGGCCAATGAAGCTGAATCAAAGAAGGGAAAAGTGTCATCTGATGACAAATGGAAGCTCAAGGAGGCAAAAAAGATTGGTGCTCGGAAAGTAACCTTTGGCGCTAGAAAATCTGTCAAAGTTACACCCGTGAAAGTTGGTGATTGGGTCTTAATCAGGGCACCTTTTGGTAGAAAGGCGTCCGGGCTGTTCCAGAGACCACACAGGGTGGTAAAACTGTTGACTAATGCTATAAGAACTGAAGATTCACGTGTATGGAACCTCAACAGAGTGGTGGTTATTAAAAATGATGTTTTTATGCGTGATCAGTCCTTGGTCGTTTCCCCAGCACGTTCTTTAACATCAGCATCGTGCAATGGACGCAAGGATCTTACACCCCTAGGAACAAGAAGAGTGATCAAACAACCCACAACATTTAAAGACTAGGTCATGGAGCAATTGTGGTGATGAGGTCTCTTCTATTTCAACATGCATTAACCTTTATTATTATTCCTCTGTTTTTTTTTTTATTCTTTATTTTATTTTGTTTTGCAGCGTTTGTACTTTTAGTATAAAGAGGGAAGGTGTGTAGCTTTATTGTATGGGCTTTGCTTAGGCCTCAATCACATTGTATTCTTTTGAGCAACACCATGGTGATAGAACCTGGTGTTGCTGACCTGCTCTGGACTGAGTCCGTTGCACCTGGCACAGCCTACTTGATGGATGGGACCATTTCCTTCTAAGAATAAACTTACTTCTTCTTCATCTTGGACTCTCCTGGTGAATGATTACTTTAATTTGACATTTTCCTTCAGTTTTTTTTATTGCCATTGCGTTGAAATAATGTGCCAGTGAACCCAGCACACCAGCTACACAATTATTTCTATTCGCTGCTCATCCCTTATCAGAAATCTTCATTTCTGCAGTCCGCCGGCACTCATCATAGGGTCGGATCTGGAGGAAACCTGCTTCAGGCCGGAGATCCCTTCCCCTTACACTGTCACATGAAGAGTCTGGGGTCCAAGTATTAGAAACAGAGCAGAAAGGGATCTTTTGGTGGGATATAGAATCCATGTCAGCCTCTACAGCCCCTAGTGGCCAGGCCAGCTCTGGGGTTCCAGTGCTTGGTCTGACTTCTAGCGGGGACGGCTCCCCCAGCAGCATGGCAGAATCTATTCAGCTAATCAGACCTTTAGAATTTATAAAAGGTGAGGCGTTTCACCCCTCAGGGTCTCAGTCTAACATCCTGGCCTCTCCCTCCTAGCTTCAGCTGCTCCAGCTCTCCACTCCTACTTCTGTCCACAGTAGGCCCGGCTCTAGGATTCTTGCTCAGGGAGGGCCATGAACAAGGATGGGTGGGCCACGAAGACGAGTGGGCAGTCGTACAAAGTACTGCAGAAATCTAATATTTTAGGTACTGACCTTGTCAACTTTTGCCATTTTAACACCATAAACACCAACCAACGAGTTACCTACTTCGCTTCTGGCTTTGTGGAAGAGGAGGGACGCAGCATATAGATTGGCTGCAGCCTGCTTCTGGTCATGTGCAGCTGCAGAAACATTCCTGCTGACACACATCTCTTTGCAGCTTTTCATGTTTAAAAAAAAAAAAAATGGTCAGCTTTGCAGTTTGCAAAGAACTGAAGTTTAAAAATGCAGCGCAGTAAGCCCTCTGACAACTTTGCACACCCCCACCTAATAAAATAATGCA
This sequence comes from Calotriton arnoldi, assembly GCA_963921515.1. Taxonomy (NCBI): domain Eukaryota; kingdom Metazoa; phylum Chordata; class Amphibia; order Caudata; family Salamandridae; genus Calotriton; species Calotriton arnoldi. The sequence goes on along the minus strand of CAWUFW010001994.1, from coordinate 2,300,433 downwards.
GACTTTACAATTATTTATCCTCCCTTTCTATGCACATGTTCATTAAAAAACACAGTTAAAAACTGAGTTATGGTTTTGACAGTAGTGCAAAACCAAGGAAACCCACCAGTTATGGTAACCAACGCACACAATACAGGCCATGTCTCACGTTGCCCGTCATGCTCAAAACCCATTCTCAACCAGGCCTGGGGTTTTCTCCCATCTGTTTTGAGGCCATCCAAGCTTTTTCTGAGATATTCCCTTTTGACCATTCTAGCCTATGACAGTCTTCCCTGTAGTGGCAATGGTTCCAGCTTTCACATCTCCCCCTTAATGGAAGAAGTAACAACATGCTTGAACTGCTAGTATTGAGTTGTCATGTTGTTTTGTAGCGTGTATTTGGTTTGCAACGTGTAAATGGTAATTAACGTGTACCAAGTAATAAAAGAAGCTTTTTCAGGAAAACAATACTGCAGTGCCCTGTACTGAACAAACATTCTCAGAATAGACAACACTATACTGTGCACAACAGTGTCTTCTTAGCCACTCATGTAATAAAAAAAGACTTCCACAGGAGCTAAGGGTACAACAGGTGTGCACTATGAACCTTAAAACACCTATCTTTAAGGCACTGAAATACATCAGGTAAGGTGCTTTTGAAACAAATCATAGTGTTATGATGCAAAATGGTTGCAAATGGAGCCTTCAGCTTCATCTGTTAGAGTGAGTGAGAGTGTTCAGGATATCTATGCGGTTCATTTGTGCATGCAGCAGCTACCATCTCCGCTGACATCACACTTGTCTCTAGGCCTGAAAGTAACCTATGTCCTGGGTTTAATCAGGACCAAATATTGGTCCGGGCACCCAAAAGCAAGCAGCCCCCCTTTTCAGATCGCAACCTTTCATGAAAACATTGCTTGGATAGTATCAGGGAGCAAATCTGGGGAGGCATTTGTGATAAATTAATCTTTTCAAATGTTCTAAGACCATTAGCATTCTCCACTTGCTGGAAACACTATTACTTCTCTGCAGCTCACTCACACATCTTCCAACGAATCTGTCCCTGAAACAATTGCTCACTCTTAGATCCTCTAAGCCCTTACTCGCCCTCTGATCTCTGCATCCTCTCTCTGCAGTCAGGTCCTAAAACTCCTGGTCATTCTTATAAACCCTTGCTTGGCCCTGACCAACATGACCCCAGAAGCTCATGCGTATCCTCTTTTCTGTAGACGTCTGTTCACACCTAAGAATCCATAGGTGCTGCTCATCCTAAGGCCTTCAGATTCTTACTCACCATTAGTTGGTCTCTAAACTACCCACTTATTAAAGGACTGTGAAGCTCATTTCCACTCTCCGGTCCTCTGAGAATCCTGCTCAGGCTCAGATCCTTAAGGTTCCAGCTCACTCTTAGGTGCCTTTGTATTCCAGCTCATCATCTTGTCACCTGATTTCCCTGTTCACCGTCAGACCCTGTAGCTCTTGCTCACTCCTACTTGGAAGCTCCAGTACATCCTCATTTCCCTGAGGATCATGTTTACCATGAACTCCGTAAAACGTATATATCCGTATAGCTTCCTTGATGTTTTGCTCACCCTAAGGGCATAAGGTGTATTGTCAACACCAGATGGCTGAAGCTTCTGTTCACCCTCAATCCTCGCAGTTGGTATTGGGCGTGAACATATGCTTCAGAAGCATAGCTGAGTTTAGGTCCCTGAACCTCAAGCTCACCCTCAGGGTCCTGAGGTTTATGCTTACTCTAAGTTGCTCAAAACCCTGCTCACTCCAAAGCCTTCAAGGCTCCTGCTTGTCCCAATGACTCTGGCCACCAGGAGGTGCTAAGGCTCCTGCTAAGAGTCATTTACTTGTGCTGCCTGGCCATGCTCAAATGCCCAAAGGTTACTACTCAGGGACATTAATAATTGAAGATACGGCCCACCTTAGACCCCTGGGGCACAAGTCATCCTCAAGTTGCTGAATCTTCTTCTCAATTTCACCTACCAGAAGATCTTGTTTACCTTCAGATCACTGACGTTCCTGGCCACCCTGAGGTCTCCTGATATCTCTGCCCACACTTCATAAGTCAGAAGCCTCACTGGTAAACTTCAGGCTTCAGTGGCTGTACACATCCAAGTCTTTCATGGACCTTTTTGGTTGCCACACAGAAGTCTCTCTGAGTGTGATGTTGATAGAGCGCCATGTTCTTGTGAAATTTGTAGGGGTGCATCATAATCACTGTTAGACTTGGCATCTTTTGGCGTGTTTCCCCTGACTTTTTGCTTTCTGACCTCCCGGTTTTGACTCTGTTTTTGCTGGTGTAATGATTCTGCGCACTTTCCTCACTGCGGTCCAGTGGGAAAGTGCAAGTGCTCCTGTATAAAATACGTTATGGATTGGTGTTTCCATGATTGGCCTATTTGGTTTATGTGTCAGTCCCTTGTAAAGTGCACTGCGAGTGCCAGGGCCTATAGACCAAATGCTGGTGGTGGGCTGCAGCACTGGATTGTGCCACCCACGCAAACAGCCCGTAAAGTGTAACTCGGGCCTGCCACCGCAGAGCCTGTGCGCAGCCTGGGGCTGCCATGTCGACTTGGCAAGTGCACACACTTGCAAGTCCCTAAACCTTCCCTTTGCTACATGTTAGTCACCCCTAAGGTAGGCCCAAGGTACCCCTGTGGGCAGGGTGCGTTGTACGAGAAAGGTAGGACATGCCCTGGTGTGTGCGGCATGTCCTGATAGTGAATTACAGCCTAGTTCGTTTTTCACTATTGCAAGGCTACCTGTTCCCCCTAGGCCAGAATGGGCAGTTTTGATTATTACAGCTTATAATCCTAACTGACCCCGGGAACATGGTAGAAATTCGAGTTTAGTATGCCTGGACTCAGAATGATAAAATGCATCTTTTAGTGAAGTTGGTTTTAACATTCTGTGTTTGAAAATACCGCTTTTAGAAAGTGGGTATTTTCTTGTCTAACCATCCAAGCCTGCCTCTGCAGGTTGTGTATTCCGTGTCTGGAGTGTGAGTGACAGGGGCTGGGGGATGCCAGGAGACAGGGTGAGTCAGCACAGGGCTGAATAGCAAGATCTACATGTAGATGGGTGGGAGGGGTCGCACCTGGGCCCTGAATAGGACAGTGCCTTCCCTCCACAATGCTGGCTCCACCTCCTGTGGTGCGTCTGATGTCCCTGGCCTGCTCACTGAAAGAAGGGACGGAGACTTGTCAACAAAGTGCTCCAGAACTGGTTTGGACTAGGCAAAGGCCTCTCTGCCTTCAGAGAACAAAGGAATTTGGGATATAAATATTGGGGCCCTGACCCCATGAATTTAGATCTCGCTGGAATCAAGGAACCTGCCAAGACGAAGCGCTGGAAGAGCTGCCAGGAGGAGTACTGCCCCTTTGCTGTGTTGTTGCTTTGTTGGGTTGGCCTGCAGTTGCTGCTTCTGTCTTGGGCAGTGAAAGGACTGGACTGAACTTTCTACAAACTTGTGCTGAGTATCTCCAAGGGCCTGAAACCGAGCTGGCCTCCTGTTAAGAAGTCTCAGGGACTACAAAGACTTCACAAGCCTCTGGGTACCGCTTCTGGAACGCTGTTTCAGTTGCCACAGAGGAAGGGAACCGCAACCGACTCCGTCAACCGAATCCATCCCTGGCCGGTGACCTGTTTGCACCGCAGACCGCATCGCCCCGCTTCGCATCGCAACCCTGGTCTCACCGTGGCGACGTCCGACGCCGCCAACATCGAGCCGCTGCTTGCACCGTGACCTGTGGGCACCGCAGTTCGCATCGCATCGTTTCACTGAACCAACCGGACCCGACCGACGCGGTCACTGCAACTGGCTCAAGAGTCGTGACCGCATCGCATTTGGGGCACCGCTCGCACGTCTGCGACGCACCGCTCCGACTCGCACCGCTGTCCGACGCCAGCTCCCGCACTCCGGCTAGGTCGCCTGCATCGCAACCTGTCAGCACCGCATCGAGCATCGTCTCACCCTGCATCGCACGCCTTGGACTCACCGACTCCGTCTGCACGACGCTCATCGAGCCGCTGCCTGCACCGCATCGAGGGACACCGCACCTTGCATCGCTCCGTCTTGCACCGCAACCGCGACGAACGCCGACCGGCTCGTACACTCCGTACCAGCCACAACGAGAAAGGTACTGTAACCGAGTCTGTTCATGACTCTGCTGGCCCGTATCGACGCGGTCGGCTGGAACTGTTAGACTCTGTGGTTTTCAGCATCGCGGTAGGCTCGGACGGAGCTACCGACTCGTACGAACTTTGCTTTTGTGCTATCCCTGCAAAGAAGAAGTTACCGTATCAAGCATTCATTTGTAAAGTATCGTATTGTGGATTTTTGTCGTAATTGGTCTTGTCTTGAGTATATAAAAATTGGTTATTTTTCTAAACTGGTGTGGTGTCCGTTTGTAGTGCTTACACTGTATTACTGTTGGTTATGTGCAAATACTTTACACACTGCCTCTGAATTAAGCCTGACTGCTCGTGCCAAGCTACCACGAGGGTGAGCAGGGGTTACTTCACGAGTGTAACACCCTTACCCTGACTAGGAAGAAGGGTCCCTACTTGGACAAAGGTGCAAGCACTTGCCAACTAGAGATCCCATTTCTAACAATCACTGATAGTTCGCACCCGCATATATCCAGATATATATCCATGAAGTGCTAGCAAAATGAAGTTATAACCCAGTTATCAGAATGAATAAGAAATGTAATTGTGCTATTCTTAATCATGCAAATGAAACGCTTAACTGAATCATGTGTAAACCAATGCATAAAATGAATCAGCCCATGTGTAATGGAGCTGCAGTAGTTTAAACGAGTACCATATAAGTTGTACGTGTAGTTCACTTTTGCATATGAAATATAATGCATCAATGCTTATAAACGTGATTAAGATTTGTGTGTTTAAATTGTGTAAAGGCCTGACTGCATATACGACAGGGAAAGGCCTGTTTGTTCTTATGTTAGCTTATTTTGCAGACAGAAAAGGTTCTCTTGGAAAGGCTCTCTGGGCACCGAAATGAGATTTAATTAGTACAAGTAGAAGGTTTCTGTTGAACGTATCTTTTGTTGCAGGTGCAAGGACACATGCCTCGTTAGTAAAGACTGGCTCTTTGTTTCATAAGTTAGAGCGAGGGGAGGCATGAAAATGGGAGTGCAATGGAATTTAGGGATGATACTTTCAGCAGAGAAGGTGCCTGGGACTCAAGGTCATCGCAACCGTCCAGGATGAAGTAACCGTTTAGATGGAAAAGTACAAGGAAGAAGACCTGGCCAAAGAGGCGTAACAAAAGGCGTGTTCTATTGTATTGGGATTTGTATTAGGGATAGTGCCCCGAGGGGAGAGGGGAGAGAAGAGGTAGAGGAGAGCAGAGAGGAGGACAGAGAGGGATTTGGTGAAGGAGCATCTTAAAATCTGAGCTTAAGTACTAAGTGAGTGTACTTCTTAGGAAGTCTTCACAGCTGACACCTTTTCTTTTACTCTTGCCTGGGGATATTCGTTAAGTAGGTATGCCACCTTAGTGATAGAGTAGGGACAGTTAATAGGTTTTCCTTATTTAGGTAATGAAGAATAATATAGAGATTGGAGCAGTTATCGCTTGTCTAATACTTCTGGAGCTAACGATTCTTCTTGTCCTGAGTCGGATGAGACTCTTGCGTAGGATGCTATTTGTATTAGTGCCCATCTATTTCTTTAACCTCGTGTTGAGGTGCTTGCATGTGCAATTATTCTTGGCTGTAATAAATCCACAAAAGTGAATTCGGAGTCAGTGGTCTTTTAAGGTAAACTGGATTCTAAATTGTCGTATGTCTGAAAAGGATTTTCTTCCCTTCACACTATTCAGCAGGTAAAAAGATCCTGGCGACCTGAAGATTCTTAAAAGAGATAAGACAAGAATCAGCGTTATCAGTTGGTAGCAGAGTAGGATGGTTATCTCTGATAGTAAGGGGAGATTTAGATTAGGATAAGAGATTAGTTGCCCCATAGAACCCCAGTGACGGTGATCCAGTGGATCGCAAAAGGAGGACGTCGGCGGTCGCTGAAAACTGACGGAGAGTGACGGTGCGGCGGAAGTAGCAGTTCGTGGTAGAGTGAGTATGAAAAGAGTGATGGTTGTTAGATTGCGGTGTTTGCTCGTTGTGTAAAGTTTTGCGGAGTTGGAATAAGAGTAGTGTGATTGAGGATCGGACCGTGAGCGCGCGCGGGACCGAGAGATATTGTGGTGTAGAAGACACCCAGAATAGAGATTGTTGACCAGAGATGGTGGGGATCACGAGACGTCATTGAGCGAAGCACCGAAGATAGGGAGCATATGTGTGAGTGTGTGAATAACCGACGCTGGTCGTAGGTTGTTGGGTGCAGAACATTGAGTGCTTGGATCCTATCGATTGTGTCAGAGGTGAGTGTCCGGTCGTTCGCGGACAGACGGTCGCCAGATTAAGGTCAACAATTTCGAGAGGCTGATCGGTCATTGTTGGACCGATAGTCAGAGAGGTGATTGTACAGACAGTTACTTCAGAGTGTGATTGGGACGCATGCGAGCGAGAACAAGTGAAGTAGGAAGGAGGGGAACTGCTGCGAGCGGAGGAAGAGTGACGTCAGTCGGTGCCGCGCTGCGATAGGCCGGTTGGTGTGAGCCGCACTGGCATTGGTGGATTGAAATCAGGAAGTAAAACGAAATCTTGTGCGCGAAAAGAAATCTGCTTTACCATGAAATGTTTTAAAGTTTTACGAGAACTGTGCAGAGGCGACAGACATGTGGTTACTAGGGGGGGAGAGGAAGCCCCTCCCGAGGATACGCCGGCACATTATATGGCTACGAATGTAGGACTGCATACCATAATTTGGCTTGAGAACTGGCAGAAGGGGAAGGAGAATTGACTTTCCCACGCTATGGCACTTTCAGGTTAGAGGTGTTGTACCAGCTAAAGACTATAATGGCTTCTTTACGACCACTGCCTAGACCGACACAGTTTGAGGCGATACATGCATGGATTAGGGCAGCGTATGACAGGAAAAGAGATAAGAGCCAGGAAAGGGTGAAGAAATCGATCAGGGCCTTTCAGGATGCGAGGTGGGATGCACTGGAGAAAAGGTGGAGAGTGGAAACGATCGAAGGAGATAGGTTGTACCCACTGTTAATAAAAGGTGGGAAGATAACAAGAATTGAAGAAGAAGACAGTGATACTGATGACAGTCTGTTAGATAGGTTGCTGGCAGAGAGACCACCTCCATTTAATCCAGATTTAGAAGAGGGAAAATCAACTACAGCAGCGGAACGGGGTGAAACGCAGAATCAGAATAACATGAGGGTAGTGGGGAGAATTTCCACAGGAACAGAGGGAGGGGCAACACAGCCTCACATAGGGAATAACCGATTACCAGACTCCCTGACAGTACCGGTTACCATTGGCCCTATAGTACCGGCATATGATCCAGACCGAGTAAGAGAAGGAAGTTCAGTACAGACAAGAGCGGAAGAAGGAACTAGTGCTAGTGGGAATGGGTTCGGAGTACAAGTGATTCACTTCCCAAGGCCACTAGACACAAGTACGCCATTACCAGCCACTGCAGACTCCTCTTTTAGACAGGAGGACGAGAGACCAGCCAGACCAAGGTCTTTGCATGAATCTCAGTCAGCTGTGAGGATGTGGACACCGACAGTAAGGAATCAAAGTGATAGAATGCCAGGTGACAGGGAACGAGAAATTCCCGAATCCAGAACAAGTTTTAGGAATACGATGGAAGAGAGTAAGTCTCAAGAACAAAGTGGTAATTATGACGAGCAGAATGGCGCAGCTTGTCGAGAAATACTAAGGAGTGCAGTCCAGGCAAGGTTGCTGGATGTAGTAAGATTAAAAGAGAGGTAGATGAAATGATTAGCGGAAGTCTGCCTTTGGAAAGAATTGAAATTTATGGGTCAGATGAGCTGCTTTTTATAGCAAAAGATGTAACTCGGAAAGCAAGGATAGCGCATGAGAAATTGACGGCATTGGCCAGGAGATATGAGGTAGACTTGAATAAAACAAAAACATTGCAAGGACCACATAGGTTGCAATATAGTGATCAGGAATTAGAAGAGAAAAGGATCACAGGATTAAGGACGCACACCAAAGATCTGATTGTAGGGATGCGCATATGGAACTTGTTGGATAAATGGGAGGAGAGGTGGTCAAAGAAGAAAATAGCAAAGAAAATAGAGGGAGAAACGCCGCCTCCGGGGGTGGGGCGACGGGCGTTGGAAACTTTCCTTTACGGGAAGTACAGAACGGAGGGTACGTATATGTACCGTGGAGTAGAGGTGACTTGGCTGCGTTTACAAATGACTTTCCTCGGCTGAGGGAGAAACCCGTAGAGTGGTACAAACAGGTTGAGCGGTTTGTTAAAATCTCAAAGGTGCTATGGACTGATTTGAACACCTTGTTTGACATAGTGGTGCCGGGAGATTTGTGGACAGCTTGTAAAATCGCCGTTGAGTGGCCCACTGTTGAACCTGAAAGGGATGCTGTCACGAATGGTCCGTCACCCCTGGTTATGAAAAAGTTCGAGCAAGTGATTACATGGTTGAAACTGAAGATTTTGCCACAAGATATAGATTGGGTCAAGATAGACAGAACTGTGCAGGAACCTAAAGAAACAGTGCATGAATATTACGAAACACTTTTGCAAGCTTTTAAACAGTATAGTGGATTAGATGCATTAGACCCCAAGGATATAGGACAGTTTGTTTCGAAGTTTGTGCTGGGTCTGAGACCAGAAGTCAGCCTCATGATACAGCACCATTTGATCTGTTGGCAGAACAAACCGGTGGATGAAATCTTGCGGTATGCGAGGTACTGTAGTGATCAAGTCGACTCGAAGCATCGTAAGTTGAAGGACAAATTGATGCTCGTCCAGATGCAGACAGCACAGGTCCAGCCCAGTGGGGGGACCTTAGGAAGAAGACAAGGGAATTACCAAGGAAACCAGAATGGCCAAGGTCAGGGAAAAGGGAAACCTATCGATCCCAAGACAGGGATGGATGTGGCGACATTGAAGAAGACCACTGCGTGTCATCTTTGTCACCAGATTGGACACTGGAAGCGCGAGTGCCCTTTTAACCCAGCCAACCAAGTGCAGCAGGAGGCGGAAGGGGTTCAGGCACCTGCGACGGAGATAGTCAATACTGTAATGAGGCCCAGATTGATGAAAGGGGGGGCCCAAAGCCAACCAGTACAGGTCCCACAGCCTCCAAGGATCCCGCACAACGTACGAACTTATCAGCAAATGCCCCTCTTCAAAGGGAATGATGAGTATAGCCCCGACCCGTCATCCTGACGGTGCCTGAGGGGGGAGGAAGACTGCACTCTTGGAGCAGTCTTGGAGGTAGACCAGAGAGGACCTTTTGTGGAGGCAGACATTGATGGTCATCCTACCACACTGTTGGTCGACACTGGTGCTACCCGGTCTACTGTAAGATCAGCTGTAGTCCCCAACCTACCCCTCTCGGGACAATCGATCCAAGTTGTTGGAGTAGCGAACAAAAGAATAAACAGTCCCCTGACCGAACCGATCCCGGTAAAGATAGGAGCTTTCCAAACTAGACATCAGTTTGTGGTATGTGATACGAGTCCAGTTTGTCTTCTGGGAAGAGACCTGTTATGTAAATTAAACTGTACGATTTATTGCACACCAAGGGGAGTGGAGGTTCAGACAAGGGATGATGATGCTACCTTTAAAGTCGCAAATCAGCATCTGTGTGTGGACTTGTATCCAGTGGTGACTGTGGAAGAACTTCCACCAGACTTGAGAGACGCGGTGTCACCAGAGGTGTGGGATTTTACAGGAAAAGAGATAGGATTGATAAAGGGGGTTGAATCTGTGCAGATTCAGGTTAAGCAAAATGCCGATTTCCCTAGAACGCCTCAATACAATCTGACGCCTGAAACGATAGCAGGAATCAAGCCTGTAATAGAGGCTTTCATAGAACAAGGCATTCTGAAAGAGATTAGAGGTAGCCCCTGTAATTCACCTATTATGGGACTACAGAAACCGAGCGGGAAATTCAGGATCGAGCAGGACCTGCGAAAGGTCAACACGATAGTTGTCCCTTGTTGTCCAGTGGTACCGAATCCATCAGTGATACTGTTTCAGATCCCATGTGAAGCCGAGTGGTTTACTGTTATTGATTTGTGTCAAGCATTCTTCTCGATACCGCTCCATGAGGAAAGCCAATTTCTTTTTGCATTCCGGCTGGAAAATCGTGTGTTAACGTGGTGTCGTATCCCTCAAGGGTATACAGAAAGTCCGTCAATTTTTAACCAGATCCTGAAAAAGAATCTTGAGAGTCTTGTATTGCCGCAGAACTCAGTTCTGGTGCAATACATAGACGATCTCCTTGTCGCCTCGGAAACGGAAGACGCTTGCAGGATAGACACGGTAGCCCTGTTGAACCACTTAGCAGAGAACGGGCACAAGGTGTCCCCAAATAAGTTGCAGTACTGTTTGAATGAGGTACAGTACTTGGGACACAGATTAGAAAAAGGCAAGAGGAAGGTGTCACCAGACCGAATTGAGGCAATAATGAACATGGCAATACCTACCACACAGAGAGAAGTCAGGATGTTTTTGGGAATGGTCGGCTACTGTCGGCAATGGATACCTAGTTTTTCCTTGAGAGCAAAGCCTTTACAGAGGCTTACGCACAAGGATGTGAGTGATCCGGTACCATGGGACGAGGAGTGCTTGATGTCATTCCTAAAACTGAGAGAGGAGTTGTGTAGTGCCCCAGCTCTGGGAATGCCTGATTACAACAAGGCCTTTTCGCTGTTCTGTTGTGAGAGAGAAGGGTGTGCATTAGCAGTCTTAGCTCAGAACCATGGAGGTGTCCGTAGACCAGTTGCCTACTTTTCAGCTACTCTAGATCCAGTAGCTTCTGCGTTGCCCGGATGTCTAAGATCCGTTGCTGCAACAGGTGTCAGCATTGAAAGATGTGAAAGCATTGTAATGGGACATCCTTTGACTGTACATGTGCCACACTCTGTTGAATTGTTGATGACCAGGACTAAGACGCAGCACCTAACGAATAATAGGTTAACGAGGTATGAGCAAGTCATACTCGCCGCAGAGAATGTGACGCTGAAAAGGTGCTCTGTCTTAAACCCTGCGACATTAATGCCCATACCGAAGGCGGATGATGAAGATTGTGCGGACCATGATTGTCTTGACGTGACTGAACTTTGCACCAAACCAAGACCTGACATTGTCGATGAAACATTGACCGACCCAGATGAAATTTTCTTTGTCGATGGTTCATGCCTAAGAGACAGTGTTGGCCAACTAAGAGCAGCGTTTGCTGTATGTACCATTTCAGGAGTGGTTGAGGCGGCCTGCCTAGAAGGAGTACGCTCCGCGCAGGTAGCTGAAATCATTGCTTTGACTCGTGCCTGTTTGGCCGCTGATCAAATTCGAATCACGATTTATACTGACAGTCAATACGGGTTTGGTGTAGTTCATGACTTCGGACAGTTGTGGTCCCAGAGGGGATTTTTGACATCATCTGGCTCACCTATTAGGAATGGGGAACATGTAAGACAACTGTTAGATGCATTGCAATGTCCGAAGGAAATTGCTGTCGTGAAATGCACTGCACACGGGAAGGGGGAGGATTTTGTGTCATTGGGAAATAACTATGCTGATGAAGTTGCTCGTTTCTGTGCAGAACAGGGATGTATATTTACAGAAGGTTACACAGGAGAGAGCCAAGAAAGAACCAAACTCAACATGATGTTGGCCATGGCAGACACTTGGGAAGAGCTCAAGCGACTGCAGGATGAAGTCCCAGATCAGGAACGGGAGGGATGGATCAAAGCAGGGTGTGAAAGAGGAGAAGTGGATGTTTGGGTCTCCAGTGATGGGAGAGCCGTATTGCCAGAAGATTTGTTGAGCCCGATGGCGAGATTGATACATGGACCAGCACACCTTGGTAGAGATGCAATGATGCGTGTGTTTAGACAGACGTGGTATAACCCACGATTTCGTGCAATGGCTGAAACAGTATGTCAGAGGTGTGTTACATGTCAGCAGATGAATGCTGGAAAGAAAACTGTAGTCACTTTGAGTCACATTGGGAGATCAGGCTGGCCCTTCAACAGGATCCAACTAGACTTCGTGGAAATGCCTAAATGCAATGGGTTGAGGTACATTTTAGTGCTGGTATGTGTATTCTCACGGTGGGTGGAGGCTTACCCAACACGCAGGTGTGACACTCTCACAGTGGCTAAGTTATTGTTGAGGGAGCTCATCCCTAGATTCGGGATCCCAACCTCTTTGGAATCTGATAGAGGAAGGCACTTCCACAGTGAAATCATGAAGTTACTTTGTGCTGCATTGAATGTCGATCAGAAACTCCATTGTAGTTACCGACCAGAGGCTTCTGGGATGGTGGAACAGGTTAATGGAACTTTGAAAGCTCGGATGGCAAAAATGTGTTCATCAACGTCCCTGAAGTGGCCTGCTAGTACTAATGAGCATGCGAAGTGTCCCAGATAGGAGGACCGGATTGTCCCCCCATGAAATTCTAATGGGAAGGGCAATGCGGGTGCCGGCAGTACCAGCTACAGCGTTGATAAACATCACAGATGATTTGATTCTCGATTATTGTAAAGGACTATCTGATGTGGTCCGTTCTGTGTCCCAGCAGGTGCAAGCTGCAGCTGTCCCGGCCTCGAGTGATCTGTGCCACGACCTGTGTCCGGGCGACTGGGTGCTTGTTCGAAAGCACGTGAGGAAGAGCTGTTTGGATGTTCGGTGGCGAGGCCCGTACCAGGTGATACTGATCACGAACACAGCAGTGAAGTGTGGAGGATTGCCGAACTGGGTGCATGCCTCCCATACCCGCAGAGTTTCAGCACCCTTGGAAGAAACAGCTCCTCTCGTAAATGAAAATCCAGCTGATGTGGCAGGGCCACATGAGAGGACAAGTCAAGCTGTGAGGGTCGCTGACACAGCTGGTGGTGCACTAGAACAAGCTGAAGGGGGTTTCGACAGCTCGAACCTCGACTCTGACACAGAAGACAGAGATGGTGCAGTGGGCGGAGAAGAGTCAGATTCAGCAGGAAGAGGAAGTGGTGCACTGGGTATAGCAGGGGAAGGCAGAAGAACGACCAGAACTGAAGAAGGTTGGCCTGAAAGACAGAGGCGGCTGAATCTGAGGTTGGCACCCGAAAGAGATCTTGCTCCGGTGTCTGAGGCGTCTGAAACGGAAGCAAGCGACGAAGATCAGACTCAAGAGGGTCGGCGAAGGTCGAAAAGAACAAAAGTACCCTGCCGGAGATACTCTACCCCTGAGTGGACTTACACGGTGTTCGATGCAGGGAGTAGTGAGTACGGGGAGACTGAGGTCTGTGCAGGTGGTCAGCAAGAGCCCGAATGTGATGGTGAAGGTGGTGTTGTTGTTGCCAGGGCTCGAAGTCGAAGGAATACTGACCCTCACCGTTCCGAATCCCCCGCTTCTGAGTAAAGTCCGACAACTGGTTTTGCACCGACTCGAATTTCCGTCTTTTGGGTTTGAGCCGTCTTCACATGAAATGATAATCTTGCGTCTTGAACTTTTGTATCACGTTCTGGAAGTACTCACTAATGATCTAATCATGGATGAAATATAACCTGTGTAAATAAAAGCCTAAAGAAGAAGATAACCTAGGCCCGAGTGGAAGAAGAGTAAACTTAGGAACTTTCACCGAAGAGGAACGACGGCTAGGGAAGTCTTTTTCTGGACTATGTAAATAAGACTGTGGCTGATAAGGGGATTTCCAGAGGTTTCAAAGTTGCTCGAACTGGTTAAGCAAGTCACGAGTCGAGGACACAGAGGGGCATATTATCTAAAAAGTGCGCTAAACATCGCAAAGCGCGTTTAACGAGCACTTTTTTATCGCCGGCTATCGTCGGAATAATTTGCCATGCTAACGCTGTATTAGCGACATTTAGCGCTATGGCGATAATTATTCCAGCCATAGCGGTGTTTTCCATGAAACATCGCTGGTTTTCCAGCAATGTTTCATGGAAAACGGCGATAACCTTGCTGATACGACCCTGTGGTCGTATCAGCATAATCCACCCCCATGTTAGATATGGCTAACACCTGCTAATTGCAGGTGTTAAATAAATGGAGATGACCCCGGTTAGCGCGACTTTTCACGTCGCTAACTGGGGCCATGGCCACCTTGCTAATAGGCGATAGGCCTGTTAGCGGGTGTTTCCCAGGTTTGTTCGTCGGAACGCCCACTTTGCATGTCATTAGCGATAAATATCGCTGACATGCAAAGCGGTAAAACACGGGCGCTAATGCCCGAAAACTGTCTCTAACTGCTGTTAGAGACAGTTTGCTGATAGGGCGATAAGAATATCGCCGCTTTAGCGGCAAAAGTGCCGCTAAAGCGGCGATAGTGCCCTTGCTAATATGCCCCACAGTCTTTTGAGAGTTCATTGCTGAACCAAGAACTTTTTGAGAACTTTCGAAATCATGGAGGCTGGAGATCCCAATCGTAGATCTAAGTTGATTGTAGGCATACTTATAGGTAGTGTAATAGTTTCTATAATCATAGTAATTATAGTCTCATATACCATTCCACATGAGCTAGCAGTGCAGGGGGTGCCAGGGACACCTACACCTACTACGCCTAGCCAAAAAAAGGCAAACATAGGAGCTAACAGAGCTTTGCTGATAGAAGAAAGTCGTAGGTTGCATGTAGATTTGTCTAGAAGTGATTTCAAGCTTAATGCATACGCCAAGCTGCTATACGAGTACGTGGATGCGATGGATGCGAAGGATTGTTATGTGTTTATGCAGTTGCCTGCTTCAGTGGATGAGGGTATTAGGTACCACCATCTTCCACTGACATATGGAATTACATGTAGTCTTTTGCTTAGTATATTTTATGAAAGGGATCAGTTTGAGTATTTCTTTTCCAATTACGATACAGTGCTTCCTGAAGTCCCAGCTTATAAACATTTGAACAAGTATGATTATTATAAGACGGAGGATAGACTTAGGAAGTTCTTCATACCGTCTTTGGAATTGGACACAGCTTATGCCCACCGACACAATTTGACGTGCTCATTATCAGATGTAGAAAAGAAGTTTGTAGATCAGGTGGAAGATAGGTATAGAAAACTGACACAGACACGAGACACAGGGCATAGTAAAGTGGATTGGACAGATGAGGAAAAATTACACCGGACAAAGGGAAGCTATGGCCCTATAGCTTTGGACAAGGAGCAGAGGGAAAAGTTGTGTGTGAGACGATATCAGACCTACTATGAAAAGGTTCCTGTGGGACAGAGTACGTGTGATCATGTTTTCACTATGGTAGATGTGGCTAAGAACTTTCTCCAGGGCCCTGTACAAGTGATACCTACGGTGTATTTTGTGTGTGGAAGGAATGCTTATGTGAGGTTACCTGCGAATTGGTATGGTACATGTTACTTGGGAATAATATTTCCAAAGATTTACCATACAGAGGATTTGAAACTTCTGGAAGGTGGAAAGCATTCGAGAGTGAGGAGAGGTGCGAGTGCAGGGGTCGTAGTGGGAGATATCTTTGGAGCCATGATACCAAGTTTGGGAGTGATCTTGAATGATGTGAAAATTCGGAGATTGGCGACTGTGATCGATGAGCTATCAATGAATACAGCAAAATCGTTGGTATTGGTGGAAGGAGAGATCTTGTCGATAAGGACAATGGTTTTACAGAATCGCCTTGCTTTGGATGTCTTATTGGCAAAAGAGGGCGGAGTCTGTAAATTATTGAAGGTTCAAGAGTGCTGTACTTATATACCAGACCACAGCAAGGATCTGGAGAAATATATAAGTAACATCACTACTATTCACACGAAGATAGCGGACTTGACTGAAGAGGGAGCCTGGGAAAAAGTTGGAAAAGGGTTTGGTCAAGTGGGAAGCTGGTTTGCGAATTTGGGAAAGGGATTCCTTGGCTATGTTCTGAGACCTCTTCTGATCGTGGTGGTTTGTGTGGTTTGCCTGTGGGGTCTGATTAAAGCCTTCAAGTGGTGTCGAGCAGGCCGAGTTGAAAGAGCTCTGAGAGAAAATGAGACGAGAATGGCTAGACTGCGGGACAGTCAATATCAGAGACTCAAGAGAATGGAGAATCACAGATCAGGAAAAAAGACAACGAGTTCTATTTAGGTCGGTTCTTTCTCCAAGAGAGTTGAATAAAATGTGATGACAGGTGTCATCAAAGGGGGGAACTGATAGAGCGCCATGTTCTTGTGAAATTTGTAGGGGTGCATCATAATCACTGATAGTTCGCACCCGCATATATCCAGATATATATCCATGAAGTGCTAGCAAAATGAAGTTATAACCCAGTTATCAGAATGAATAAGAAATGTAATTGTGCTATTCTTAATCATGCAAATGAAACGCTTAACTGAATCATGTGTAAACCAATGCATAAAATGAATCAGCCCATGTGTAATGGAGCTGCAGTAGTTTAAACGAGTACCATATAAGTTGTACGTGTAGTTCACTTTTGCATATGAAATATAATGCATCAATGCTTATAAACGTGATTAAGATTTGTGTGTTTAAATTGTGTAAAGGCCTGACTGCATATACGACAGGGATAGGCCTGTTTGTTCTTATGTTAGCTTATTTTGCAGACAGAAAAGGTTCTCTTGGAAAGGCTCTCTGGGCACCGAAATGAGATTTAATTAGTACAAGTAGAAGGTTTCTGTTGAACGTATCTTTTGTTGCAGGTGCAAGGACACCTGCCTCGTTAGTAAAGACTGGCTCTTTGTTTCATAAGTTAGAGCGAGGGGAGGCATGAAAATGGGAGTGCAATGGAATTTAGGGATGATACTTTCAGCAGAGAAGGTGCCTGGGACTCAAGGTCATCGCAACCGTCCAGGATGAAGTAACCGTTTCGATGGAAAAGTACAAGGAAGAAGACCTGGCCAAAGAGGCGTAACAAAAGGCGTGTTCTATTGTATTGGGATTTGTATTAGGGATAGTGCCCCGAGGGGAGAGGGGAGAGAAGAGGTAGAGGAGAGCAGAGAGGAGGACAGAGAGGGATTTGGTGAAGGAGCATCTTAAAATCTGAGCTTAAGTACTAAGTGAGTGTACTTCTTAGGAAGTCTTCACAGCTGACACCTTTTCTTTTACTCTTGCCTGGGGATATTCGTTAAGTAGGTATGCCACCTTAGTGATAGAGTAGGGACAGTTAATAGGTTTTCCTTATTTAGGTAATGAAGAATAATATAGAGATTGGAGCAGTTATCGCTTGTCTAATACTTCTGGAGCTAACGATTCTTCTTGTCCTGAGTCGGATGAGACTCTTGCGTAGGATGCTATTTGTATTAGTGCCCATCTATTTCTTTAACCTCGTGTTGAGGTGCTTGCATGTGCAATTATTCTTGGCTGTAATAAATCCACAAAAGTGAATTCGGAGTCAGTGGTCTTTTAAGGTAAACTGGATTCTAAATTGTCGTATGTCTGAAAAGGATTTTCTTCCCTTCACACTATTCAGCAGGTAAAAAGATTCTGGCGACCTGAAGATTCTTAAAAGAGATAAGACAAGAATCAGCGTTATCAATGTCTTGGGGGTATAACACAGCTTGGTACTTGGTGACATCTATACTGTGGGAAGAGACATGATCTGAATCTGCTTGACATGCTGGAGGAAATCACTTCAACTACAGAAATGTTTTTCATTTTTAAATAGTACCTGTGTCCTTGCTCTCTCTTTCATTTCCCCACAAGTATGAACAGCCCTTCTCTACTCCTGCTAGGATTTATCACTCTTCCCCCTTTCTTTACTCTCTCACTTCACCTGCACTCTCACGTTCTCACTTACCACATCTATTAAAATGTCTGTGTTTCTTTATGTCTGTCCATATTTCATACCAACTTTTCATTCTGTCTCCCTCCGTCTTCCTCTCCTTCCACAAACCACTCTATCTATTTTAATACCCTTCTTTATCATTGTCCCTCCCATTTTTCTGTCTCTCTTGTTATCCATCTCTTTTTTCCTCTCTCTCTCTCTCTCTCCGTTGTTGCCCTGATTTTCCCCATTTCCATTGTCCCTGTGCTATTTACCTCCCTCTCTCTTAGGGGGATATTCACAAGAACGTGCGCTAAACATCTTCAAAAAATGTTAACTCAACATTACACATTGCAGACTATCGCGGGAAAATAACCCTGTGTTAACGTGGAATTCACAACACGGCGATACCATGCGATAGTCTCCCGAAAACACGGACAATGTCCGCGATACAACAACTGCGACGGTGATAAAAACCCAAACCCCAACGCAAAAAAAATGCGATGGGCCAAACCGCGATGAGGAAATCAGCGATAAGCAGCGCCCGTCCTGCAATACACACACGGCAGGTGGGAAAATCACTACAAAAGTACAAAAAACACACAAACACAAAATAACCAACCCCGAAGCACCATGGAGGCAGCCGGAGCAGGCGCAGAGGACGGGCGGAACCACACAAGCACCCCGCTCGACCAGCCTGGGACCTCGGGGACAGGGAAGGGCAAGGAAGACGAAGTTCAGTCCGCAGGAGAATAGGATCCTGGTCACGGAGGTGATGGAACACGATCAAGAACTGTTCGTCACCTCTAACGTGTCATTGGGCACCAAAAATGGAATATGGCGGTCCATCGTGGACAAGGTGAATGCCGTCGTCAATGGATGAGGCCAAGAGGCGATGGATTGACATCAAGCGCAAAACCAAGGAGAAACTTGCAGGCAACCAGAAGGCAGCAATGCAGACTGGAGGTGGGAGCCCAGTGCCACAGCTGGAGCTGGATGACATGGAGGAGCTGGTGTCAACATTCATCAGTGTGGAGACCGTGGCAGGAGTCGGGGGACCGGACACTGCTCGACATGACACAACACAACAGCAACAGGGTGAGTAACCACCAGGTACTGGGGGGACGGGGGGAGATGGCCACAATGGCACACATGCACAATCAAGCAGAGCACAGTGCACACCCACAATGACTGTGGATCATAGCCCTGATCTACAGACTGTCACAATGTAAATTGCCATGCCGTCTGAATGTGAACATGTAGCATGCGGCTACATACATGTGGACACATTGTAACACAGCATCTCCCCTTCACATTGCAGGGGCACCGTCAACACCTCCTGCAGAGCAGTCCCAGCCACTCTTCACTGATGACGAGGAGGACACCACCAGCATCGACACCCAAGCCCTCCAAGACTTCATTGAACTCATCCGCCAATCACCTCCAGGACCAGGGCAGCCCAGCTGCATCGAGGAGACCCCACCCACTCCACAAACCACCCAGCAGGAGGCACCCACAACCCCGGCTGTCTCCCAAGACCCCCCCGAACAACACATGGCCTTCCAACGCCGTGTGTTGGAGGTCCAGACGGAGATGGCTGAGCAGGTGCGGGTGGGGTTCGACCTCATGGCTACCAAACTTGACGCCATCCATGGGTGTCTGAGTCCCATCAGGGACCACCTCCAGTCCCTAACGGACACCCACAGGCCACTCCATGGTCTCCAACAAGCCCTGGCTGACATCGCAGGAGTCATGACTCGGAGACAAGAACACCTGTCCACTCAGAGTGGCTCCAGCGATCTCAGCCGTGAGCTGGCACACATGCGGAGGCTCATGGAGGACATGGTGCGGATGGAGGCAGAAATTATGGCAGCCACCGCTGCACATCAGCAAAATGTAGCTGGGTTCTACCATGCCCTGCATAGCCTCATCATGGCATTGCTGCCACAAGGCGTGGCGCAGATGAATGCTGCTGCTCCTACACCATCCACATCTCCGCCCCCTGGTGTGTCAGTACCTCACAGTGCGGCAGGCATTTCCACTCTGGCAACTGATGTGTCACTGCCACACAGTGCGGCCGACAATCCACCTCCGACCCCTGATGTGTCAGTGGCACACAGTGCCGCCGCCGGAACTGCACCACCCACAGGTGGGGCAGAGCACACATCCGAGGACGAGGACGTGGATGGGCTTGAGATCAGGAGGAGGCACTAGCATTCATGTCCGCCACCTGGCCTGTTGCTGCTTGAGTGCCGCACATGGCCCCATGACCTTCCACTGACCCCCGATACACTCTGCTGCACTCACCTTGGCCCTCGACATGGACTGCCATAATCTGTTTGGTGACCAATGACACAGCAACCAGACTGCGGACTGTACCCTTCCTCTTCCGCTGTACTTGTCATTCCCTGATGGACTCTGGCTGGCCCTCCACGGGCCCATCTTGTGAAGTGGGGTTGGCATGGCCCTGTACTGCTCCAGCTGCAAAACTCCACTGGATGTGCATTAAACATCCAGAAACGCACTGCTGTGTCATGTCTTTCATCATTCATGTATGAATGTGTGGACGAATGTAGGGTCAGTGATTCCCCCTAATGTCAATGATGCTCATCTAGTGGGATTCCAGTCACAGTGTGCTACATTGCCGATTGCGTTCCGGGTGCCATAGACACTACAACAGGGACACATGCATTAGTCACTTCCTTGTCCGGACATGGACTGAACCACGCCCAGCCCCCCCGAGTCATTGTTGCAAGCCCTGCGCTGGTCCGGCGTGCGCCAGGCCTGACCACTCCGCTTACGCTCCGAGGGGGGGGCCACATAGCTACAAGTCGCAGGTTTACACGCTAGTGGTCTGCAGGTCACTGGTCTAGTTGTCAGCATGTCACGACCACTCCCTGAGGGCAGGTTTGCACACACACCACACCCATCCGGCACAGGCGTCACAGGCCATGTGACCCCGCCAATATAAGGGGCCGACAACGTCACATTCCCCACTGCTGGTGGTGACTGGATGACAGACGTTCCACGATTCTCAATCATAAAGGGCCCATGAGTTGTTGCGCACAGGGTTAGTGGCACCCGAAGCCATGCGGCCGTCACGGGCCTACCACCACGTGGTGCTGACTGGGGTTGCACAGGGTTAGTGGCACCCGAAGCCTTGCGGCCGTCACGGGCCTACCACCACGTGGCGCTGACTGGGGTTGCACAGTGTTAGTGGCACCCAAAGCCTTGCGGCCATCACAGGCCTACCACCACGTGGCGCTGACTGGGGTTGCACAGGGTTAGTGGCACCGAAATTGCTGAGCGGGTGTGCAGCCTGTGATGATGACGTGTGCACTGATGTGGTCTCTGCCATTGATGCCTCAGGACTCAGCGACATGTGTGGGACCTGCTGGGCTGCGGTGTGGGTCCGCATGATGTGGAGCATGCCATGGTGGCGGGACTGGAGCCTGGAGCTTGCACGGGCACGTGGTGTGCCCACTGGTGGACACACCGTTGACAGCAGGTGAGCAGTGGGGCCTGGGTGCGCAAGTGCGAACAGCCAGCTCTGGCCGGCGGGAGGGGGTAGGGTGCGGCTGCATGTGTGCGCAGGGACGGACAGGCGTTGTTGCCATATGCAGTGAGATGGACTCTGCCATGATTGACTCTGGCCTCGATTACAGACCTGGTGGCTTGCAGTGTATGCCGGCACGTGGTTGGAGACACACCAGTGGCAGCAGGTGAGCAGTGGTGCCTGGGTGCGCGGGGCGACAGTGTCCTTCTCTCTCTCTCTCTCTCTCCTTTCCTTCTCTCTCTCTCTCCCTTCCTTTCCTTCTCTCTCTCTCTCTCTCTCTCTCCCTTCCTTTCCTTCTCTCTCTCTGTCCCTTCCTTTCCTTCTCTCTCTCTCTCTCTCTCCCTTCCTTTCCTTCTCTCTCTCTCTCCCTTCCTTTCCTTCTCTCTCTCTCCCTTTCCTTCTCTCTCTCTCTCTCTCTCTCTCCCTTCCTTTCCTTCTCTCTCTCTCTCTCTCCCTTCCTTTCCTTCTCTCTCTCTCTCTCTCCTTCCTTTCCTTCTCTCTCTCTCTCCCTTCCTTTCCTTCTCTCTCTCTCTCTCTCTCCCTTCCTTTCCTTCTCTCTCTCTCTCTCCCTTCCTTTCCTTTCCTTCTCTCACTCTCTCTCTCCCTTCCTTTCCTTCTCTTCTCTCTCTCTCCCTTCCTTTCCTTCTCTCTCTCTCTCTCCCTTCCTTTCCTTCTCTCTCCTTTCTCTCTCTGCCTTTCTTTCCTTCTCTGTTTCTCTGTGTCTCGCTCCTTTGATGTGCGCATGACACACGTTCTGATTTGGTGCTTTATTTTCCAGGCTGTGACATCAATATTGTCCCGGACGGAGCCGACAGGAGTCTTCCGCATTGGTGTTTTGTGTTGTATTTCAATAAAGTTTTTGGTTGTTACTTCATTGATGAGTGACTGTTTGTCGTTCTTCTGACCACACATGTGTGTTTCTTGTTGTCATTGTGCGGCATCATGCGCTTTTTGTGGCTCTTGTGTCGTGCACGGTATGTGTTTGTCGGGGGTCGGGGGTGGGCCTGGGAGTGGTGGCGGTGGGTGTTGTGGCCCTCATGGGTCTCCGAGCTGCATGATCATTGTCTCCATGGCATCTGTGGGTCTTCAGATGTGGCTCTGGCCTGGGCTCCCTTTCATGCTGCAGGTAGTCGTCCTGCTTAACACCAGCAGAAGGCAGGTGTTAAATCCCTGCTGCTACCGCGGCTTATCGCCTGTTTTTGGTTCGCATCTCAGATCTGGCAGTTCGTTGTGAATGTGGTGTAGTGGTGTTTTCGTGTGTTTTTGCACGGGAACGCCTACTCTGCATCTCATTAGGGTTAGTTGGTGGTGTCACCCGTGGAGGTAAATTTTGCGGCAGTTATCGCGGAAATACTGGCAATGTCTGCTGTTTGCACCCGCTTGTGAATGGGGCGTTAAATCTATCTCCACTTTTGATGCGTTAAGATGGCGATAACTCGGCGATAAATCATTGTGAATATGCCCCTCAGTCTATAATTTCTCCCTCTTTCTCACTCCTCTGTCTCCCACATACACTCTATAGGTTGTTCTTTTTCTACCTCCCATGTCCTTATTCTCCACCCTCTCAATTCCTATTGCCTTTTTGAGTTTTACTTCAGGTCTTTTCCTGTCTTGAAAATTCCCCTTTTCTTCAATTGTGTTTTCTCATGTCAGTCACCCTAATTTCCCTCTTGCCCTTGAACTTGTTTGTGTCCTAGACCTAATGTTATATTTCATTGTGTCCCATTTACAGACTTGCTGCTGTCAGTAGCTACCTGCTTTATCAAACCTTGACACTTGCAGAAGATCATTCTCTGCAGACATTAACTAGATTCCTGTCCTTGTGAGTGCTTTCAGTTCTGCATGCTTTCAAAGGTTATTCAGGAAAGTGGAGGGATCTTGTTCTACCTTTAGGAGAGATTAGACCAAAAGTATATTTTATTGTTGAGTGGTATGGGAAAATTCCCCTATTTCTTGAGAAATTGTTAGATACAGTGGAGAATCCCCAGGTGGCGTTTCTTTGACCATAGTATCTCTTTCTTGGAGGGAAAGTATCATATTAGCCTTTTCTTGGGTTCTACTCCTGATTTGGCACTTCCTCTAGGTGTCGCCAACCTCTAAATCAAGCTGCTGGAACGTCAGAACTAAGAAGTGTGTGTGAGGCCTTGATTCATCCTTTACTTATTATTGCTGACCAGGAAACTGCTAACACCCTCTTCTGCATCCATCCTTTGTCATTCACTATTCTTTTTCTCCCTTTGCCATCACCCTTCTCTCCACTTTTGTTTCCCACCCTACCTTTACGAATCTCTAGTTCTACCCTTCTCTCCACTTAGTCTGTCCTCACTTCATCTTTTCCTTGGCTGTTTCCCTCTCTCGTTTCCCCCTCTCTCACTCCCTCATGGTGCTTATCTATAGTTATTTCCCTCACCTCTAGCCTCTTTTCCTCTCTTCTCTCGTCAATGACTTCTCCCTCTTTCCTTTCCCCCTCTTCATTTGTCTCTACTCCCCACTCAGTCTCTATTTCCTTTTGTCTCAGTCTCTCTCTTTATCGCTCCTCTGCTCTTACCTCTCCTTTTGACCCAACATAGAGGGTGAATTAATTTTTTCAGTGCAACATTGTCAAAATCGAATTTTCCTTTTACGCATATCTAGTCATATTTTTTAGGTCGAGCCTGGGCATCGCATGCGCTGCTCTGCGAGGCATGCTGTATTCAAGTATGGACTAGAAGCTCAGCCCACATTCCGCCCGTCTTTGTAACTGGCTCCTGTCACTGTCCTTTGTAGATGGTGGATTTGTCATTGGTCAATAGGCTTATAAGTCCCTCCTTAGTACCTCCCTCTCTTCTGTTGCTACCTCCCATGAGGACAGCCCCTGTTACATGTGTAGTTGCTCTTTATGTTTTATTTACAGTCTGTGAGCACTACTTTCTTAAATCACTTCCTCCTATAGCATGACGACATGCTGACCTGCAACCGCTTGCTTTTTAGGCAGCATGGCACCCAGGTGTGTCCACATTCCTACAGATCAGTTCATCCCTTAGCTGCCCTGTCCCTCTAATAGGTCACCCTTCCTGCCTCCTTAGCATGTCAATATCTGTCACTGGCTAACTCTCCAACCCCAATTTACGCTCTCAAGTGCAGCCCACGGTTAGAACCTCATCTAGTTATGAATGTAATACCCCTTGACTGTCACTGCCTCCGGACTTGTATTTTCTTCCACTCTCCACTTTATCTTTTCCTTCCCCTTACACTGCAAACCCTACCCCTCACCTGCCCGTAGCCTCCATGGTTCCCAAACTGAGGACAGCTTATTTGAAATCGAAAGCATCTTCAGTCCAAGGTTATTCTTCCTGCAGGACCAATTCGCCACACCCACTCTTCGTGGCTGCTATACAACTCTAAGCTATCGCCATGCACAGCAGTCTTTATTCTATAGAGGTGTCGGGACTACAATGTTAATGACAGTAAGAAAACTGGTGACGTAATAGAGTGCTTTTCGTGCTAACGCCGACCAGCTCGTTTCACTGTGCTTCACGACAGCAGCCATTCTGCGCACCAGGCATCTGCAACTTGAATGTAACACAGGAATAAGTCCCAGTTATTCTTTCATTTCCCCGTAGGAAGAGCCACTTGTGGTTTTCACCAGCATTACTGTATTTCCAGGAGCATTACTCGCTCAGCCTAGCCAGTCATGAGAACCATTATCCACGACGATATTTGCGATGTCACACTCAAAAGTGTTTTCCAGGACTGTGAATTATTTATTCACTAGCTGCAGCCTGTTGTTTCTGTGAAAGATCCAAACTCCAAGAAGCGTATGCATAGCTGCATTGATTTGCTTTATTTTAACTACATTGCCGTTTAAACTGTATAAGTAATGCAGGGAGGGAGGTTCAGGGAGGAACGGTGGAAAAGGAGAGAATGACGGAAAAAGGCGTGAGAGGGAAGGCACAGAAGGGATAGTTTATAGAATAAAAAATACTGTGGAAAGCATTTACAATGCAATATGGCATTCTAGATGACAATGCCTTTTATTTATATGTTAAGAAAATCTGCAAAGTACAAAGTGCGTGTTTATGCACCGCTTGCAGGTTTTTAAAACACATAAATATAAGGCAATGTCATCTACAATGTCAATAGCTCAAACTCTTGCAAATGCGAGACCTTTTGCATTTGCAAATGTACGTCTTCAAATGTAAAGTTATTTCAGTCCTTAGTGTTTTTTCTGAAGTTCCATCACTGTTAGCTGTGTACACCACCCTCCCCAATCTATAAATGGATGGAATTTCAGTAGAATGAAACTTCCAATCTCATCTGGTATGTCACTGCACAGTTATTAAACCAAGAATGCTGGCACTAGGTCCCCCGTAGCTTTTCTATGGATTGTCGAGGCCTGGTGCGAGGGACTAAAGGCCACGTCCCCCACCTATGACTTGTTAATTGTGCTGCTCAAAAGCATCAGCAGCTCCCTGAGAAATCAAAGTCACCTCCTGAGGCCTGGGATGGGAGGAGATGCTCCATGCTGTGAGTCCTCTGCCGGCCCATTGTCATTCTGCCCATGACGATGGACCGACTGACTCTGTGGCTTGCTGAGAGTCACACTCAAGCTGTAGCAGCCTTTCAGGTTGTGCGCCAGCAGGAAAGATGGCCCAGATATGTGCACCTGGTTTTCCACTTCTGAATGGCCTTGGGTGGGCCAGGATCCTCTTTGGGTGGGCCTGGCCCACCCGGCCCACCCTCTAGAACCGTGCCTGGCCCACAGCCCCCCCCCCCCGACTTCTGCTGCACATTCAGTCCCATGGGTTTCAGCCTCTGTCATCTGTTGCCTTCCCCTCATCACGAAAGTCTGTTCCAGTCTTTGAACAGAATTAAAATATTGGCGTATACATACACAAATATATGCAAATGCTCTATAGGCAAACGTATGCCAGGCCATTCATAATTTACTTGTCATTTGCTGCTTCATATTGTGTGAAATTTAATTGCACAGCTTAAGTTGTCGCCAGTGCTTGTTTATACTTGAAAGGGAGCCGTTTATAAAAGTAACCTTATTTTTTTAATTTAACAGTTATAGACTAACCAAACAAGCATTTGCAATCCAATAGGTCTCGCATTTTTGAAACTTTATCCTATTGGCATTGTGAATGACAATACTTTTTATTTATGTGCACTTTGGACTTATAGTCATTGCTTGCAGGTTTTCAAAACAGATAAATAAAAGGCATTGCCATTTACAATACCAATAGGTCAAAATCTCGGAAATGCGAGACCTATTGCATTGCAAATGCTTGTTAATATAGTCTAATCGTTTTTTTGACTTCTGCAACTATTGCTATGCAATGTAGATGGATGAATTCCTTAGTTAAAACAAAAGAGTTGTCCCCAAATGTTTCAGAAGTATACTTTGTGCATTCTTTTTCTAAAGAAGAGTGCCAACAAATTAAAACGAATGCGGGATCCAGAGCGGAACGCATGCACCATTGTCAGATTTGGCACTGAGGTTCCCATGGGGATATTAAGGGAAGCACAGGGAGGTGATTAACCTCATGCAAAGATGGCTGCAGGCAAAGAAACTTTAGAAACGGGTGTTCTCTGAGATCTATCAGTTCCTCAGGGTGGAAGTAGCAATAGGTCAGACGCAGAACAGAAACAATGGGAGTCAGAGCTGGGAAGTCAGTTGAGCAACAAAGAATGGAACAGTGTTTTTATAGGGGAGGATCTTGTGCATCCAGTGTGGCAGTAAAAAGGAACTCTCATTAAGGTCGCAGTATATTGGTACTATACCCTGGAGCAGATTCATCAATAGAACAGTGGCAGAATCCAGCTTGTTTGGGGGGACTTTGGAAATCCAGGATCCCGTCGGCACTTGCTATGGAACTGCCCAAAGTTGGAAAAGTACTGGGCAGAGGTATTGTATGAGATGGAGCTCATATTCAATACGACTTTTCTTAAATTGACAGCCTATATCATTCTTGGGATATCAGATGGGCCGGCGTACCCAGCGA
The DNA here is from genome assembly GCA_963921515.1 of Calotriton arnoldi. NCBI lineage: Eukaryota > Metazoa > Chordata > Amphibia > Caudata > Salamandridae > Calotriton > Calotriton arnoldi. Next base: position 2,273,071 of record CAWUFW010001994.1, on the reverse strand, counting down.
CGTCCCAGACGGGGCGATTGACTACCCTGTTACTATGTACATCTAAGCAGGTGCTGTTGTGCAGATGAGGAAATACCAAAATGCCCAGCTTTAGGGCATGGTAGTATAAGTTCTGGTGGTTTATTGAAATTGAAAAAAGTGTCCTCTGGATGACAGGGAAAAGAGAACAATTCGTAAAAATGTGGAAACTTGTTTGAATATACTGTCTACCGCATTTTAAGAAATTACTTGTCCCCAGTCCTAGAGAGTATTGAGACTCACTGGCCCAGCACAGGCCGAGTGATTAAGCTGGAAAACTGGTTCATGCCCAATGAAACTGAGGCGGGAGCAGTGGGAATGACACACCTGCATTTGCATCATGATCAGAAATGATGAAGCGACGGGACGGGAGAGGGTACAGGGAGGGCAGTGAGAATTATTATTTAATTTGATGTTCTGTTCACAACAGCTGACTAGATACAATAGTGCTACGTCTACATACATGCATTTCATTGGTACTGGCATGGTGGTTATTTTCCAATCTCTTGCTTTATTGCAATAGTAATAAACAATATTTGAACCATAAAGAGGAGTTCCAGAATTTTATCAATGTCTCGCCATCATTACCTTTATATCCTCGAAATCTTTCAAAGTACTTTAAGGATTTTATCACTTCTCTAACAGATCTGAGTCTGATCACAATACTAACAAGTCATCAGCCTATAGTTCAAATTTATGTAGTGTTGTCTCTAGCTTAAAGCCTTGAATATTCGGATTGGTGCTTAATTGTGAGGCTAAGGGATCTATATATAACACAAAAAGATGAGGTGAAAATGGGTACCAGCGCCTAATACTGCATCTAACGGGAATAGTTTGAGGTATGTAGGTCCTAATTATAATTCATGCAGTAGGTCTATGATATAGTGGTTTTATTGCTTTTTAGGTCGAGCCTATAGCGGCAGCGTGCATGCGCTGCTCGCTTTGCGAGGCATGCAGTATTCAGTATTGAGTGGAAGCTCTGTGGAAGCTCCGCCCACTCTCCGCCCATCTTTTTTATTGGCGTGTGTCTTTGTCGTTCCTAAATGCTGCCTTCTTATTGGTTTTAGGCTTGTTAGTCCCTCCTTATGATGGCAATGTCCTCATTTGTATCCTTCCATGGCTACTGGCCCCTTTACTTCAAGTGCTGCACAGTATGTTTTATTTAGATTGTGAGCACTATTTTCTTCCCGTGCCTCCCCCCCCACGCAGTCCGTGCCTTCTTGCAATCTGCAAAGCAACGACACCTTTCATGGTTGGCGCAGATATTAACACTTCCCAGGCTGGGCGGGGCGCCCTGTGTGCCGTCCCACTCCGGGAAGATCATGACGGCGATAACTGCTTCGCCTGGCCCCTTATGGCCATTCCACTGTGCAAGTCTCAAAGGAGTTTATGCTGGCTTTAATATTACATCTTTCAAGGCCCTCCTCTCGCTGGCTCCGCAACTGCACATATGTGGTTTGCAGTGAAGCAGCACCGCCAATCTTAAAAAAAATTGTATTTAAACCTGCATTGTTCTATGTGATGGGACGTGTCTAACACCAGCGCGCCCACATGTGTGTGAGAAATAAATGTAATTAAAAGTGCAGGTCTCGAAAAACAACCCAGAGTGACCGGAAACTCTTGGAATGTTAGGATTTTGTTTTTACAAGTTGTTTTGATCTCGGGAGGGAGTGCAGCTGTTGGTGAGCCGAGCACAACTCCAATCGCAACTTAATTAGACGTTTCTACTTAAGTTTTATTTATGTTTTACGAGGGGGGTTTCTAAGCTGTGTGTTAACCGAGAGCCGAATAGGGCCTCCGTATGTAACTGCTTTTGTGAAGAAAGTGGCGTGGGAATCCTGAAAGTGAAAATACAAGATTGCAACTTCGATTTTTTTTTCTAATAAAATAAAATCTATCACATAGCAGATTCTTCCCAGATCAGCACTACTCTTAAAGGTGTTTTCTGCCATTTTACTTCACAGCAGTGGTAGAATTCTGTGTCATAACTGGTGAACAGAGGAAACTTGAATGCCTAATTTAAAAATGGAAATGATATTGAAAACAAATGTCATTGTTTTCCCGTGTTTTCTGTAATACCTTTCCACCTGCGGTGGCCCAGTGCCCATGTACCTCCCTGTTGTTCTCTTTGGTTTGGGGGTAGAAATAAAAACGAACGGACATGTTAAAAACAGGCCACGAGTCGGGGGTACACGCGGGTGGACGGCGTCCACCCACTTTTTTCACAGGGTGGACACCGTCCACCCTGCCAAGAAGTTGGGCCCCACTGAAAAAGATGCTGAATTCGTCCCAGTGTAATTTCCAAACACGGGGACACTTTCAGCAGGGCCTGCACGTTGTTATCTGCTTTCTAACTGCAACAACGTGCAGGTGGGGATGGGATGGGGCTCTCTTATTTCTGACTCCTGCTGGGCCCATAACAAAGGCCGAATCTGAGGGGTCATCAGGCCTCCTATTGTTGGAGTCTCCTGGCTGGCAGCAGTCAGGAGCCTCACACCTGATGCAAATGCAGCAGAGGGGAAACAAAGGTTCACACCTTGTTAGCACTTCACACATACTTAAGAGAGGCAGCTTTTCACTTTGTTCAGGCTCTGTTTAGGAGATATGCATGCACTGTAAGAATGTCAGATGTGTTGATCTTTCCCAGTATTCGCACAAAATAAATAGCATTTATATAGCGCATACTACCCCTGAGGAGGCGTTGTAATAATTTAAATATCACTATTTTTTCTTTTAAAGCACTATGGGTCCAGGAAGCTTTACGCTGACAAAAGGCAACATTGGTTTATGTGAAGCTTACAAAAGTGTGAATCTTCTGCCTAAATCAGGAGGGTTTGCAAGTATACTCGAAATGTGCTCAAATGTACTCATGATAGACATGCTAAACATATATGTGAGGGCTTAAGATCTGATGTCACTTCTTGTGATGCCACTTCTTGTGATGTCACACGCCTCACGCACCGCGATGTCACGAGCCGCGATGTCGCACGCCGTGATGCCACTTGCATACTGATTAATTAGGTTAGTCCCCCCACTTCATTTTTTAGGACTGGTGCCCTGGTTAAAAACAAGATTTAAAAAAATAAAACAGCTGCTTGAAACCTTTGCGCTGTAACATTGGTGCTTTCCAAACTTTTCGCTTTTGATATTGTCAGTCACCGTCTCATTCACACGCACTTGGATTGCACGTTTATTTTCCAGTCAGGTGAGGAGTGTGCATTTATTTTCTATTACAGCGAGGCACGGAGGGAGTGCGTGAGCTTTCAGCAGTTTCTTCGGCCTGGCACAACCTTTTTAGGTCTCGCCTACGCAGCGCGCATGCGCTGCATAGAGGAGACCTTTAGCCATCGGTTCCCTTTTTTCCCCAAAAACGTGCACGCGTTCCATTGCCTTCAATGGCAACGCGTGCACGTGTGGCGATTGCCTTGCGGGAGCGAGCGGCAGCGCCATATGGTGTCAATTATTGCCGCTGGCTCCCACAAGGGAATCGGCAGGCCCACCTCCCCCCTGCTGCCGCGCGAGGCGCGCTTTTGCTTGTTTCTTCCTGATGTCGTATGCTAAAAAGCGCGCTGGTAAATGTTACTGTAAATAAATGTTTACGGCTAAGTAGCGAAGAACGAATCGCCATTGCTACCAGGTGAAATAAAGTCATTTTTTTCCTCTTTGTTTTTGAAAAAAAGGCGGGTTAGAGAAACTTGTCGGTAAAATGCTTTTCGCAGCTCTTTTGTTGATGTTAATCTGCCTGACAGTAACGTGAAGGAGCGGAGACACCGGTGCCTGCCAGCTCAGCGCGGTTAAACCACCCGCTCGGTACGGTTAAAAGTGATTTTATATTCGATTATCTATCAACTGGAGTGTCCTGTTACAATCTGCTACAATTGTATTCTTTATGTATGCCCTGTCCTGGACAAGTGATCTCTTTTATTCCTAATGATTAGCCTCATTTTTTGGTGGTTCGTGACAACGCACGCCAACATCCGAGAACATCTACAATCAGTGGTGAGACATCGTAGTAATTGTAGTATCTCATTAGCTTGCGGAGAAAATGTTAAAAGGAAAGCTAAAATGTCACAGTTTTTGGCATAAAATATCTGTCGTGTCCCGCCTAGAGCGGGAGTTTTTGCATGCATATGTGCCAGGGGCCAACCAGACCCACATTTAGGGGACAGGAGGCCGTGGGAGCGGGGCCATCTTCAGAGCTGAATCAAAGTCACATGTGCTAGGATCTAAGAAGTGTGGTTCATACAGGCCCATCATGTTCCTAAACATGGCTACTAGATCTTTATGAAAATCATGGCTAATCGGTTGGAAACCATGGTCAGGAGTGTCATGGCATGGAACAGATTGCTTTCATACATGGACAATGACTAACAGCTCAGACAAACTTCTCACTGTGCAATTTCTTATCTCAATGACAATAGGAAAGAGAGCTATTTTTAGGTCGAGCCTAGGCAGTGCATGCACTGTCTTCTTCGAGACATGCTGAATCCCCTTTGTGGGCTTACAGCCCGCCCATTGCCCTTTTTTTGTCCCTTCGATTGTCCTTCAAACATGCTTGCTTGCTATTGGTTAATTCTTCCTCTTTGTCCCTCTTTTTTGTGTTTTGTTTCCTCCCGTGCAGTACCCTCAATTACTGGTATGTTTACGCTTCTGTGATTATCTGTTCATTTAGAGGCCTATTTTTTCTTTGTTTCTTGCCCGTGTTTGCTGTTGTCTGTAAATCTTGTATCTGTGTTATGCACTCATCCAACACGATTTTTGAAAACTGGTTTCTTTTTACTGTGAGTTTTTTTTTAAAGGCATAAGAAGAACTGACTCCAACATTTATTTTTCCCTTGAAGCGAGCTGCAACAGTAGAGCCTTCTTCCCTGAGGCTGTGTGCAGAAGCTGCAGTCAGTCACAGCCCCGGTGTGGGCTGGTTTGGGTACGCAATCACTAATGAGGGACTTCATTGTTCACCCCGATAGCATGTCCTGCATAATCTGTATCGATTATCGAGGGCCCAAGACCCTGTGGCTTCAGGGTCGTCGGTGGAAAGGACTTTAACTAGCCTCTCACCATCTCCAGGGTAAGTGCACAATACACTTGTTCTCCACGGTGCGGTGAGTCCAGCCTCGGACTCTGCTCCCGGTGTCCATTTTTATCTCTGCTTTGAAGGTCCTACTTTTATTGCCAACTTTACAAACAGCAGAGTTTGCATCCCACTGGTTGGCTGTTTTTGAAAGCACCATCAAATGTTTGCTGTTCGACTCACACTGTATGATTTAATCTGCAACCTAGAAACTGCAAGGAGAAAATCTCACCTGAACAGTGGTTTTGTTTGGTCGTGTTCACCTCTTCCCTTAACCTGATGCTTACCACTGTTTCTGTATAATTTATATAACTGTGGGCCCTTCTCTGTTGTCTATTGTTGTTCCTCCTTGGCCACTATTTCACTCATATATGCCTTTAAATGCTCCTCGTCTTTCTTTTGACTGGCTTAGCTTGTAATTTGTGTCTTGCAGCTGTGTATCTTGTACCAGACCATGTTTAATTGTCTTGAGCTCTCTTATAACCTTTGTAAAGGAGTCTGACACCCACTGGGCCTTACCCACACTATGTAAAATCAGTGATAAATACTTACAAAAATACACACACATAAATAAACGGTATTTGAAAGGTACTTCAAAGTTTTTCTCTCATTCCATACCTGCATAGGGTAGGAAAAGGGAAAATCTATTTATGATTTTTAATGTCAGATTGGGTACAGGTTTATTTTGTTGTCTTCAGTCTTTCTTTTCTCCATTTCCTCAAGCATGGTTAATTGTGCAAAGGAGATGTGTGAGACCTGTGTTTACACATAGACGATACATACCCATGAGTCACATCCGTAATATATCATCTTAAAAACCAAACCATGATGTCTTCCACCGGGACACACACACTATAAAAACTGTGTGTAATAATTGTATAGCTCTTCAATCCCTGGCGACACAGCACCCAGAATAATGTGCTGCATGGCTACACACTTATAAGGTCCAAAAGGCGAGACCTATTGGCTATGCCAATGCTTGTTTGCTCTGACACTGGTACACCCTTTAATTGTGCTAGGTAATTATAGAACGATTTAAAACATACCCAAGGATTCATCTGCGGCTTCTGCAGCGCACTGAAAATGTGAAAAGCTTGTGCGGCACACAGGGTCGGTTTTCGATACGGTGTTATTGACTATTTGATTCACCTGTTGCTAATTATTACTACTTGCAAACGTCGTTGCATGTTTCTTTGTATAAGAGGATGGTCATGGTTTGCAGGTCGGCCTAGTCAGGAAGGTTTTCAGTTTTCAATTAGAGGTGGCTAATTGCCCCAGTCCCTAGCCGGGCCCCCAGGTAGCCTTGTTCACGTAAATTGGAATGTGCCGTGCTGACTGAGCCGCCACATGTGGAGTGAGGGATCTCAAATGCGGGGTGGAGGTAGCCGGAGGGCGCCTGCACCCAACTTGGTAGCAAGGAGCCGAATCTGCCCAGGCCCCTCTCCCCCCCGGTGTCCGGCAGCGCACGTGGTGATACGGGCTGAGTAAACATGGGCAGTTTGTTTGTTAAACATCCAAGGAATCTTGCCTTTTCTCTGCCACCCAATCTTGAAGAATAATTGAACATCTAAATATTTCCAATTCCCAGATCTTAATAAGTTACCAGAAAGTGTAACTGGTCAAACAGAGCACGACTTCTTTGAAGAACGCTCGTTTAACCTTACTGGTTTACAGGTCTTATCCCCTCTCCAGTAAATCCCATACAGATTGCAGATAAAACAAGCATTTGCAATGCAATAGGTCTCGCATTTACGCGAGTTTGAGCTATTGACGTTGCAAATAACAATGCCTTTTATTTTTGTTTTCGTTTTTAAAGCATAAATAAAAGGCATTGTCATTTACAATTCCAATAGCTTAAACTCGCGTAAATGCGAGACCTATTGCATTGCAAATGCTTGTTTAGAAATGGTATAGATTCCCATAATGCATTAATACCTACTCATAGAAACGCCCATCCCACGTGATCAAAGGTTTCCTCAGCATCTACAAATAGATCTATCAAAGGATATGTCTCTATTGCTGCCTTACCGATACAAGACACAAGTTCTGATATAGTTTTATTTATCTCTTGGCCTTGTTATGAATCCTTGCTTATCTTTAGGAATGATTTCTTAAAGGTATTTTTTCATACGGTCTGTTGATACTTTAGTGCAGATTTTTATTACTGTTGTTGAGAGGGCAAGCAGAGTTCTAGGAAGCAAGGCTCTATATATCTTTTCCTGATTTATAAAGTAGCCAATGACCAAGGTTGGGGGTGTCTCCATTTAAAACGTTCCTCATACAATAGATGAAGTCAGGGTACAGGTCCTAAAAAAAATAAGTCGGGAGACTAACCAAGTTAGGCAACATGCAAGTGACATTGTGGTGCTTGACGTCACAGTGCAACATCACAGTATCACAGGAAGTGACATCACAACCCATGATCTCACAGCAAGTGACATCACAAGCAATGACATCAGATCTTAACTCTTCACACACGTTTCGCTGGATTATCATGAGTAAATTTTAGATTTTGCATCTGGGTTGTGCCAAAAAAGTGACGCAACCCTGATGCAAAATGTGGGCCTCAATTTATACATTTTTTTTTTTTAAATCTGCCACAAAGAAGGTGGCAACAAGAAGAAACATAGCATTAAATCTATTCTTCTTAATTGGTTGCAAAGACTGCATTTTAAAATACCTTATGGGGTTAAGGCACCTGCTGCAGAGATCTTTGTGTGCCCAGTAAATCCCAGGGAACAATAATAATGGTAAGATAACTTTGAAGGGTAAGGCATTTGCTGGAGAGACCTGTGTTTTCTCTAGTCTCAGTTTTGAATCAAAGTAGCACAGAGGGCTAATGCGTCTCCTGCAAAGCACATAATCTAACATGCAGATGACAGATTTTTTATTTTATGTTTTATTTTACGCTTTTAATACAGATATTCTTTAGATACTTGCAGTTCATAAATTGTATTCCTTCCAATATAGCATAGCAAGATATGAAGGACATATGACTCCTGCAACTTGTAACCCTCACTGTCTTATTTCACACACCTTGTACATTGATTTACATATTTCAAGAATTCATTGTCACTGTATAATGTGTACGTGTGATGTAAAGCACTCGGATGAATAGCGCTATATAAGAAATAAAACAATATGGTGGTTTTTAAATTGTTAGTGTAAATACTGGAACAGAACAACACATCTGACATTCTTCCAGTACATCCATATCTCTTATATACAGGGATTTAACAAAGTAAACAGCATGCCTCTTTAAGTATTTGTGAAGTGATAACAAGCTGTGTGCCTTTGTTTCCCTCCCTTGCATTTGCATCTAGGGGTGAGACTCAGATAGCTCCCAGGCAGGGTAGTGGATAAAAGGAGGCATGATGGCCCCTTAAATTTGGCCTTTGTTATCAGTGGTTAATTTGTAAAATATGAAGTCCAGGTGCTCAAATGTTTGTTGGAGGCCACACCTACTTTTCCCCGGCTCCACCCACTTCTCCCACTGGCTCCACCGACTTACTCTATTGGCTCCACCCACATCATCAACTAGCACTGCTATCTGTGTGGTGTTCTGCTTTAAGTGTGTGTTTTAAACAGCATTTCTATTTTAAGTAAAACACTGATTTGGACATTCAGTTATTGCACTCCTGGGTGGGTGTGATTTTGGAGTAGGCGCACACTAATCTACATCAGTGGGAAGACCGTGACTGCAACTACAACTGAGACTCAAATGCTGGAGGAGTTGTACTTAGCCCATTTCACTGAGCCACAGTACAAAGGATCTTGTGACATCAGAGGCAAATGACCCCAGCCCCCACTGCTGAGGCCTAGCAGTCTCCTGCATGCCCGTGACACCCCCCAAATAGAGTTTTAACTTACAAAGTACCTCTCAAAACCCTCACTGACGTAAGGGCCGCTGACAGGCATCTGAAGTGTAGGCAGCTGCTCTGGGCCCCGCCCTTAGTTCAATGTGCCATAAAGTCTCACTTTTTTTCACTCTTCCCTCAGCTGGGAGGCCCAGCAGAGTGAGAGAAAAAGGGGCCCGCCTCTGGACTTCAAAGCGCTAGATCATGAATGCCAGGGCCAGAGGAGGGGATACCTCTTCCCTGGGTCTCACAGTGCTAAACCAAGGCCGGGGGAGGGGGTGGGGTGGCTCCACTAGGCTTGACAACACTTTGTTATAGCTGGGTGACTCGTGGAAGGGGTTTCTCATCCCCTGAGCATCAAAGTGCTAGACCATGGCTGTGAGGCCCAGGGTAAGAGGGTTGTGTGCCTCACAGTGCAAACCCATCACTAAGAGGAGCAGGGGAGGAAATCCCTCTCCCTGAGCATTGCAGCACACAATGATGGCTCCTTCCCTTCCATTCACTTGCCCTCCCCTCCCCTGGACTGGGCAGCACTGGGTTATAGCTACCAGGTCCTGGTCCAGCGAAGAGGGCATACGTCCCCAGGGCCTCATAGAGCTTGCCCTCGGCTGCAAGGCCCAGTGTAGGGGTACCCTGCTCCTGTGGGCATCTGAGCTAGACAATGGCTGAGGCCTGCCTATGGGCCTTAAAGCACTAAGTTATAGCTGCAAGACAAGACGTAGGTCACCTTCGTCACATTCTTCAATTTGATTTAGGCTGCGCTGGAATGCGGGGCATTATATTAAGAACTGAACAAAGTCTCCACTGCCCTTCACTACAAAATGTAAATGTTTTTAAATGTTGTCAATTAATGCCAACAGACTCTATTCTATACAAACCACAAGACAAATTTAACAAAGCGCAGTCATTTCATTTAGGTGTACTCTGAAATTTCCCAAAAGAATTTTATAAAACCATTTGATGCAGTAAAATCAAACCCGAAGTTTAAATCACAAAACAAAGTATGCAAAATACATCCATCCACGATTTTATGCAGATTGATATTCCAAAACTTGAGGCATGAGTTACAACAATAAGATCGCAAGGTAAAACACAGGATCATACCAGGGCAACAATTTAGCTCAAAATGGTCATGCCACATTGAAGGCAGATGTTGTCATTGTTTCGAGCTCCCTACCCACATTTCAAACACAACAGACCAGCTTTTAATATATAGTTTATGTTAGAAGGTGGTTCTGACCATCTGAGCCACCCGGATTTTTTGCTTTTTGAACACCTATTTGTTGAGCTTTTACTGTGGGAGAGCCTCATAAGTTGGGACAGTGAACTCATGATGAAAGGGACTGCATTTGTATTTTACCGGTGTCCCTCTGGCGCGAGTAGGCCGCTGCGCTGCAGCCAGAGTAAGGGGCACTGGGCTGGTTACATGCAGACACGTGTGTACATGCGTGCGCACAAGTGTAAGGGCTGCGCAGGGGAGATTCCTGGCGTGAGCAGCCCAGGAGCAGCTACAAAGTGAATGATATGGCAGGACTTATGCAGAATTGGGTGGTGACATGGAATGGGCTTCTACAATGGGAAGAAATATTTGAGGGAAAGTCAGTGTGCTTTATTGTTTTTATTCCATTATTCTCTTATGAGGATGGGGAGCACATGGGCTAGTTTTACTTTCCTAGGGCCTACAAGTTCCAGACACGCACTAAAGTCCACTGTAACTTATGTGAGAAGAAGTATTCTGCAGGGTCCAAAGTCATATTTGTACTGCTTTTGGGTCATCCAGAAATGTCATATTTCTCCGAGTCAGCTCATAACCAGGGCCTGGCTGGGGCTGACCCTGCCAGGCTGAATTAATGGCCTTCCTCTCCAAGCTGTAGCCTCAGAGGTCCAGCCCTGCACAACAAGCATTCCAAGGGCGAAGGCCCCCTCTCCAAGAAGAGAAGATGGGTGGAGCTACAGGTTTATCCATCAGCAGCTGTCACCTGGTGTCAGGCACCAAGCTGCGAGGGAGAGAAGACAGCGAGGGAGGAAGGGGCTCTCAGAGACTATGTGGCATGAGACCCCTGGACGACGCCATTTTGAACAAACCCAGAGGCCTGGGCAGGAAGGAGAGAGCAGGGGCAGAGAGGTAATGTGTCGCTGTGTGATAGGGCAAACAGAGACTTCCTGCCAGCCCCCTCCCCATTCTTTAAAAAGAGTCTGCACAGGAAGAGGAGCTCTCTCTGGGGTGTGGTCGGCTGAGGAAGATTGGTGCTGGAGCCTGGCGCCATGAGCAGTTGGGAGGAAGAACCTCCAGACTGTCCCAGGACCCTGACTTGCGCAAAAAGGGGAGTCCAGGACCAGGGAGCAGAAGCCTGGGCCTCTGCGCACGAGAAGAGATGCCCAGGAGGAGAGCCAGGTGAAAGGCTGGCACAGGGAGCCAGTGAAGACAGCTCTCTGCTGAGTTCACCCTCCTTGAGACCAGGAGGGTGAAGGAAAGTGCTCCCAGTGGCTGGGGCGCGCCACCAGGAGCAAAAGGAGGCCAAAATGGCGAAGATCGGTCCCCTGGGGGCTGAGATATGCCCGCCAGAAGGTAGGCGACCTTTGACCTCTGGCCTGACTGACGACGAAGCGCATGGGGCTCCGCCACCGGTCTTGAATGGGCCCCTGGGGTGGGTCAGGTCCCGGGGGCTGCCCCCACACGAAGCCAAGTCGGCGCTCCCCGTTAAGGGGCCCAAACGGGGTGCCAGGAGCCTACCCTGGCCCCCGGCGACAACTGAGGGCGGGAGCGCCGTCGCGCCCCCGCGAAGATGTCTTTGGGGCCCGGGATCCCAACTCCGGGCTTCGACGCCCAGAAGTGAAGCCGGGGAGCGGCGTTGCGCTCCCCGTGAAGACTGCCAAGGGGGGAGGGGCCCGGGATCCCCAACTCCAGGCCCCAGTGTGCCCCGACAGGAGGAAGCTAAGTCGGGGAGCGCCGTCGCGCTCCCCGTGAAGAGTTGCCCAGGGGCCCGGGACCCCAACTCCGGGCCCCGAAGAGAAGGAGGAGGACGGGGGCGGCACTCCCCCGAGGCCCAGCCAGACTGGCGGGAGTCTCCGTGTCTGCCCGCAGGAGCGGGCAAACCAGAAGAGAGGTGTCGGCTCCCGCGGCAGCACGCAAGGGTGCTGGCCAGTCGGGGAGCCGGCGAGGGTGGCTGGGGGTGGGCTCCTCGAGCTGCCCTCCACCGTACCTACCCAGCGGGGTGCCCTGGTGGGACCGGGCCCCCAGAAGAGGCAGGAGCAGCCGGGGGTGGGCTCCCTGAGCTGCGAGGCACTTACCTAGCAACAAGGGGTCCGGGTGGGACTGGGCCCCCAACGGCCTGAAGACGCGGCGTGAGGCCGCCAGCGGTGCCGCGTGGCTCTCCCCAGAGCAGCGGGGGAGCCGCTGCTATAATATGCACCAGCTGGAGCAAATCTCCCCATAATGCCTTGCAGGCCCGGATCGGCCTGCAAGGAAAAGCGGATCGTTTTCTGTGTGTGGTGGCCCCAGGAGGATGGGGTCACCGCCAGGTGCATGCCAAAGTGCAGGGGGAGCTGCAGGAGCAACGCAGTCTCCCCTAGCACGAAGATGCAAAGTCCCTCCCTAAGTCTCTGGGGGACTTGGAAGAAACAACCCCTCAAGGGCTCAGCCAACAGTCATCAGCCTCCCGAGGCTGGAACTTTTGTTCTACAGCTGGGGGTGCGCCAGGGACTGCCTCAAGGTATGGAGGGCTGTGCTGGGGATGTCTGGAGAAGGGCATCCCCTGGAGGCGAAGAGGTGCAATTGCACGAGAAGTGCATTTACCCAGGTTATTTCTATTTGAGGGACTGAAGGTCACATGTGTAATGTGAAGTACCTGTGTAAGGTGAAGTCATAAGCAAAGTGGGGTTATGTTGCTGGACCTTCCTGCTAGTGTGTCTGGCTGCATATGTGTAATCCTGTGATTTTAACTGTGATGCCTTTTAGGGGCTTTTAATTGCAATGCATTTTAACTGTTATCAACTATGATGAGTACTGTCATTTTAAGTGATGCCCAAACATGTATTCTTGCTACTGCGTTAGGTGAAGAACAGCCCAGACTGTTAGCCACTAAGATGTAGAGGTGTATACTGTATGGTCAGTATGAGATGCTCAGTCAGGGTTATGTGTCACCATGGCAAGTTTGCCCGTTTTAAATGCTTGTTGAGATAATGGGGTGGGGCGCCACTGGGGTGGTGCCAGTGGGCAAGGCCCTCGCTCCAGGTTATGTTCAACCCGCATGAGGGGGCAAGATGATGTGCATACATGGGAGTGGTGGTACTAGGCCCCACCCCCCTTCTGGAGGGGTGGGAATGTTATGCAATGTCACAAAGTAATTCCAACAGCTTATGTATATTTGTAAATTGGTGCATAGTATTGAGTAGTGTGTGTTTAATAAATGTACTCTTCCTTTTATAAAGCAAAGTACAGACTGGACAATCAATTATTGAGTGTTATTTCTGCGTACTGGTACATGGCGATTACTAGCCTACACCACCTCCCTTGAGTAAGCCTTAGACTGCTCTGCAACGCTACCCTCTGACAGTCAAGTGCTACAATGGGTGTTTGGTTCCCATTGAAGGACAAATGTAGTCATGTCATTTGTGCAGGCCTCACAGATACTGCCTCGTTTTCCAACAGTTTCACATAGAATACCTGGCTTTGGGGTGACTGGCGAGGTGTTTCCCTCACCTGGGCCTCCCAGCGTTAGGTCATGGCTGTGAGGCTGGGGCCCCTCCCCCTGGGCTTTGCAGCGTTAAAATATGGTTGCGACTGCGAGGCCTACTGGGGACCCCTACCATGGGTATCGCAACAGTAGACCTTGGCATTGTACTTACACAAGGACGGTGCCTGCCCCGGAGGCATGATTGCTCAGAGCAGGCCTTGGACTCACATGAAGTGAACTGTGAAGTCCACTGTCCAAGGCCTGCCCTGAGCAATCATGCCTCCGGCGCCAGCACCGTCCGTGTGCAAGTACAATGCCAAGGTCTACTGTTGCGATACCCATGGTAGGGGATCCCAGTAGGCCTCGTAACCATGTTTTACCGCTGCAAAGCCCAGGGGGAGGGGCCCCAGCCTCGCACCCATGACCTAACGATGGGTGAGGGAAACATGCAAAGATCTACTGCCACTGCCCGGCCCGCGCCAGGAGAAGGCTGGATGAAGGGCAGCAGGGGCCGATGCAGGGCCTTTAAACTTTAACCCCGGACTTCATCCCCGAGAGGGAGCCGGAGTTAGCCTACCACGCCGGTGACCGTCACCGACAGTGTCATGCCACCCACCACGCTTCAAAAAAAAAAAAGCACTGTTGCTACTTACAGTTACTGCTGGTGGCATTGGGCTGCCGGGCACTGGCCTGCTTGCCTGCTTTTATCAAATAGGCGGCATAGGCCGGCTACTGCCTGCAATCGACGTTGGGCTAACCAACTGCCTGAATCGCTTGTGACTCGTGGCGGGGACGGTGCATGCGGGTGTGCCGGGCCGTGACATTTAGAAAAATATCTAAGCGCACGCTGCCTGCAGCACAGCACAGCCCTACCCCCGCAGAAGCAAATCCAGCCCCCTGCCCAATCAGTGTCCCGCGGTCCACCCATCTGCAGCAACACTGAAGGGCCGCAGCCCTCCACCCGCCGCGGCGCCGCCTAAAGCAAATTTGAAATGCGCATTGTCATTTGAATAAAAAAATGAGTCGGACGGTCTCTGGAGTGAGTAATGAATCATATGTGATGCACATGCCGAGTCTGAGCCTGAGGTAATTTAATTTTATATACTGACTGTAGTAGTCACTAGTCTACGCCACGTTCACATTGCTTGCCATATGACGTGCAGAGTCAGAGTTGCAGACGCATGGTGTTATGTAGGCCCGGCCCTAATAAATAAGTGCCGGTGCTAAGCCCCGGAAAGCACCAGCACAAATTAAGCACTGTTTGTTATGCACCCAGCTGGAGTCTGAGATATTAAAGACCTCTCGCCGCCGCCTGCACGTTGCTGCTAGAAAACGAAATCAGACAAGGTGCAGGCACGCGTGAATGTGTCCCGGTGTCTGAAAATTAAACCGGGATTAAGTTCAGCATATTTCAGTGGGATCCACTTCTTGCCTGGTGGACGGTGTCCAACCCATGAAAATAGTGCGTGGACGCCGTGTACCAGCGTGTACCCCCGACTCGTGCCCTGGATGAAGTGGATTTAAACTTTGCATTGATGGGATTTTCAACAGTTCAGCAGTAATTCCGTCCGGCCCAGCTACTTTTTCATTTTTAAGATAATTTTGTTCGAAATTTCTTCCTATGTAACTGGTTCCAATAGTTCTGAATGAACTTATGGAAAGTGTGAGTCTTGCCACTCACATGAAAACCAGGAGTTCCACAGGGGCGAAGCTGCTTTGCCTGCTGTTCTCAAGAAGACCTCTCAGCGCAAGAATGTACTCTGCTGAGCTGGAAGGTGTTCCTGAGGGGAAGGGGAGTTTGGGATGAAAGAAGAGATACAGGACGGCATATCTTATGGTTCTCTTGCTGGAATCCTTTCCCTCTGGGTCTTGTCTTCCGTTCAAATGATTCCCACTGGAAAAATCAAGTGGATTGTTCTTTCAATTCGGCAGAGGACTACACACAATTAGTACTCAAACACATTATAGAGACCTTCTTCTCTTACCGTCCCTGTCCATGCAAGCTGACTCACATACCTAAACCAACACAACACCAGTTAGTTAATGGCACAATTCGTCCTGCACTGTGCTAACAGTGTCTCTCACCTTTTGGAGTTTTCTTCTTTCCATTTCTTTTTCAGCCTACGACTTCTGTTGGGGATGTCATTGGGAACGGGTACAGGAGTCATGAGGCCCCACCATCGAGGAGATGTAAAGGTAAGCTGTACCACGTAGATTCCATGGTGGAACAGAGAGCTATCAAGGTGGTCTTCAGACGGCAACACACAAAGTCAAGCACGGTTCCCATTGAGGGCACAGTATTTAGTCTCTTGCCCCCAAGATGGCCACCGAGGCACGTGATCAGCCTGAGATCTCACGAGAGCTTGTGAAATCTCACAAGAGGTTATGAGATTCTTAAAAATGTTGCAGACGCAGGTGGAAAGATTATGTCACCTTGGGCTGAATTCAACCGTGGCCAACCATGGTCGTGGAATCTGGGAGGTTGCAGGAAAGGGTAGACAGAGAGTTGAGCAACCAGTCCTTGAATAATGCTGGGCAAGAGTGCCCCATGGTACAGCGGAAACATGGGGCACTGGATTTAACCCCAAAAGGTGGCCTAATGAGCACCGATTGCACCAGAGGTGCACGGTGAACACAACAGTCCTCCCCCCAAAGGGCGCCCAATAGGAGGAGGTTTCTCTGAGAACTAAGCATGGACCCAGCACATGACGCGTAGGCGTGAACAACTGAGGTGGGTTTCCAGTGCTAATTTTCAGGGCATTAACCTTTCCAAACCACGAGGTAAAACAGACAGCCTCGTACATGTTTGGCATCGACAATCCAATTAACCCCATACTTCAAGTGGCCCTGTACCAGGATGTGAGGGGGAGGTGGAGCCTCACGAGTGTCTGGATTGAAAGGATGAGTTAGGATTCATGAAATAGTTTGTGAATGTGGTATTCTGAGGGCAGGTCCAGTTGAAGAGGCACTAGGTTTATTATCTTAGCCACAGGGAGTGCCCCTAAAACCGTGGTTGGAGTTTATGAGGAGCATCTAACTTTAAATTACATGTGGACAGCCAGACTAGGTGCCCTGATTACATTCTGGTTCCCGGAGCAATGTTTATCTACTTGAGATTTCATTCATTCTTTCGATTTCATCAAGTTCTTAGTTACTTTTTGTTGTATGTTCTGCAATTCTTGGTGTAGTTGTGTGACTATGGGTAGCTGGTGAGAAGGTGTGGGTTCTTTCAACGGAATTGCAATAGGATGCATCCAGTTGAGCAATACAAATAGGAGTATCCTGTGGCTGAATGTGTGCTGTTGTTATAAGCAAATTAAAAAAAGAGGGGTACTGGGAGCGATTAAGGTCCATCATGCGTGCTCCTTAATTTAAGAGAATGAAAAGGGGCATGCAGTTCCTAAAAATTGTCAAAAAACAAAGGGATCCACCCTTATCGGAAAGTATAGAAGTGTTCCTCCAGACTACGTGTGTCTCCTACAATGGTGGAAAGCACACAGCTTTGTTTAAATACCCCTCACCCACCAAAAGGACCCTTGGTGGCATGCTTCATCATCGGGGTCTTCCCGCCCTGCTGCGGGACGGGGCGTGCTACAACTTACGACTATGTGGGAGCACTGGTTATGAAAAACAATACTATGGGGCCGATTCCGATCTCGGCTGGTAGGGCTCCGAATCGGATTCAGCTTTACCGGATCCGATTCGGAGCCCTATTTCCCGACCGAATCGTACGTGCGTCCGGGCGAGCGAGTACGATGCGTGCGCTCGCAAATCTCCGACCGACTCGCTCGCAGGACCCGACCGCTCCGACCGACTCGCACGGGGACGACTCGCACCGCGCAATGGAGACGTTCCCCGGCCGGGTAAGTACGATGCGCACCTCGACCGCTCCGACCGACTCGCGCAGTCCGGCTCCAAGGAGCTGTCGGAGCCGCACTTTGGGGGTCCGTGTCGGACCCCCTGGAAGCGAAGGCACGCGAGTCGCACACAGGGGGGACCCATGGGAGGAGAAGTGTGGCTCAATGGTTAGAGCGGCAGACCCTGATGCAGAGATCTGGCCCGGGACCAGGGTTCAATTCCCGCCTCGGCGGGTCTTGGGCTCAATTTCCTCGGACCTGATAATTCTCGCCTCGGTGCATATTCTAATCATGGGTCCCACTCTGCAACTCTGGGCAATAGCTTGCTTAATCTCCACAACGGCCCCAACAGCGCTGGGATGCCTGGCTTCACCCTGGGGGTGCCCAGGAGTGGACATTTCACAGGGAAAAGCCAGGAAGGGTTCCACAGCGGTATGCGTACAGCGCCAGGACACCTCTTTGGGGGTATAAGTGCGCTTTACAAGTACAAATTTCATGGGTCCCCCCTACACGTGCATGTACGGCGCGACCCGCATCGACGCAAACACGCTGTAGGGGGCGCCCTTGTTCGCGTCGTGCCCATTGAGTCAATGGGAGCCCGTGTACGCGTCGTACGACTGGCTCCCATTGACTTCAATGGGAGTCCGACCGAATCGAGTCCGATGGCATACATGCGCATCGTACTCATTCGGTCAGGCTGCTAGGGTCCGATTCGGTCGGGAATCTCTCCGGGTCCAGCTCGGTCGGAGAGATTTCCGGCCCGAATCGGAATCGGCCCCTATGTGTGGTGTAGGAGTGTGAGTGGAAGGGTCAGAAGTAAGTGAATGGTGAATGGTGAAAAATTAAAAAATTGCCAGGGCAGAAACACTGTCACCTCTGATATACAACAGGTCAGAAGGTTATGGAAAAATCAGGAGCAAGAGCCTTCATCCACCCAGTTGGGTGGCATGCTTCAGCATTGGGCAGCTCCTCATCAGACCGTGCCGCAATGCCTGACACAAGAGGGCTCTTTGCCGGAGATCTTTTTGATGCTGTGACAAGAAGGATGTGAAACTGCCTAGTATGTAGATTTTAAAGGAAAGTGAAAGTTAAAAATGACTGAGGGACACTTGAGACGTATTTATTCTCATGGTGGGCCTTGCCATTATTAAAAACTGTGGAAAACAATGAAGGAAAATAATGTTCCTTCGTACTTAGGTTAAATCAGGGTCAACATGTGTCTTGCCTAAATGTCATAAGGATCTATGGCAGTTCATCAGGACCAACCTAAAAAATCCTAATCTACTGAGAAATTGGGCCAGTTTCAATGTGAAGGATAGGGCCGAAACCAAAAATCACGATCGCAGTGAGGTCGGATGTTCCCTGCCTAGCATTAGGTATTAACTGAACTGCACCAATTTGGTCAATTTTTGGTTTGGTATTAATATTTGAGCCCCCAAGATTTATTTATTTTATTTATTTATAATCTTATAAAGCGCAACAGCACCAGCATAAGGTTTCCCAGCGCTAATCAGGAAGGTAAGGTGACATAGCCGCTGTTTAAAATAACCAAGTCTTCAGCTTTTTCAGAAATGAAAGAAGTAAGGTGAACTTTCTCGGAGACTCAGGAAGAGCGTTCCACAGTTTGGGGCCCAAAACAGTGAAAGAGCGACCACCCATATGGGTCAGTCTGAACCTAGGCACAGTACACAAGTCCTGGTTCATTGATCTTAACATACATTTGGGCTGATAAGGCACCACCAGCTCCTGGATATACGGTGGACCCAAGCCAGATTTAGCCCTGTAAATATAGCAGAGGGCTTTGAATTGAATGCGCTTACTGGTGGAGAGCCAGTGGAGTTTGTGGAAAAGATGAGAAACCAAAGCATGTTTTGGCAGCTGAAACAGAAGCCTGCCTGCTGAGTTCTGGACAAGCTGCAGTTGTCGAATCAAAGGCTTATTAAATCCTAAATACAGCACATTGCCATAATCTAGCCTCAATAGAATAAGGGCTTAAATCAAAGTTCTTTGAGCTGGCAGAGGGAGCATCCAGATAATCCTTCTCACCCACATGAGCACCCCAAAGCAAGAGGAGGTGACCTTGGCTACCTGAGGCTTCATAGATAGACTATCGTCCAGTAGAAAGCCCTGGTTTTTTACGTTTGATGAAGGGTTGGGAAGGGCCCCTAAAGAAGCCGGCCAATGCTATGGGCCCCAAAGAGAAGGATTCTTTCCCAGGACCATGACCTCCGTCTTATTCCAATTGAGCTTGAGTAGGTTTTTATTCATCCATAAGGAGATTTGGCTGAATGCCTGGTTAAAAGAGGAGGGTCCATGGTCCCGTGCAGATGACAAAGAAAAGATGACCTGGGTGTCATCTGCATAGGAAAACAGGGTTAGGCCACAGCTCTCCAATGTATCAGCTAAAGTCGAACCTAGATATTAAACAACATGGGGCTTAACACCTAACCCTGAGGTGCGCCCAAGATGAGAGTCCTAGACGCCGACCTCTCATTAGCAGAGATAACTTGGAACGTCCGATCTTTATGGAATGATCTTAACCAGATCAGTGCTGTATTGTCAAGGAACAACATCCTCAGTCTTTCAACTAAATAGGGTGGGACACTGTATCAAAGGCTGCGCTGAGATCGAGTAAAACAGGTGCGACCGCTTCCCTCTTATCTAGATGTCAACTAAGATGTTCAGTGACACCTAGTAGGGCGTATTCAGTGCTGTGACCTTCTCTGAAGCCCGACTGTGTGAGGTATAACAAATTTTGGGCCTCGACAACTGAAGTGAGCCGTGAATGAATATGTTTTTCCAAATTTTGGGAAAAAATGGGCAGCAAAGAGATCAGACGGAAGTTTGATCAATAAGTCAGGTCAAGATTTTTCTTTTTAAAGTGGGATGATCATAGCATGCTTTGAGCAATTGGGCACCCTTCTTTCTAAGAGAGAAAGGTTAAGAAGGTCCAGCACCACCTGTAATAGTTCGGGTCTACAAGACCAACCTTATTAGGTGGAAGAGGATCGAGTGGCGTGCCGGATTTGATGGAGTTTAGGATGGCTCAAATTCCCGATCGGTTGCATCTTGAACCACCTGGAGGACCAATGTTCAGACTGGCGACAATAAGGGACAAGACCACACCATATGCAAAAAGCTTGCATTCTCAGCAGCACATCGAGGGCATGCCGATGCCACCGCAGGAGAGTGTGTATGCGCCAAGGGGTAATTTAGGCCTGATGCAGTTAATAAAATTTGATATGTTTGCCTTCTGGAACCCAGAGGTGCACTCCAGAATCCTCCTCCACGGTTGAGCAGTCAGTGGTGAGCCAATATCCATATCCCAATGCGTGCGGAGCTCCATAAGGTCAAACTGGTTCCCCTGCAGTAGAACCCTATACAGTAAGTGTTAGATTTGGGGGTCTCTAGTTGGCAGAGGTAGGTACATTTGTCCAAATAGGGACCCTTGAGTCTAGTCAGGGAAAGTAGGTACACTCCCGAAATAACCCCTGCTCACCCTCTTGGTAGCTTGGCACGAGCAGACAGGCTTAGTTCAGAGGCAGTGTGTAAAGCATTTGTGAACACATACAGTAATCAAGTGACAACACTACAAATGGACACCACACAGGTTATATATTTATAAAAATAGGTATACTTTATATAGATTTATCACAAGACCATAAACGACAAAAATAATCCACAATACTGTCAAGAGTGCTTAGTTCTGATCAAAAAGGCTTAACTCAAGGTTCTGTGCGAGTCGGTAGCCTCCTCCGGCTACGGCGATGTTGAGAACAAACAGAGTCTAACAAATCCAGCTGATCGCGTCGAGACGGGCCAACACAGCGTAGACAGACTCGGTCACAGTACCTTTTACTTGAAGCGGCAGGCACGGGCGTGTAGGAGTGGTGAACTTGTAAGTTACACCGCACTCCTGCCACAGGGACTTCATGTACTTGGACACGAAGTTGGTACCTCTGTCAGACACCACCTCTTGAGGGAATCCCACACGTGAGAAAATTCCCATCAGTGCCCGTCCCACCACGGGGCCGTCACTGTCCTCAGAGGGATGGCTTCAGGGTACCGGGTGGCATGGTCCACCAAGACCAGGATAAACCTGTTGCCCATGGCTGTCTTGGGGTCCAGTGGCCCCACAATGTCAATACCCACCCGTTCAAAGGGGGTGCTGACCACAGAGAATGGCTGGAGAGGAGCCTTGTGCTTCCTCCCACTCTTTCCACTTGCCTGGCAAGTCTGGCATGTCCTGCAGTGAGTGGCGGCACTCCTGCGCATCTGGGGCCAATAGAAATGGGTAACAAGCCTGTCAAAGGTCTTGTCCTGCCCCAGATGTCCTGCTAACGGTACATCATGAGCCAACCCCAGTAGGAAGGCTCTGAAGCGCTGGGGTACCACCAGCACACGGGCTGACCCAGGCTCAGCAACCTTAGGCTCTGAATACAGGAGACCATTCTCCCAGTAAATCCAATGTGATCCAGACTGATCACCTGCTGCCTGGTCTGTGGCCTGTTGCCTCAGACCCACGAGAGAAGGGCATGTGTTCTGCTCCTCGCAGAACTCTTCCCTGGAGGGTCCTCCTTCTTGCTGCCAATGGGTCAGCTCAGGTAGGTCCCCAGTTCAGCTACCTGTTCCCTTGTAGGCTCCAGGGCATCCCCCTCAGGGTCTGCCTCCTCCTGCACCGTGGGAACTTCGGGGGCCAGTTTCCCGCGCCCCCTGCCTCCTCTCTCTCCGGCAGGCACCTGGGCCTCCCTCTCAGGCTCCAGGTCCTCTTGAACACCTTTAGCTGCCATTGACCGGGTGGTCACACATGCCCAATCAGGCAAGCCCAACATTTCTAAATGCGCACTCCGCTCCACCTTAGCCCAAGGTGAGCTCTCCAAATCGTTCCCTAACAAACAGTCAACAGGCATGGCTGGCCTCACAGCTACTTGAAGAGTACCCGAGACCCCCCCACTCAAAGGGAACCTGAGCCACCTTGCAGTGACTCTCTGTGTTGTCAGCGGCAACAACCGGATAGAATGCATCAGGGACAACCTGCTCCTTAGACACCAGGTGACACTTGACAGCTGTCACACTGGCTCCTGTGTCTCTCAGAGCCTCCACCCTATGGCCATTGATGGTCACCCACTGCCTGTATTTCTTAGTGTTCTCAGGCAGCGGGGTCCTAGGGACCATCTCAGAGTCTCCTAATGAGACAAGGGAAAACACTGTGGGATCCCCCCACCTTGGGCACCCAACTCCTCCCCCAGGGCTACACTAGCCAACTGCCGGGGGACTGCACTAGTGGGTGCTGGTTTTCCATGCAAAGGGCAACGAGGATCGTTTGCCTTGTGGCCAGGGGCGCCACACTTGTAACACACCAGTGGTCCCTGGTGAACAGGGGGCCTGTCAGGGCCACTGGCTTCTTCTCAGGGGAGGCTGGGAACCTTTCCCTTGGTTCCCTTGGGGTTTACTTTGGGGCCCTTTATGGAACTCCCTCTGTTTACCCTTGTCCCCCCACTCTTCTGCTGGGGACCCTGCCCACCCTTGGCGGAGTCTCCCACGTGACCCTTGTGGACCCGGGTACTCACCCAGCGGTCCGCCTCCTCAGCAAGCTGCCTAGGGTTAGTCAGCTTACTATCAATCAGGTGCTGGCGTAGCTCAGGAAAACAATTACCGGACAAGTGCTCCCAGGCAATCAAATCAAAGAGCGCCTGAAAATCAGTCGCTTTGCTACCCTTTACCCAACCATCCAAGGCTCTGCAAAAGAAGGTCACATATTCAACCCAGGTACTGCTTTCAATCTTACTACAGTTCCTGAACCTTTGCCTATAAAGCTCAGGGGTCAAACCATACCTAGTCATTAAGGCATCCTTCATGTGGCTGTACGAATTATAGACTTCAGAGGGCAAATCCAACAAGGTATCCCGCCCTTCACTGAGGAATTGTCCACACAACCCCGCTCCCCAATCCTTCTCAGGGACCCGGTGGGAAGACATGGCTACCTCATAGGCTTTGAACCACTGCCCTATGTCATCATTTTTAAAAATTCCTTAACCACATCTTTTGGAATATACACCCTAGCTTCAACAGGCACAGGCGGTACACTGCCACCAGAGGGAGTAATCTCTAAGCTCTTGGCCTTCAATTCCAACTCCTCAAAACTTTCTCATGTTCAAACTGCATTTTCTTTTCCTCTAGGGCTAATTTCCTAGTTTGCATTTCGAATTCTAACTGCCCATTCAGCTTGAGCTTGGTCAGCTCCATTTCGTGCATCCTACTCTCTTTCCTGTCCTCCAACTCCTCTGGAGACAGTCCTCTGGCAGAAACACTGCTACCTACTGGGGAAGGTGGTCTTCTAGCCCCTAGACCCAATAGCCCCTCCAGCTGCCCTTCTGCATTCTCAGCCCCCTCCACAGGCGCACTCCTTGATTCAACCCAGGCCCTCTGCGCCTTTTGGAGGTCCTCCTTCCTGGAGAGCCCGGTCATGGACACTTTAAACTTTTTGCAGAATTGCCTGAGCTGCTTGAGGGTGTAGCATTCTAGCCTCTCATCTTCCCAATCACACTCAACAGAGGCTACTGATGCTGGTTTCTCCATAGTGAATAAACTTGGCATTTGCAAAAATAGGAAATCCCAGAAAAAATGCTATAAAAGTATGTGGTTGCGTTTTGGTCTGCACTCACTAAGTAGTGTTCACCAATCACTGTACATGAGTCACAAATGCAAGTCAAGAATCCCACCGCTGCCACCAATGTTAGATTTGGGGGTCTCTAGTTGGCAGAGGTAGGTACCTTTGTCCAAATAGGGACCCTTGAGTCTAGTCAGGGAAAGTAGGTACACTCCCGAAATAACCCCTGCTCACCCTCTTGGTAGCTTGGCACGAGCAGACAGGCTTAGTTCAGAGGCAGTGTGTAAAGCATTTGTGAACACATACAGTAATCAAGTGACAACACTACAAATGGACACCACACAGGTTATATATTTATAAAAATAGGTATACTTTATATAGATTTATCACAAGACCATAAACGACAAAAATAATCCACAATACTGTCAAGAGTGCTTAGTTCTGATCAAAAGGCTTAACTCAAGGTTCTGTGCGAGTCGGTAGCCTCCTCCGGCTACGGCGATGTTGAGAACAAACAGAGTCTAACAAATCCAGCTGACCGCGTCGATACGGGCCAACACAGCGTAGACAGACTCGGTCACAGTACCTTTTACTTGAAGCGGCAGGCACGGGCGTGCAAGCCGGATGGCTGTTCATCGCGGTCGCGATGCAAAAATGGAAGCGTTGCAGGACGCGTTGTCCCTCGATGCGGTGCAGGCAGGTTGCGGTGCGGCGACGGAGCCGGATTCAGGAGCTGGCGTCGATCAGTCCGGACAGCGGTGCGAGTCGAGCGGTGCGTCGCAAAGCGTGCGAGCGGTGCCCAACTCCGGTGCGGTCACAGGACTCGAACTCAGCAGCAGTGACCGTGTCGGTCGGACCAGTTCGATTCGGCGTAGCGAAGCGTTGCAGGACGCGTTGTCCCTCGATGCGGTGCAGGCAGCGGCTCGTTGACGGAGTCGGTGAGTCCAGGGCCGTGCGTTGCAGGGCGAGACGGTGCTTCGATGCGATGCTTACAGGACACCGAGTCGGTCGTGAGAGTCGGTCACAGCTCCCTACCTCTGTAGCCACTGAAACAGAGTTTCCAGCAGCAATTCACAAAGGGAGTGAAGTCCAATGGTCCTGGGACTTCGGTCAGGGGGCAAGCTCTCTTCCAAGCCCTTGGAGATCCTTCACAAGTTGATGAAAGTCACAGCAAAGCAAAAGTTCCTTTCTCCTTTCTTTGGCAGTCAGGCAAACCACTGCAGGCCAATCCCCCAAGCAGCACTTCAGGCTTAGGGATAGTCTCTCCTCAGTTTCTTCTTGGTTCCGCTCCTCAGCAAAGGTTTCTTCTTGTTCCCAAAAATGATCTAATTTCCTAGGGGTCTGTGTCCCCTTTTTATACCCAGTTTCTCTTTGTTCTCTGAAGGCAGAGAGGCCTCTGCCTAGTCCAAAACCAGTTCTGGTCAGTCCTGGAGCACTTTGTTTTTCTGACTCCTTCTTTCCTTTCAGAATGTGGGGCAGAGTGCTCAGCCGCCCGGCAGGAGGTGGAGCCAGCATTGTGGAAGGCAGGCACAGCCCTATTCAGACCCAGGTGCAACTCCTCCCTCCACTCTGGATGCAGATCTTTCTATTCAGCCCTGCGCTGACTCACCCTGTCTCCTGTAGCCACCCCCAGCCCCTGTCACTCAATCTCCAGACAAGGAATACACAACCTAGCAGAGGCAGGCTTGGATAGTTAGGCAAGAAAATACCCACTTTCTAAAAGTGGTATTTTCAAACACAGAATGTTAAAACCAACTTCACTAAAAGATGTATTTTATCATCCTGAGTTCAGGCATACTAAATTCGTTTTTCTACCATGTTCCCTGGGTCAGTTCTGACTATAAGGTGTAATAGTCAGTCTGCCCATTCTGGCCTATGGGGAGCAGGTAGCCTTGCAATAGTGAAAAACGAAAATGGCTGTAATTCACTATTAGGACATGCCACACACACCAGGGCATGTCCTACCTTATACCTACAATGCACCCTGCCCTAGGGCCTACTTTAGGGGTGACCAACATGCAGTAAAGGGAAGGTTTAGGGACTGGTAAGTGGGTGCACTCACCAAGTCGACATGGCAGCCCTAGGCTGCACACAGGCTCTGCAATGGCAGGCCTGAGACACACTGTACAAGCTGCTTCTGTGGGTGGCACAACCCGTGCTGCAAGCCCACCAGCAGCATTGGATTTACAAGCCCTGGGCACACTCAGTGCACGGTACTAGGGACTGACAAGTAAACCAATCATCCAATCATGGAGTCACTAATACATACATCAATTCACGATAGGGAGCACTTGCACTTTGGCACTGATTAGCAGCGGCAAAGTGCCCATGAGCATCTAGTCCAGCAAAAACATATCGGTAACAGTGGAGGCATTACGAAAAAAATGGAAGGGAGACCCACGCCAAGGATGCCAGGTCTAACAGTAAGGTTACCACCTTTGTCCGACTTGTGATGTGATAAAGGAGGCGGAGGCAATCATGCTCCGGCAGCTCTTCCACGCCCGAGCTCCATCACTCACGAATCCTGCACACTAGTGCGCCATGCAACAAGAAGTGTCCCGCAGGGAGGTCGTAGAACTCCCGAAGGGTCGAGAAACAAGACACTTTACCACCTACAAAAAGATCACCCAACACCACGACCCCAGCAGTCATCCATGGGAATGACTGACCCAACCCCCTCGTCGCTCCCACCATCGAACCACCAGTAGCAGGAGATCAAGTGTATACGAAGTTGCAGTACGCGTCCTTAAAAGGGCCCTGGCCTATACGTAACGTACCATGCTGTTCTGAAGAGCACATTCACGTTAAACGATACTTAAAACCTAAAAATTACACTGAGGGTTCCTTTAAGGAGAAATCTGCCATGCAAGGGGCAAAAAAACAGAAAGATAAAGATAAAAGACGGACTGGATGACCCACTTATCTGGAATACGGCAGGGGTTGTTACAACTTAAAAGACTGCTAAAAAATATAAAAACCTGACCAGTATCAGCATTCTGATAGCCACTCTTCACGTCTTTTCAGGAAACTCAAGGTAAAAGATCAGAATGGGTAAGCCGATTTGAATACCAAAGAAAAGAGGAGTACAGTGGAAAAAATGAAGCAGGACTCGAGACTGACGTCAGTGTAAGGAGGGAAGAGACTGGATTGGACTCTAAAACCCCAGTAAAAGAGAAGAAAGTAGCAGGATTTTATAAGAAGGGCCATGAGTCCTCCTGCGAAACAAGACTTGGGCAGAGCGCTCCTAGAAAGCGTTCCAGAAGTCATGATAGTACATCAGCACTTCAGAGGTTTCTGGGTGCGAATAGAACTGAAGACCTAATACAGATCAAGACTCTAGACCAAAGGGGGCGTGGCTAGCAGCCTGAGGAAATGGCCGCTGCTTTGAGAGGCTCCGGGACCCACCCGGCAATCCCGCAGATCCGTACAGTAATCCGCTGGCGCACCCGCCTGCAAGGAAGTGGGTAGCGCGTCGGAGGAGGCAGGCCATCAAACACGGCCCCTGCAGGTCTCCGGCGGCAAGATATGGCGTGCCCACGTCGAGATTTCGAGACGGGGCCTACGTCCTGCCCGGCAGCCGGGGCCTCGAGTATGGCCCGCACCCGGAGGAGTGAAGGTGTCGGATTTCGTGCCCGGGAACGATCCAGACTGTCGCCCAAAGCGGAGACCCGTCTGAGAAGGTAGAAGACGGGGCGATCCTGAGGGGGCTCCGCAACACACAACGCAGCCACCCAGATTAACCGGCAGCCCAACTTGAATTGCGGCAGCGCGGCGTGGAAGCAGAGGGGTCGACCTGGTGGGCAGCCTGCGGCGGTGCAGTGTCAGCGGTGAAGCAGGTCAGTGACGGCCCCCGGGTGTGTGTGCGAAGGCAGCCATCCGCATTTGCTGGTTGCGGGTGCGGTCCGAGACGGCGTCCCGGGCCCCTCCCTGAGAAGTGAGCGAGGCCGCGGTGGCCGGGCCCCAACCAGGCACACGAGGGGGTGAAGACCGGCCTCCTGGATCTCTGAGGGGGCGTAGTACCAGCAGTGCCTGATGTGCACTTGACATAAGAGCCAGCGCAGACCCTCACGAAGCCTGCCAACAGAGGGGAGCGTAAGCGGCATAGTGACCCCGGGGACTGCGGGGTGCAAGGCGCAGACGCTCTCACTGGTATCAACAGCTGGCCAGAGCGCTCGTCCTCTGCGGAGATCTGGCATTTGAACACTGGAGGCGCGCTCTACGGCCTAAGGCGATCTCCTTCCCCTTTCTCTACCGGGGGTTAAATACACATGGGCTCCTGATTGACTGCCGGGCTCCGGTGAAGAAGTGTACACAGACATACAAAGGAGGCGCTGAAACACGACGGTAGCTCTTGCTGCGCCTGGACATTGGAAAAGAAACAATTGATGGACGGAATGCTGGACAATGCAAACATTCACCCCCAGTCACAAGGATCTGGGTTAAATCCATCATTCTTTTGCTCACCACACCACCCCAGTTTGGACCCAGCCATATGCAAATCAGTCTTGACCCTGTTCCTTGTGGGAACAGTCCAGCCCGAACTGCCAAGCCAGGTCCTCCCTGGACCGGAAACAAGCATCCTAGGACCGGTTTCAGGGCATCACCCTTCTTCAGCCAGGCTAGCTTGAATCCAGTGGTGTAGTGAGCACGGGACCCACGTCTGGGCATACCCTTCCCACTTAGGGCGACAAATGCAAAAGAAACAATTGATGGACGGAATGCTGGACAATGCAAACATTCACCCCCAGTCACAAGGATCTGGGTTAAATCCATCATTCTTTTGCTCACCACACCACCCCAGTTTGGACCCAGCCATATGCAAATCAGTCTTGACCCTGTTCCTTGTGGGAACAGTCCAGCCCGAACTGCCAAGCCAGGTCCTCCCTGGACCGGAAACAAGCATCCTAGGACCGGTTTCAGGGCATCACCCTTCTTCAGCCAGGCTAGCTTGAATCCAGTGGTGTAGTGAGCACGGGACCCACGTCTGGGCATACCCTTCCCACTTAGGGCGACAAATGCAAAAGAAACAATTGATGGACGGAATGCTGGACAATGCAAACATTCACCCCCAGTCACAAGGATCTGGGTTAAATCCATCATTCTTTTGCTCACCACACCACCCCAGTTA
Source organism: Calotriton arnoldi (assembly GCA_963921515.1). NCBI lineage: Eukaryota > Metazoa > Chordata > Amphibia > Caudata > Salamandridae > Calotriton > Calotriton arnoldi. Next base: position 2,243,854 of record CAWUFW010001994.1, on the reverse strand, counting down.
GGACCCAGCCATATGCAAATCAGTCTTGACCCTGTTCCTTGTGGGAACAGTCCAGCCCGAACTGCCAAGCCAGGTCCTCCCTGGACCGGAAACAAGCATCCTAGGACCGGTTTCAGGGCATCACCCTTCTTCAGCCAGGCTAGCTTGAATCCAGTGGTGTAGTGAGCACGGGACCCACGTCTGGGCATACCCTTCCCACTTAGGGCGACAAATGCAAAAGAAACAATTGATGGACGGAATGCTGGACAATGCAAACATTCACCCCCAGTCACAAGGATCTGGGTTAAATCCATCATTCTTTTGCTCACCACACCACCCCAGTTAGGACCTATCCTGGCTGAAGAGGGGTGAAACCCCGAAACCGGTCCTAGGATGCTTGTTTCCAGTCCAGGGAGGACCTGGCTTGGCAGTTCGGGCTGGACTGTTCCCATGAGGCACAGGGTCAAGACTGATTTGCATATGGCTGGGTCCAAACTGGAATGGCATGGTGAGCAAAAACGATGGATTTAGGCCCAGATCTCTGTACTGGGGTGAATGTATGACATTGTTCTGCATTCTGTCCATCAACTGTTGTTTTTGCATTTGTCACCCCGAGTGGGACGGGTATGCCCAGACGTGGGTCCCGTGCTCTCCATGCCACTGGAATCAAGCTATCCTGGCTGAAGAGGTGAAACCCCGAAACCGGTCCTAGGATGCTTGTTTCCAGTCCAGGGAGGACCTGGCTTGGCAGTTCGGGCTGGACTGTTCCCATGAGGCACAGGGTCAAGACTGATTTGCATATGGCTGGGTCCAAACTGGAATGGCATGGTGAGCAAAAAACGATGGATTTAGGCCCAGATCTCTGTACTGGGGTGAATGTATGACATTGTTCTGCATTCTGTCCATCAACTGTTGTTTTTGCATTTGTCACCCCGAGTGGGACGGGTATGCCCAGACGTGGGTCCCGTGCTCTCCATGCCACTGGAATCAAGCTATCCTGGCTGAAGAGGGGTGAAACCCCGAAACCGGTCCTAGGATGCTTGTTTCCAGTCCAGGGAGGACCTGGCTTGGCAGTTCGGGCTGGACTGTTCCCATGAGGCACAGGGTCAAGACTGATTTGCATATGGCTGGGTCCAAACTGGAATGGCATGGTGAGCAAAAACGATGGATTTAGGCCCAGATCTCTGTACTGGGGTGAATGTATGACATTGTTCTGCATTCTGTCCATCAACTGTTGTTTTTGCATTTGTCACCCGAGTGGGACGGGTATGCCCAGACGTGGGTCCCGTGCTCTCCATGCCACTGGAATCAAGCTATCCTGGCTGAAGAGGGGTGAAACCCGAAACCGGTCCTAGGATGCTTGTTTCCAGTCCAGGGAGGACCTGGCTTGGCAGTTCGGGCTGGACTGTTCCCATGAGGCACAGGGTCAAGACTGATTTGCATATGGCTGGGTCCAAACTGGAATGGCATGGTGAGCAAAAAACGATGGATTTAGGCCCAGATCTCTGTACTGGGGTGAATGTATGACATTGTTCTGCATTCTGTCCATCAACTGTTGTTTTTGCATTTGTCACCCCGAGTGGGACGGGTATGCCCAGACGTGGGTCCCGTGCTCTCCATGCCACTGGAATCAAGCTATCCTGGCTGAAGAGGGGTGAAACCCCGAAACCGGTCCTAGGATGCTTGTTTCCAGTCCAGGGAGGACCTGGCTTGGCAGTTCGGGCTGGACTGTTCCCATGAGGCACAGGGTCAAGACTGATTTGCATATGGCTGGGTCCAAACTGGAATGGCATGGTGAGCAAAAAACGATGGATTTAGGCCCAGATCTCTGTACTGGGGTGAATGTATGACATTGTTCTGCATTCTGTCCATCAACTGTTGTTTTTGCATTTGTCACCCCGAGTGGGACGGGTATGCCCAGACGTGGGTCCCGTGCTCTCCATGCCACTGGAATCAAGCTATCCTGGCTGAAGAGGGGTGAAACCCCGAAACCGGTCCTAGGATGCTTGTTTCCAGTCCAGGGAGGACCTGGCTTGGCAGTTCGGGCTGGACTGTTCCCATGAGGCACAGGGTCAAGACTGATTTGCATATGGCTGGGTCCAAACTGGAATGGCATGGTGAGCAAAAAACGATGGATTTAGGCCCAGATCTCTGTACTGGGGTGAATGTATGACATTGTTCTGCATTCTGTCCATCAACTGTTGTTTTTGCATTTGTCACCCCGAGTGGGACGGGTATGCCCAGACGTGGGTCCCGTGCTCTCCATGCCACTGGAATCAAGCTATCCTGGCTGAAGAGGGGTGAAACCCCGAAACCGGTCCTAGGATGCTTGTTTCCAGTCCAGGGAGGACCTGGCTTGGCAGTTCGGGCTGGACTGTTCCCATGAGGCACAGGGTCAAGACTGATTTGCATATGGCTGGGTCCAAACTGGAATGGCATGGTGAGCAAAAACGATGGATTTAGGCCCAGATCTCTGTACTGGGGTGAATGTATGACATTGTTCTGCATTCTGTCCATCAACTGTTGTTTTTGCATTTGTCACCCCGAGTGGGACGGGTATGCCCAGACGTGGGTCCCGTGCTCTCCATGCCACTGGAATCAAGCTATCCTGGCTGAAGAGGGGTGAAACCCCGAAACCGGTCCTAGGATGCTTGTTTCCAGTCCAGGGAGGACCTGGCTTGGCAGTTCGGGCTGGACTGTTCCCATGAGGCACAGGGTCAAGACTGATTTGCATATGGCTGGGTCCAAACTGGAATGGCATGGTGAGCAAAAACGATGGATTTAGGCCCAGATCTCTGTACTGGGGTGAATGTATGACATTGTTCTGCATTCTGTCCATCAACTGTTGTTTTTGCATTTGTCACCCCGAGTGGGACGGGTATGCCCAGACGTGGGTCCCGTGCTCTCCATGCCACTGGAATCAAGCTATCCTGGCTGAAGAGGGGTGAAACCCCGAAACCGGTCCTAGGATGCTTGTTTCCAGTCCAGGGAGGACCTGGCTTGGCAGTTCGGGCTGGACTGTTCCCATGAGGCACAGGGTCAAGACTGATTTGCATATGGCTGGGTCCAAACTGGAATGGCATGGTGAGCAAAAACGATGGATTTAGGCCCAGATCTCTGTACTGGGGTGAATGTATGACATTGTTCTGCATTCTGTCCATCAACTGTTGTTTTTGCATTTGTCACCCCGAGTGGGACGGGTATGCCCAGACGTGGGTCCCGTGCTCTCCATGCCACTGGAATCAAGCTATCCTGGCTGAAGAGGGGTGAAACCCCGAAACCGGTCCTAGGATGCTTGTTTCCAGTCCAGGGAGGACCTGGCTTGGCAGTTCGGGCTGGACTGTTCCCATGAGGCACAGGGTCAAGACTGATTTGCATATGGCTGGGTCCAAACTGGAATGGCATGGTGAGCAAAAAAACGATGGATTTAGGCCCAGATCTCTGTACTGGGGTGAATGTATGACATTGTTCTGCATTCTGTCCATCAACTGTTGTTTTTGCGCCTGGACATTGGAGCATGCCCTCCGGGAAGCTCGGCAAACGATATTACAAGCAGGGATCAAGGCCGCCTGGTGGCCCAGAGTACAGCGTTCCCGCCTGATCTACCCCAGCAGCAGCAGCGAAACGGCCGGGTGGAGGTGGGGAACCCGAAAGGCCGCGTGTGGCTGACCGCTGCACGGACAGGCAGCGGTGAGTACCACCTCCTACCCCCCCGCAATAATACACGACAATCGGGGGTGCACTGCAGTGATGGGAGGGAGGGGTCAGCGTGGCACGCACCAAACGAAGTTGGAAAAATATGCCTGTGCCAAAGGTCAGACGGAACAAAGAGACCGAGATGCTGCCCGAGTGGAGGGCCCTACTACCTCGGAGCCATCGGAGGTCACATTACAGGACATCATGACCACACTGAATAACGTTTATTCCTCCTTGGAATCCCGTATATGGTCGGTCTCCATGGAGATTGCCCTAATCCGGGCGGACTTCAAGAAAATGAGCGCAAGAGTGACGGAGGTCGAAGCAACAACGGCAACCCTTTCCAAAGACTCGACGGATCTTAAGCACTGAATACGTCAACTCGAGGAGGACAACAAGCTCATGGCCGCCAAACTCGACGACCAAGAAGGCCGGTCGAGGCGAAACAACGTAAGAATTATCGGGGTGCCTGAAGGAACGGGGGGGCCAGCGTTGGACCTTTTTGTTGAAGATCTTATTAAGAACCAATTGCAACCATGAGGTCTGTCCAGCTATTTTTCAGTGGAGAGGGCCCACCGAGTCCCAGGTGGCAGACCCAGACCGGGGGCCCCTCCTAGGCCGATCCTGGCCCGAATTTTTTATTTCCGTGATCGTGATGCGATCCTCCAAACAGCAAGAATCGCCCCCCCATTGCGTCTTGAACACAGTACTGTGTCTTTCTTTCCGGACTACACGGCGGCCATGACGAAACAACGCCGCAGCTTTCTTGAAATAAAAAAAGAGCTGAGAAATCGTGAACTCAAGTACTCCATGCTCTTCCTGGCGAAACTGAGAGTAGAGGCTGAGGGAAAGACCTGGTTCTTTACGACGCCTGTGGAGGCTCAGGAGTGGCTGGAGGGATGGCCCAAGTCGCAGGTTCCGGTAGACTGGGCAGAAAATCGAATCACCACGCGCAGGGGGCGACATCATTGGAGCCTAAGGACACGAGAACCACGGAAGGATCAATGGCAGCGAGAGACGACGAATGAAGAAACCCTGTTAGCTATTCAGCATTGAACTGAGAGTGCTGAAGCGTCGACATGTCGCACAAAGGTGTAACTGAAGGGCACAAAACTGCTGTGGTGGCCCACCCATTTCTGATCTGAGACTACAGCTCGAACCTTGAACAATGCAGGCGGCAGTCGTGCAGGCCGTAATGGCCAGCAGTAAGTGGTAACCCTATATGCACTGAGACTTATCGGGAACGATCTGCATAACAACTATATACTGCATGTCAATGATGTATAGCCAGTGTACTATGTAGTTGGTAATTGGGATGTTCCGGGGGGTCACTGAGCTACTCTCCCCCCGCACAGACACCAGGGTATGGGATATAAGCACTCTGCGCAGTTGGGGTGGCGGGTAGTTCTAAGTCCGCCATGCAGGGTGGCAGGGAGGGGGGTGGGTGGTTGGGAAACGTTAAACGTATTGCACATTGTTTGGTTTACAGGTTTCATACAGGCTCACGCGGCAACTTTACTGCTTCTGCACACCAGTTCCGTCACAATATCCTGCTTATTCCTTATTGTTGATCCTATAATATGGCACATGATGTAACGACGATTGCTATGGAACTCACAACGCCACTGCCCCAAACGACTGATGGCCCACCTCTCACCATTTTTTCATGGAATGTTAACGGCCTCTGTGACAAAATAAAGAGAGGGTTAGTCTTGCAATATCTTAAACGCCAAGCACCCGCAGTGGCCCTGATACAAGAATCGCATTTAGTGGGTTCAGAATGTAAGGCCCTAGATTGGTGGGGTTACCGGATGGTGGCGCATTCCGCATTCTCTTCTGGGTCACGAGGGATGGGTATCCTGGTCCGTAAACAATTCCCCATCATCATCGACAAAACATGGCTAGATGACCAAAGTCGATTCGCGGCCATTTCCTGTCAATGGGAAGGACGCACATACAATATAGTCTCAGTATATATTCCGCCGGCACTGCACTCTGTGGCGCTTCCGGCCCTCAACGCCTTCCTACTTGCACTGCCTCAGGGTGTACTGTTAATTGGGGGCGACTTCAACACGACATTAGATGATACCCTTGACCGTAAACCCCACAGAGCCCGACGCGGCACACCGCCCCGGTTCGCGGAATTCCTCGACGCACTTGGCCTCATAGACGTCTGGCGCACTCGATTTCCACAAGAACAGCAGTACACCTTCTATTCCGGAGCGCATAATAGCCTCTCTAGAATAGATTACATACTCACTTCAGCAGACGGATGCGGGAAATTGGAGGGGGTAAGGCACTTACCTAGAGGTATTTCCGATCATTCCCCAGTCTTTGTGCAATGCAGGTCACATGTCCCAGGCCTGCGTCGAACATTCCCGATTTACCCGGGTTTCCTTAAGAACCCCGGGATCTGGAAAAGTTTAACCAAGACCACACAACAGTACTTCCAAGAAAATGAATGCTCAGTGGCCTCTCCGACGACACTATGGGAAGCATACAAGTCAGTACTCCGGGGCCAAGCGATTTCACTAATTACGGGGCATAAAAAAGAAAAACAAAAACAGGTAGAGACCCTCGAGCAGGAAGTAACACACGCCGAGGCCATGCATTCCCGGGACCCCAACATGACCACGCACAACCTGCATCTGAAACGACAAGAATACAGAGAATACCTGTGGGAGGACAGAAGGGCCAAACTTGTAGCCACCCAACATAGAGTGTATGAGGTCGGGGACAAGGCAGGCAAGCTTTTGGCTTGGCTGGATAAGCGAGAAAGAGCAAGTCGCTGGATATCACAACTACAATCCCCCACCGGTGACATCATAACAGACCCCCACCGGAGGAAGCGCTAGCATTCCTAAAAGATATCCAAATGCCCAAACTCACCCTAGATGATACTCAGGCACTGGAGGCGGACTTAACAGTTGAAGGATTGGCATTGGCCATAGGCAACATCCAATCCGGGAAAGCGCTGAAGCCCAATGGTATACCTATTGAACTGTACAAAAAAGCGGCAGATAAACTCACACCACATATGCTTAACATGTATGAGGCTAGCCTGGAGGCAGGTGAACTCCCCAGGGACCAGCGACTGGTGACTGTGATCGTTATACATAAGCCGGGTAAGCCGGCGAATGAATGTACATCCTACCGGCCAATTTCACTGCTCAATGCGGAGGCCAAAATACTTGCCAAAACGCTAGCCACTAGACTACAACCCCACCTCACAAAATTAGTGCACCCAGACCAATCCGGGTTTATGCCCGGCCGAAACACAGCTCTCAATTTGCGACGCCTACATGGCGTAATGGCTCGTATTCCTACCATCCAGGAGGATGCAGTCATCTTATCCCTGGATACGCGTATGGCTTTTGATATGGTCGAGTGGCCCTTTTTGTTTGCCGTGCTCTAGCATATGGGCTTCGGCCCTAAGTTTTGTGCCTGGGTCCAGCTACTATACACCAAGCCTCTGGCACACGTAGTAGCCAAAGGCCGAATCTCAACAGACTTTCCCCTGGGACGTGGCACACGACAAGGCTGTCCTTTGTCGCCGCTTCTATTTGCTCTAGTACTGGAGCCACTGGCGGCCTGGATTAGAAGGGACCCGGTCATGCGTGTGCTTCGTTGGACGGAGGGCTGGGAGGACCGCATCTCCCTCTATGCAGATGATATTCTGCTATATATGGCATCCCCCAGGTGCTCGCTCTCCCGACTCCTGGATATATGCGAGGCATATGGCAGGTTCTCCGGTTATACCATCAATTGGGCCAAATCTTCTATTTGTGCTACGCGGTGCCCCACCGCGGCTCCCGGTTGGCTGTACGATACAGGTCGTAGAGGGGAGCTTTAAATTCCTGGGACTCCACATCACACTGCATCCCATGGAATTTATGGGAAAAAAAACTAATGGAACCCCTAAAAAGGCTTCGCAGTGACACCAAACATTGGCAATCCTTACCTCTGACACTGCTGGGACGGGCGGCACTCTTCAAGATCATGGTGCTCCCCAAATTCCTCTACGACCTGCAAAACACCCCGTTCCCGTTTCCCCCCTCCTACTTCAAGGCAATCGGGACAGAAGTAAGCAACCTCCTGTGGGACGGTAAACCAGCCCGTATAGCCATGCATAAGTTGGTCAAGGGGTGGTATGATGGCGGGATCGCCCTCCCCAATATACAAACATACTATTGGGCCTCACAACTGATCGTGATCAATCAGTGGTTGCACGCACCTCAAACGGAGCCGGCTTTCCATATGGATAGACATGTACTGGGAGAGGGGGGCATAATGAGGGCGCTCTATAACAAGTCCAGGAAGAACACCTTTATGGGGCCCACCGCACACACGGTACATATATGGCACACTGCCCATAAACAACTAGGCTGGGATGGTATCATAACACAAATGACGCCGCTCTGGGAAGCCCAAAGGCTGGGCAGGCTTAGCGGTAGTAAGGGTTTTAAACAGTGGGACCACATAGGAATTTCCAGGGTGGGAGATCTCTTGTGTAAGGGAGAGATAATTACTTTTCCACAGCTCCAAGAAAAGTATGAGATGGCGGCTACCGAAATATTTTGCTACACTCAGATCACACATGCTCTTAGGGCGGCCGTCCCCTCGGGTGCTGTCCTCCCAGAGGCCTCCCCGTTGGAAGACAGGCTCCTCACAGAACACATGGACAAGAAAGCCATTTCCTTCACCTATCGGAAAATTATCAATAACCAACAAGACCCTACACAAACTCTTAGAGAAAAATGGCAGGCTGACATCGGGGATCTGGACGAGATGGATTGGCAGGACGCACTGGCGTCCCCGCGGGAGGTGGCAATACCCTCCAAATTGAAGCTGGTCCAATTAAAAATACTTCATCGAATCTATTATACGCGGATGACAATGCATAAAATAGGGAGGGCCACTGACACCTTCTGTCTTAGACAGTGTGGGGTGTGGCACTTTCCTCCATACGTTGTGGGAATGCCCAAAGATCGTGACGTACTGGGGATCAATTATGCACACCATCTCCCAAGTTTGTGGGGTCACGGTAACACCAGAGCCCAAGAGGTTTGTCCTCAATATCTGGGAGCCCACGGATCTTAATCACACAACACAAAACTGGGCGACTCTTGGTATGATGTTCGCAAAACGCAAAATCGCAAAACACTGGGGAACACATACAACTCCCCTACATCGGGAATGGTGTAATGATATGGACGGCGCAATGGTGGCTGAGCGAGCAGTATATATGAACAGGGGATGCCCGAAGAAATGGAAGCGGGTGTGGGGAAAGTGGAATGAAATTAGGGGGAATATTTGTGCGCCACGTCCGGAGGACTCAGAAACGGACATTAGTGACTAAACCACGAGTGGTTGTTGCATGCTGTGATGTACATTCATTGTAACGGATTTTATGTACGTATCTTCAAGAGGATCAGTTTGTGTTGCGGAAGCAAGTCATTATCAGTTCTACCCGATGAGCTGTTTGTTGTAAATGTACGCATATGCCTAATAAAATTTTCTCCCCCCAAAAAAAAAAAGACTCTAGACCAACATTTAAATGCTCCTCATAGGGTTTACAATTTAAACATACAAATTGAAGGGGACATAAGAGGTATTGGTAAAGCAATCTTGTGGTCACAATTATCTGATGATTATGATATCATCCTGCTGGAAGAAGACTGGCCTCCAGCCTTTATTTGGGAAGCACCCCCAGGGGAGGAAGTCATAGGGGTTGCCTTCTTATCTATAGTACCTGAGAATGGACAGGAAATTTATGCCAGTGAATGGGCCATGAGACAAACTCCAGCCTTATTAGAAATTAAGCAGGGTGGGACAAACATTCTAGTCCACATTTCATTCTCTTATGAAGTGAATCACAACCGCAAGCTCAATTCTCTTTACAACCAGAAGCAAAACGTGGTATAAAAGAAATACTAGATCAGTTGTAGTAACAGGGCATAAAAGCATCTTGTCTTTCACCAATGAACATGCCCCTTTTTCCCATCTCTAAAACAGATGGCTCTTATAGAATAGTCTTAGACTATAGAAATTTGACTTCACACACACAAACTTAGGTGGTCGAAAACACCCATAGCACAGGTTTAATTACCAATCTAGTGCCGAAAAAATACAAAACGACCCTGGATATTTCCAGCGGGTTCTTTAGTCAGAACATAGTGCCTGAAAGTGATTATCTAACCGCTTTTCATTTCAACAGCGTACAGTTCTCATTCCGACATGTGACCATCGGCTATAAGAATAGTCCTAGCTTGTTTTCAGCACGAACCATGGAGAACCTACAACCAGATCCCGAGGTATTGTCATACATTGATGATATCTACCTAACTGACTATGATTTGAATCTACACCTGACCAGGGCAGACAGATTAGTGACCATATTAACATCACACGGTTACAAAATTAATGTTACAAAATCAGAGACTGCCTACATGATGGTGGCCTTCCTAAGACACAATTTATTCAGTGAGGGCAAGGATCTAGCTCTGGACTTCCTTCAGGAGTGTGCTACCTTGCAACCTCCTGACAATGAGAAAGGTGCAATACCTGCTGGGATTTCTTAACTTTGGACGAACTTATTTGCCTCAATACGCTGAGAGAATTAAGCCCTTGATTGACCTGATTTTTCACATGTTTTCATCCAAACAATAACTAAAAGCACATATTGATATCTTGCGTGCTCTGAAAGCAGACATGCTTGAGACTAAATATTCACAAATTAGGGATAACAAAGCCAAAGTTGTTATCAGAGCCATACCCAGTCAATAGGGCTATACCTATGTGACTTAAAATGAAGGAGAAACCGTCCCAATCGCTTACAAGTCTCACTTGTATTCCCTGGCAAACAGCCTTCTTGAAATAGTGCCCTTTCGCGCTGGGAAAACACATCATAATTGTTTCTCCTGTACCAGCACTAATAGCCGTCAGAAAGGCAAGCATCCTTAATGTTTGTGGCCTACACCCCAGATGTGTACATTTGGCCTCTTCTTTAAGTGCAGTGGATGTGCATTTTTAGTATGAGACCTCTCCTCGTTCACAAGCGTTTCTCCAATATGAACACATTTTTGCTCCAACTCCAGCCACTTTATCCATTGAGTCTTAGCAGAGCATCTTCTATATAAATGGCTCTTCCCAAACTACGATAGGAACAAAATAAAAATGCTCTGCAGCCTGTGTGGTAGTAAAAGGTATAGTAAAGCATGGTGAATTCATCCCACAGTGTACCCATACCAAAATCGTAGGTGATAGTACTGCACAACATGCAGAAAAACATGTACTGCTATTGGCATTGCAAAAGGCTGACTCATCAGTTCCCACACTTATTGTGTCCGACACATCCTTCTGTGTGCAAGGTTACAATGTGGATTTGCAGCATTGGCGGTTGAATGGATTCAAGGATTCAAAGGGAAAACCTATAAAGAATAAACACCTTTGGGAAAGGTAGCTGTCTTACAGGAATACGCTTCCACTGGTCCATGTGTGGCATACTTTGGGCCATCAGTGTGATGGCATTCATGCCAAAGGGAACTGTGCAGCTGACCTAGCAGCAAAGGCTGCAATTCAGACTATAAGAGTAGCATTCTAACCAAATCTCAAGCGAAGATCGACGCAAATATTTTAACAGCAATAAATGCAACAAATCAAGATGGGAAACATCCTACAGGTTTTCCACACAAATACTCCTACACCCTTAATTCCGATAACATTCCTATGTCCGCCAGGAGTGGGAGACAGAATGATACCTAATAGTCTGTCTAGATGAGATTCAAAGAAGTCTATGAGGGGTTGGCCTCTGAGCATGCAGGAATTAAAGCAACTGTGGCAGTGCTGTAGCAATGCTACTGGTGGCCTAGTTTATATAAACAGACTAGGGATTATGTTAGACAGTGTGAGAGTTGTCAACAGATTAAGCCTTCTACTGTCAAAAGACCCTCGCCAATTCCCCTCATGATCTCAAACATCCTCTTCCGGGTGATTTATATGGATCATATCAGTCCCCTCCATTCAGCTAACCAATATAAATACATATTCGTGGCTATTGATTCATGTTCTCGATTCCTATGGGTTTGGCCACAGAGAAATGCAAGTGCTTCAGCAGTAGTAAAAGATGTGCAGTGCATAGTGGTAATGGGGGCAGTTCATTCATTTCCTTCAGATATCAGTCCTGTGTTCACCTCTAAGGCTTACTAGGATTCAATGTCTGCTCTGGGAGTTTGTTTGCAATTGAGAATCCCGTTCAAAGCTAAATCGAATGGCATTGTAGAGAGGGCCAATGGAATGATTAAACAAGCTTTGACTGCTAGGGTGCTAAATTCAGGCCTTAGTTAGTACCATAATCTGTATGGAGTTCAAAGAGATTTAAATAACTTGCCTAGACGAATACTGAGAGGACGTACTCTATACAAGATTCACTTAGGAGTTCCTGTGTATGCTTGGCTTAGATGATTCTGGGAAGGTGGCGGACGATGATAAATTTGACTTGGAGAAATGTTTGAATGTTTTTCAGAGTTTTCAAGAAGTCAGAGACAAACTGTCCAACACAAACCACTCTGACGCCTCCACTTGTGAAGAGAAAGTTATCACTGCTGCTGATGGGTGGGTTACCAAGGTTGGGAAAGTAGTTCGGGAAAAAATCCACAAGCTTTTGAACCATCCTAAAGAATAACCATCACTGTTGCATTGAGACTGTTAAAAGAACGTTGTCTGATTTACAGGCATGTGCTACTTTGAAGAATGAAGATCCTTATTTGAATTAAACAAATTACAAAGAAATGTATTCTTATCACCACCATGCACATTATTTCATACATTGGACTAGCTATCCTAGAGAAATTCACAATTACACACCGTGGGAACATTGTGAGGTGCCGCCTCCAGATAGTCATTCTAATTTCTTAAAGAAATTCCCTTACTTTTTGAGTGCTGACAGATCACACCCTTCAGTCTTCTGTTTTACAAAGAGGCCACAGCAGCTTGAAAAAAATCTAATAACTACCAACAAGCTGATTTACTCCACTGAGTTTAGTCAAAACCTGACTATTCAAGGATATGAGTATTTGAGTATTGGAAAGCAAATGTTAATGCCAAAGGTATTTGGGGAACCAAATTTTGGCAGATCCAAGGCAATGAAGCCTTATTTCGAGCCTGTATAATACCAAAGGAGATGATATTTCTAAACAAAACTATCCAGCAGAATACTTGTCTGGGATGGAGCAATGGAGGATTTAAAGAAACCTTGTATTACAAAGATAATTTGACCATGTTCAGTAATTGGCAATTTCAAATTAATATGTTTGAATACGATATAAATGATATGATACAAAATGGAACCTATATATTTCAACCCAATGTTCTGTTGAAGCTTTAGACTTATGGCCTTGTGATTCTCATATCTACATGTAGTGTTTGTTTTCAAACTCTCCTAGAACTATAATAATCGTCCTGACCCACAGTACAATACACAGACACCTTTAGTAGTTACCACATATAGTGTAGGTAAGCTATGCCAAAACAACAGTCTAGAAAGACCCGAGCTGCCTGAAGTCTGATACACAAGTGCTCACAAAGTCACTAATATTATAAGGCATCGCTATACAGACAGGCAAATTCCCCCAAACGAATAAGTAAAAAAAAGATAAAAAATATATAAATTTGTATTATTGTTATTTATAGTATTTTATCAAAGTTCATTGAAAAAGACATATGACATGATACATAAATGTGCATAGGGTCCCACATTTACATACTCAATACACACCAACACACACAGATACATACTCATACATTCTACACACTCACAGATACTTCACAATAAATGATATGATCAGAGTTCAAATTTGTTCACATTTGTGATACAGATTGCAGAATACAAAGTATGTATCAGATAAACAGTGATTATTGATTTGTCTTCTTGTTATGGAAGGTTGAACCAAACGGAGGCACGAGTTTCTCCAGCGCCAACGCGCGTTTCGGTGTCTAACCCAATATGGGTCACACCTTCATCAGGGCAGTCAAATCAAAAATGGGGGACCCAGAGGTAGATGCGTCTGAATGGGGAGCATCTATATATGTCAGTGGCAGTGAAAAGGGTCGGTGGGTAAAAAAGATCAACAAACGCGATCAGAGACTTAAGATAAGTACAGCTGACGGATCAGTATACAGTACAGTCATCCGGCTCGGTTGGGGTAGAAGTTAAGATGCGAAAGAGTAATATTTAAACTGTGTCCAGTCTCCAACGGAAAACGCTCAATGGCGTGAATTCAATGAAATACAGATTACATCAACAAGGGATGTTATACGTGGCGGCCATAGTCCTCCTGCGGCATGCGGGGAACGACACTCCCGCTCTGAGCCAGATCAGCAGGTTAAATAGTACTCTTTCGCATCTTAACTTCTACCCCAACCGAGCCGGATGACTGTACTGTATACTGATCCGTCAGCTGTACTTATCTTAAGTCTCAGATCGCGTTTGTTGATCTTTTTTACCAACCGACCCTTTTCACTGCCACTGACATATATAGATGCTCCCCATTCAGACGCATCTACCTCTGGGTCCCCCATTTGAGATTTGACTGCCCTGATGAAGGTGTGACCCATATTGGGTTAGACACCGAAACGCGCGTTGGCGCTGGAGAAACTCGTGCCTCCGTTTGGTTCAACCTTCCATAACAAGAAGACAAATCAATAATCACTGTTTATCTGATACATACTTTGTATTCTGCAATCTGTATCACAAATGTGAACAAATTTGAACTCTGATCATATCATTTATTGTGAAGTATCTGTGAGTGTGTAGAATGTATGTGTTAGACCTGGCATCCTTGGCGTGTGTCTCCCTTCCATTTTTTCATAATGCCTCCACTGTTGTCGATATGTTTTTGCTGGACTAGATGCTCATGGGCACTTTGCCACTGCTAATCAGTGCCAAAGTGCAAGTGCTCCCTATTGTAAATTGTGATGTGAATTAGTGACTCCATGTTTGGCTTATTTGAATTACTGTCAGACCCTAGTACAGTGCACTGAGTGTGCCCAGGGCTTGTAAATCAAATGCTGCTGGTGGGCTTGCAGCACTGGTTGTGCCACCCACAGAAGTAGCTTGTAAAGTGTGTCTCAGGCCTGCCATTGCAGAGCCTGTGTGCAGTCTGTGACTGCCATGTCGACTTGGTAAGTGCACCCACCTACCAGTCCCCAAACCTTCCCTTTTCTTCATATCAGACACCCCTATGGTAGGCCTACGGGCAGGGTGCATTGTAAGGATAAGGTGGGACATGCCTGGTGTGTGTGGCATGTCCTAATAGTGAATTACAGCCATTTTCGTTTTTCACTATTGCAAGGCTACCTGTTCCCCATAGGCCAGAATGGGCAGTTTGATTATAACATCTTATAATCCTAAACTGACTCAGGGAACTAGGTAGAAATTCGAGTTTAGTATGCCTGAACTCAGAATGATAAAATACATCTTTTAGTGAAGTTGGTTTTAACATTCTGTGTTTGAAAATACCACTTTTAGAAAGTGGGTATTTTCTTGCCTAACTATCCAGCCTGCCTCTGCCAGCTTGTGTATTGTGTGTGTGGTTTGTGCGTGACAGGGGCTGGGGGTGGCCACAGGAGACAGGGTGAGGCAGCCCAGGGCTGAATAGAGAGATCTGCATCCAGAGTGGAGGGAGGAGTCGCATCTGGGTCTGAATAGGGCTGTGCCTGCCTGCCACAATGCTGGCTCCACCCCCTGCCGGGCGTCTGAGTACCCTGCCCCACAATCTGAAAGGAAAGAAGGAGTCATGTACACAGAGTGCTCCAAAGCAGCACAGAACTGGTTTAACCTAGGCAAAGGCCTCTCTGCCTTCAGAGAACAAAGAGAAAAGGAGTATAAGTACTGGGGCCCAAACCCAGGAACTTTAGATCACTTTTGGGAACAAGAAGAAACCTTTGCTGAGGAGCGGAACCAAGAAGAAACTGAGGAGAGACTATCCCTAAGCCTGAAGTGCTGCTTGGGGGATTGGCCTGCAGTGGTTTGCCTGACTGCCAAAGAAAGGAGAAAGGAACTTTTGCTTTGCTGTGACTTTCATCAACTTGTGAAGGATCTCCAAGGGCTTGGAAGAGAGCTTGCCCCCTGATCGAAGTCCCAGGACCATTGGACTTCACCCCCTTTGTGAATTGCTGCTGGAAACTCTGTTTCAGTGGCTACAGAGGTAGGGAGCTGTGACCGACTCTCCCGACCGGCTCAGTGTCCTGCTGGCACCGCATCGAGCAACGCCTGCATCTTGCAACGCACGGCCTTGGTCTCACCGACTCCGTCAACGAGCCGCTGCCTGCACCGTAACCTGTGAGCACCGCACCTTGCAACGCCTCGCTACACCAAATCCATCTGGTCCGACCGACACGGTCACTGTTGCTGAGTTCGAGTCCTGTGACCGCACCGGAGTTGGGCACCGCTCGCACGCTACGCGACGCACCGCCGTCCGGACTGATCGACGCCAGCTCCTGAATCCGGCTCCGTCGCCGCACCGCAACCTGCCAGCACCGCATCGAAGCACCGTCTCGCCCTGCAACGCACGGCCCTGGTCTCACCGACTCCGTCTCGACGACGTCAACGAGCCGCTGCCTGCACCACCTCGAGGGACAACGCGTCCTGCAACGTTCCATTTTGCAACGCAACCGCGACGAACAGCCATCCGGCTCGCACGCCCCTGCCTGCCGCTTCAAGTAAAAGGTACTGTGACCGAGTCCGCCTACGCTGTGTTGGCCCGTATCGACGCGGTCAGCTGGATTTGATAGACTCTGTTTGTTCTTTACATCGCAGTAGCCGGAGAAGGCTACCGACTCGCATAGAACCTTGAATTAAGCCTTTTTGATCAGAGCTAAGCATTCTTGACAGTATTGTGGATTATTTTTGTCGTTTATGGTCTTGTGGTAATTCTATATAAAATATTCTTATTTTTATAAATATACAACCTGTGTGGTGTCCATTTGTAGTGTTATCACTTGATTACTGTATGTGTTCACAAATGCTTCACACACTGCCTCTGAACTAAGCCTGTCTGCTCGTGCCAAGCTACCAAGAGGGTGAGCAGGGGTTATTTCAGGAGTGTACCTACTTTCCCTGACTAGACTCAAGGGTCCCTATTTGGACAAAGGTACCTACCTCTGCCAACTAGAGACCCCCAAATCTAACAGTATGAGTATGTATCTGTGTGTGTTGGTGTGTATTGAGTATGTAAATGTGGGACCCTATGCACATTTATGTATCATGTCATATGTCTTTTTCTATGAACTTTGATAAAATACTATAAATAACAATAATACAAATTTATATATTTTTTATCTTTTTTTTTACTTATTCGTTTGGGGGAATTTGCCTGTCTGTATAGTGATGCTTTATAATATTAGTGACTTTGTGAGCACTTGTGTATCAGTCTTCAGGCAGCTCGGGTCTTTCTAGACTGTTGTTTTGGTTCTCTCCCCTGTCCGACCTGCCTGCTATCACCCTCAGGGGCCCCCTGTGTTGTATAGGTAAGCTATGCCAACAACGGTTGGACCATTCTAGTCTTTCAGCTGTGAAAGAACACTTTTCCTCAATTAATGAGAACATGGATTTTTCTGATTTTTGTCTGGGACCGTGTCCAAAAAGAAATAAAAGATTCCTTGCAACAGGAATGTATGCAATTTACAATGAATTAAATAGATATAAAGAGAAATAACTGCAGAAAGTAATAGACAAATAGAGCAATGTTAGAAATGGGATTTCTGGTTGGCTAGGGCATGCGCCTAAGCCAGGCAGAAACCATCACTCTAGTGAGTGCAAGGGAGTGACACGCTGAAGATAACCCCTGCTCACCCCCTTGGTAGCTTTGCAGAACAGTCGGGCTTATCCCAGAGGCAATGTGTAAAGCGTTTGAGCAACACACTCACACAGCAGCGACACACAAGGCACACCACAAAAGAAACTCCACACAAGGTTGTATAAAAATAGCCTTTGTATTATCCATAAAAACACATTAGAACACAATCACATATGTACTGTAGCACTAGGCACTTGTCATGACTTTACAGGGATTACATAAGTCACTGGGCCAATCGGGCCACTGTCACTACCATTACAGTTAGTGTCACCAGTAACTACTGGTAGGATTGCCCTTAGCATGTAGTACTAGACATAAACATCATCAGCAGTGCATCATAGTAAACATTTGCAGCTGTGCACACCTCATGGAAATCACTGAACATAACACTCAGTACACCATAGTATAACACTTATAAGGTGCACACATTAGAAATGCGTCCCCACTGGGAACATCCCTTCCATAGGCACCATCACATCAGGGCCTAAGACATGCGAAACCTAGGAAATTACCAGAGGTCACTAAAACACCTAGGAGGCAGGGCAGCTGCACTCCTACTACAGGTTAGACGGTAATCTAGGCACCAAGTGTAGCGCCGACAATCAGGCTAGCGACGGTCCCGTGTGTCAGCCGCAAACAAACTACTGTGCCCCTCCACAAAACGAGCCGACCCCAAAGAGTAGGCCACGATGATGCACAAATCAACTTCTTGAGGTAGCCCAGGCTGCGTGAACACCTGCGCGCTACCTTTGATTGTGGGATCACTTTTAGGAAATGCCCCAACAAGATAGGTGCCAGAAAGGGGGAGGGGCGGACCACCTCCCTCAGCGGGGCGACCTCGCAGGGTCCCTCGCATGTGGCCAGATTCGCCCGGTTGGTCAAGGCAGCTGCCCACTGCCACACGGGGCAGCTGCTATTCCTGGTGAATGGAGTCACGCTGTCTCCACTTCTCGCACGGCCTCTCGCCTGAGGCGGGGCCGAGCAGTGCTCCTTTCACCGGCCTGGGCGCAGGCGAGGCTCGCTTCTGCCCATGGCAATGCTCCCAGGGAGGTTGCCAGGCAACGCTGGGGAGCTCCTTTCAACCACGCCTCTGCCAGCAGACTCTTCCTGTTTGCGGCTTCCTTCCCCGCACACCGCTGGCTCCAGCAGGTTGCTAGGCAACGTCTGGCTTCTCTGCAGCGCTCGGTTCCTGATGAGCGGCCCCAATTCGTGCCTTCTCCTCGGTCGGGTGGGGGCTCAGCTCAGAACTCAGCCCCAGCGCATAGCACCCCGGGGAGTGCAAAGTAGCCTCCGCAGTGGTAAAAAAACACACGGAGCTCCCAGCAAGCATGCAGAGCTCTGATTTTAGCACAGCACCAGAACGTGAGGCACCCGGCAGTTCCAGAACAGGTCAAGGACCTCCCATGAAATCAAAAGCACCAGGGTGTCCCCAATCAATAAGGTGCTCTCCACACTATTCCCTTACAAGGACAAGGGGCATAGCAGTACTCCTGTTGCTCTGGGCTCCTTTTTGAGCAAGGGGGGGGCATTCAGTTCTAAGAAGACAGGTAGCAGGCCAGCACACAGGGTCCTGGGGCATGGATGCAGCCCCTCCAGCAATTCCGCCACAAAACAAAGTCCCTGTAGCAGACTTGACTATGGGAACGCCCTCTACGCGGGAGCCCCGGCCAAGCTCATCAAGCGGCTGCAACGCATACAAAACGCCTCCGCACGCCTGATCCTCGATGTACCACGCCACAGCCACATCACCCCCCACCTGAGGAACCTGCACTGGCTCCCCGTCGACAGGAGAATCTCCTTCAAACTCCTCATCCACGCACACAAGGCACTCCACAAGACTGGCCCAGCCTACCTCAACAGACGACTCCTCTTCTACGTCCCCAACCGCCAACTCCGCTCCGCCGACCTCTCCCTCGCTACCGTCCCTCGCATTCGAAGAACTACCACAGGCGGCAGATCCTTCTCCCACCTCGCCGCCAAGACCTGGAACACCCTTCCACTAAGCCTACGACAGACCCAAGACCTGCTGACCTTCAGGAGGCTACTCAAGACCTGGTTGTTCGACCAGTAGCAGCACCCCCCGCCCCCTTTTCTTTTCTTTTTCCCTAGCGCCTTGAGACCCTCACGGGTAAGTAGTGCACTTTACAAATTCTGTGATTGATTGATTGATTGGTGGCTTCTGCTTCAAGTCCTTCCCCGCTCCTCAGTTCCAGTTCAAGCAGTTCAACAGACATGGGGTCACAGCCCCAGTACTTACAGTACTACAGTCTTTGTTCTCCCCCTGGCACAGGCTCTGAGCCCAGTCCAAACTAGTTCTGGGGGGCACTTTGCAAGTGCGCAACAACCTCCATTGTCAGTGTAAGCCTTGGCCCCAGACACACCACAGGCGGGCGGAGCCATCATTGTGGAAGGCAGGCACAGCCCTATTCAGGTGCAGGTGCTACTCCTCCCACCACTCCAAATGCAGACCAGGCCTATTCAGCCTAGCGCTGACTCATCCAGACTCTCTGGAGCCATTGCACCTCCCCAGTCCCTGTCACTTCAAAGCCAGACAGTCAATACACATCCTAGCAGAGGACCAAAGACACATAGCACACAGAAATACCCACTTCTAAAAGTGGCATTTCTAAAATAGTAATAATAAATCCGCTTTCACCAATAAGCAGGATTTATCACTACTATTCCAAACATACCGAACTTGATCACACTACCCCTCTCAGATCAGGAATTACCACTGAAGCACATATCAGGGAATCCCCAATGCATTCCTATGAGAGGGCAGCCTCACAGCAGTGAGAAACCAAATAGGCTGTTTGTCACTACCAGGACATGGCACACATTTAAGGCACATGTCCTACCTTTTACATATACCGCACCCTGCCCATAGGGCTAGCTAGGTGGGTGGCGCAAGCAGCGCTGCAAGCCCACCAGTAGCATTTAATTTACTGGCCCTGGGTATATGGGATACCATTGTACAAGGGACTGGCAGGTAAATTGAATATGCCAAACAGGTGTAGACCAATCTTACCAAGTTTACCATAGAGAGCACATGTACTTTAACACTGAACAACAGTGATAAAGTGCTCAGAGTCATAAAACCACCAACAACAGGTCAAAAAGTTCTGGGATGACCCTGCAAAAGGGGCCACGTCCAATAATCAAGAAAACATACAAACAGTTTTTAAAGTTATAGACAATGGTATGCAAACGCTTTCCAAAAGAGTGTACTCTTTAAATCACACTCTATTCTCAGCCTTAGACCTCTTGAAAGGAGGCCTGAATTCATTACAACATGGGCGGGCTCAGTTAAGAGCAAGTACCAACTAAATTGGGCACTACAAACACTTAGGTCAGGTTTCGTGCCTTGGCAACTTTTAAATGAAACAGCCTTGTTTTTACCAAATAATTTGATGCTCACGCAAAAAACAATAGCCAAGAAAGAATCAATATACACTATTACGTATAGAACAAGTTGAAGACGCACCATTTCGAGTCACCTGGTTAATACACTGTATTATTTCTTTACCCATTACAACCTTTCGTTTTCACGACTGTCAGAAATATAAATCCATTGGCTGGCATGAAGCTATGCACAATTCACAAGTGTTCCATTCATGGACTTTTCCTTTCTCCCACATCTGTTTAAATGAAAATGAAGACAACCCTGTGTATATCAATATAGCAAATTGTAGAATTCCCTTGGACACTCCCTTCTGTGTGCCACCATGTCATTGCACAGAATGTGTAGTGCTTTGATGCTAGGGTTAAGTTGTGTTTCCCCCATTGCACCCATTCCCGTACATCATGAACCTCTAAATAATGTTTCTCATTTATTTTTAAGAAATGTTACTTGATGTGGGTTGGAACCCGGCCAGCCATACCTGAAAACAGTTTCAGAAACAATACAGTGTTGGAAAGGTCCTTGTATCCTCAGCCTAGAAATGTCATTAGGAACATCCCTTGGCCCAGTATAAGCATGAAATCCATGCATTTTGATGATGTAAAGAAGTTATTGTCTGTTCTATTGCAAAAAGAAGTCCCTTTTTTCTTTAGCGGTTGAAGATTATAAACTTCAGACAGCCAGAACTGCTTCAGAATTCAGAGGCTGTTACACTCCCAATACCCAACTCATTTTGCAGATATCACACAAACGATATTTAATTGGTCTGTGACAACTGGTATTGTGCATCTTTTTAAGAATATTGGCTCAGTTCTGGTGACTGGATTTAAAGCAGTATTTGGACTGATTGAGTCATTTTTTGTTCTCTGTTCTCCAGCCTTTTTGGAAGGTTTCCAATCATCATATGCTAACTGGCAGGGGTCTCATCATCTTTTTCCTGTTCTGATGAGGAACTCAACAACATGGAGTACACATATCCAGCTGAGCAAAGCTGCAGAGAGACTCTAGCATGCTATATGGGACATGCTTGGCTGTCTGAACTCAGCGAGCATTGGATGCTAACCTTTCGCAAAAAGGATATACACAAGTAAAACATGTGTACTGGTGCATAAACTGTCCAGCCGAAATCATCTTGGACTTGCATCTGGAACAAGCCCTAGTGACTTATCTCGATAGGGAAACCATTATTCATCCTCTACCATTGAGTACCGAAGACGAGCAACTAATTGTTGGCCCATCAAACACACAGATTGTCGACTATGAACATGCTCTGTGTGGTTTTCATAAAGATTACAGGTATTGTCTTTTGTTTCCTGCATGGCCCAATGTTGTTTTCCCTGCATTAGCCTAGTTGTGCACATTGTTGGCCTCATTTTCTTTTGCACAGGTTACCATATGAACACTCTTGCATTTGTGCCACATTGCATTTTCACACAGAACCTGCATATGTTTTAGTGTTCTGTTCTGTTCCTGGGATTTAGTCTGAACACAGCAGACAAGGTCATAAAAACAATGCCTCTTGTTATTCTCTTTGGTCAAACACTAGCACCTAGACATTACAAAAGAATGCAGCTGCTGTTTGTGAGCACACATGTCTTGTCATATAACTTAGGAGAAGAGTTCTAAAAAACACACTGAGCGAAGGTCCTCAGGCAAGATTATCACGTCAGCTGAGATGTAGAACATCCATCTGTGTATGCTAAGGTATGGGGTCTGCTACTCACCTCAGAGATCTTTAAAATATAATCATTTAGATTCCGCAGGCAGGGAGTGTTTTAGGTTGATCTGTCTTATAACATGACAGGGCTTTTTATGGTATATGGTGGCATAACCAAGCTAACAGTATTTTTGGTATGCATTTGTTTTCTAATTGTGGCACAAATACTGGATATTAGAGCACAATTGTTTAAATCAATATTATAAACTTCCTTCGTCTCTCTTGCTTATCTTATTGTAGACAAGTACGAGTGAGAGAGCGAAAGGGTGTGTCCTGTTACCGCGATCCCTTAGAGGGTCGTATTCTGGGGTGCCCATTCACTTGTCTCTCTGGAAGGTTAAGAGGGCAAGTGAGGCACTATAGCTAGTCACACTCAGGCTCACAGATACTGAGGTAGTAGGGTGACTCAGTTTCTACATGCCGATGTGCTATGGTCCCAAGCATAGTTCTGTTCCTGAGCAGAATCCCTGCAACAGTATGTTGCATGTGCACCAGACGATGTCGACATGTCCTCCTCAGAGGAATGAACTTACAACGTAAGTCAACCAACAATATGAATTTCACCAATATACCTCAAAAAGCCTGTATGAACTATGTTCTTCTCTGATAAGGACTCTTTTTTAATTTTTGCTGGTATTTTTATACTGCGTATTTTTAATCTGGCCTACTCATATCATCACTGGTATGCTTTAATCTGCAACACGTTTTCATTAGTTTACAATATATATGTATATATAATTTATTGAACAATGCATGGTTTGAAAATATTCGTGCTTCACTATTATATGAATCATTTTTCCATTTACATCTATAATGTTTTACCTGCATTTGTTTTATGTTTGATCTATTTCTTTAATATTGAATGCTTTCTATTTTATTTTACACACATAGTTTGATTAAGTGTATATCTTATGTTACGTTTTTAAATCTCAGTAACTTGAGAGCATGGATTTCCCTGTACAGTAGATAAATCGCTATGAGTTAGATATTCCCCTATTATGTCACATTCAGACGTACAAGCCAGGGATGACACAAAGCTCCTAAGGTTCGATTCCATATTACATAGGCCCGACTCCATCTTCGCTAATGGAGGTCGCCATCTTCTCACTCTTAAACAATGGAAGTCGCCATCTTTCCAGATTTATGCAGAATCATTGTCATGTCTGCCATAAGACACAGATGTCGTCTGACCTTATCTTTCTAAAAACTGTGAAATCATCAAGTCATCCAATTGATGACATAGGTACAACACTTGATGCATCATTCGTCTGGGACAAATGTCTACCTTATACCATGTCAAGGTTAAATAAGAACACACATAGACATATAACCAAAATAGTGTAGTCTGAATTGATGTCCTTTTGCCTTATATGTTCATGAGGAAATGTCTAGGATTCACACCTTGATGCTCATAATCTATGTCAGACATTCTTAAACTTATATCAATTTTTTTTATTTATCATAAGATTTAGTGAACAAGGACTACTACTCAACCACTTACTGGAGAGGTCCTTCTTCCAGGTTATTGTCCAAGATTGTGCCAGAGACCTTCTCATACTTTTTGCTTAAAAATGTTCATTCTTCTTAGTACACTGTGTGTGTGTGTGATACTGTGAATAACAAAATAAGGTTTGGTGCTGTTTCCATGATGCCGCCGATCCATTTATGGGATTGATAGTAACCCAAAAGCAATGCTTCTATCTCAATTACACATTAAAAAGTGCTTTGCAGGGCTCTAATAACCTGTCTTTCACATTCATTACTGGTGCATTGAACCAAGTTATCCTGTGTCACCTGTGGGTGGGAAGGCACACCTCGTAGAGTCACGCCAAAGTTGTAACTTACATAACACTTTATCGCTAATTTTGTAGTTAATGAAAATTTTTATGTCAGCGCTTTTCCCTATGCTCATACAGTATATCTCATCTGGGGTCTTCTTAGTTCTCCAAGTATCTTTTTTGTAATGCTCCACTTTTTACTCTTTCTAATAAATTCTGTTGAATCATTATTTCATTTAGTAATTTCTTTTGCTTTCCTCGTTCCTCTCCTTAGTTCCATGCTGAAAATACTATATATTTCTCATAATTATTCCTTAAAATCCTTCCCATAAATTTAAAATATGAATTAAATTCAAATTTGGTTGAATGTTTTCTTGTGTCTTTTTTATGTGTAGAACACACTCAAACACACTCGGATCTTGTAACTAGGTGAGGTTAAACCTCCACATTGTATCTTTTCTCCTTCATACGAAAGTGTTGTCTCTTACTGTTAATGTCAACATTGAGTGATCAGACTAGTATAATGTTGCTGCATCTATTTTGATTATGTTATCTATTTAGAAAAAAACATCTATTCATAATGATGATCTTTATTGCGCAGAATAAAATGTATATCCAAGTACCAATTAATTTTTCTTTCTAAAAATGCAAACTAAATAAAAATTTATTGTAAAATTCTGTGTACCTATTTTTAGTGTTTTCCAGATTTCTGATCGCCATTCAATAAACACTCTGGGGCATATTTACAAGCCCGTATCGCCACAGGAATGTCACTTTTAGTGATGTTCCTGGGGCGATATGGGCTTCCCCTTATTTACAAGGCCTGCGTTAAGCCACTTAGGGGTCGATTCCGATTCGGGCCGGAAAAAGCACCGACCGACTCGGAGCCGGAAATTATACCGACCGACACGTACCTGTGGCGCCCGACACGCCAAGTACGATGCAAGGCGTGCAAAATCCGACCGACACGTACCGAACCCAAGCCGAACGACCGAGCCGCACGGAAAACAGCAATCCGGCCGGAAAAACACGCGAATCGAACCGACCGACACGCACCCGGAACAAATCCGACCGAAACGTACACGCGAACTCCAAACCGCAAAGTACGATGCAAGGCGCGAAAATCACGCCGAGTCGGACGGAGGACAAGCCGTACGACCGACACGCATCCAAAACCGAGCCGAAGCAACACAAAACACCGCGACCGACGCGTACGCAGCATAGAAAACTGCACAAACACAGCGTGAACGAAACGGAGAACACCGTACGAGACAAATGCAGGGTCCGACTCGGTCACAAGAACGTTTCCAACATGCACAGACAGTACAAAGGAAAAATGACACAAAAAAGGCCAAACAAGCAATTACAAAGCCAATAAATACTGGGGGGTGGGGACAGAGAACAAAGACACACCCACAACTCCACCCATATAAAGGACACAAATCACAACCATGATCCTTTGCAAATGCCATTCCACTGCCAGCACCCAAGAGACAGCAACCACACACCCACAGCTCATCCCTCACACAAGCCACACACCATCAGCACACCATCAAATACCTACCTCACATACACCCAGCAAAACACACACTCACACACCCTCACCTGCACACCAACACACACATCACTCACCATCACCACCCATCACCATGCCCCCCAAGAAGAATTACAAGTTCCTAGATTGTGAATTGGAAGTCATGGTAGACGAGATCCTCAGGGTAGAGCCACAGCTGTTTGGCACACTGGTCCAACAGTCCCCCATCTCCCAGAAAACCAAGATGTGGGAGAGGATCATCAACAGGGTGAACGCACAATCACCATGTCTGCGCAGAAAGACCGACATCCAGAACAGGTGGTATGACGTGCGCAGGAGGATACGGGACCTGCTCAAGAAAGACTACATCATCAGCCAATACACCGGCAGTGGCCCTCCTGCAAAGCCAGTATACCTCAGGCCCTGGGAGGAGAAGGTGCGGGCCATCCTTCCGCCAGTGAGCGTATATGGACTAGAGAACATCCCAGAGCCTGGTGAGTACACAACAAATGTACACAATATTCTGCCACAAAACACACACACATCACTGTCAAGGGGAGAGTCAAACCATGCACTCATAGCAATTACACAGCAACCAGAACAGAATCATCCCAAAATGTGTATGTCAGTCAGATAAACACAACACATGCCATCAAAAAAGTTACATCCAACCGTGCCATCACATGTACAAACACAACTACAACTACAGCTAGGCAGTGGCACAAATAGAACTAACAAACACATCCAGACATGTAGCCACCACAACAACACCAACACACAGTGAAGACCACTGAAAGGAAGGAATTCTGTGTATGCTGGCCAAGTCAGTGTAGCCAATAGCATCATGGGAGTCGCAGTCACACATATTGCCCCCCACAACTGTCCCATCAACACCACCATGAACCATGCGCACATCACAGGGAGTGGAGAAGGACTCAGAAGATGGCTGACACTGGCAACTGCTGTGGGGAGCACAAGGCCCTGCTGGGAACTGTGCACCAACAAACAGCAGGACACCACTGACTGACATCCTGAGAGACAACTTCCACTCCCTGCAATGCAAGCACGTTCCATGGTGGGATATCTGGCTGGCTGGGTGGGAAGGAGGACTTGCAGCACTGACCATAGTCACAAGCACCTCCCCTCACACCCCCTCAACACAAACTCCACAGAACCCACCTGGTAGAATGCAATGCCTCACATCCTAACTCAATATCCCACAAAGAACCACCACCCTGGGTTATGTTGTGTGAAGCACAGGGACACTCTTGGGACTTTTAGCCAAACAACTGCCAGGACAACACTCCCAGCCATCCTGTCAGCACAGCCAGCCCACCCCACAGGAAGCAGAGTCAAAGGAAGGAAGCATGGGCATGCTGGGAAGGGGGTGGAGGCAATAGCATGATGGGAGTCGTAGTCACAGTTCTACATCCCCCACCACATGGCCCAGCAAGCTCACACTCACGCATGCACATCCCACAGAGAGTGGAAAGGCCCATCAAAGATGTCTGACACTGTTGCTGTGTCGTGGGGAGCACAAGGGCATGCTGGGAACTGCACACCAACCAACAGCAGGACACCACTGTCAGCCATCTTGCCATTTCTCACACACCCACACATACTGAACTCCCCACAAAAGCAAGTAAGTATGGGAATGCTGGCAAGTGGGTGGAGGCAATAGCATGATGGGAGTGGCAGGCACAGATATTGGTCACCCCCACAACAGGCCCATCAACACCACCCTGAACCATGCTCACATCACAGGGAGTGGAGAAGGACTCACAAGATGGCTGACACTGGCTACTGCTGTGGGGAGCACAAGGCCCTGCTGGCAACTGTGCACCAACAAACAGCAGGACACCACTGACTGACATCCTGAGAGACAACTTCCACTCCCTGCAATGCAAGCACGTTCCATGGTGGGATATCTGGCTGGCTGGGTGGGAAGGAGGACTTGCAGCACTGACCATAGTCACAAGCACCTCCCCTCACACCCCCCCTCAACACAAACTCCACAGAACCCACCTGGTAGAATGCAATGCCTCCCATCCTAACTCAAGATCCCACAAAGAACCACCACCCTGGGTCATGTTGTGTGAAGCACAGGGACACACTTGGGACTTTTAGCCAAACAACTGCCAGGACAACACTCCCAGCCATCCTGTCAGCACAGCCACCCCACCCCACCCCACAGGGAAGCAGAGTCAAAAGGAAGGAAGCATGGGCATGCTGGGAAGGGGGGTGGAGGCAATAGCATGATGGGAGTCGTAGTCACAGCTCTACATCCCCCACCACATGGCCCAGCAAGCTCACACTCACGCATGCACATCCCACAGAGAGTGGAAAGGCCCATCAAAGATGTCTGACACTGTTGCTGTGTCGTGGGGAGCACAAGGGCATGCTGGGAACTGCACACCAACCAACAGCAGGACACCACTGTCAGCCATCTTGCCATTGCTCACACACCCACACATACTGAACTCCCCACAAAAGCAAGTAAGTATGGGAATGCTGGCAAGTGGGGTGGAGGCAATAGCATGATGGGAGTGGCAGTCACAGATATTGGTCACCCTCACAACTGGCCCATCAACACCACCCTGAACCATGCTCACATCACAGGGAGTGGAGAAGGACTCACAAGATGGCTGACACTGGCTACTGCTGTGGGGGAGCACAAGGCCCTGCTGGGAACTGCACACCAACCAACAGCAGGACACCACTGTCAGCCATCTTGCCATTGCCCTCACACCCACACACACTGAACTCCCCACAAAAGCAAGTAAGTATGGGAATGTTGGCAAGTGGGGTGGAGGCAATAGCATGATGGGAGTGGCAGTCACTGATATTGGTCACCCCCACAACTGTCCCATCAACACCACCCTGAACCATGCTCACATCACAGGGAGTGGAGAAGGACTCACAAGATGGCTGACACTGGCTACTGCTGTGGGGAGCACAAGGCCCTGCTGGCAACTGTGCACCAACAAACAGCAGGACACCACTGACTGACATCCTGAGAGACAACTTCCACTCCCTGCAATGCAAGCACAGTCCATGGTGGGATAACTGACTGGCTGGGTGGGTGGGAAGGAGGGCCGGCAGTCAACCAAACACAACCAATGCAGACCATGTTCACACCCCAACAAATACATAGAAATGCCCAAATAATGCAGGACAATGTGCCACACCAATATCAACCCCTGACTGTGACGACTTAGGACAATGCAATGTACAGGCCCGCACCCAGAGGCACAGTCACAACTGTCAGGTGTGTCAACCATTGATGCCTGCAGAAACATAACATACATTGTGTGTGTCTCCCAAAAACAGGTGATGATGGGGACACAGCAGCAGACGCTGAGGAGTCCCAGTCCCAGGCTTAAGAGGATGCGGAGCTCACTGGTGTCGTACATCCTCTGCCCTCCTCGGACGAAGAAGACCAACCTGGCACATCCGGTGCAAGTCTACATGCAGCACCAGCAGGACCACCAGCTGCAGCACCAGCAGGACCACCAGCTGCACCCCCTGCACCCACCCCTCCAACGACTGTCAACACAAATACCATCCCTGCCGACATGGACAGAACAAGGAGCAACACCAGCACAGGGACCCTGGACCAACCTGGGGCCATGGACACCACCACCACCACCAACCTCCAAGGTGGACCAGGGTCATCTGTGCGTGCCACTGCACGCACTGCACATGTCAGCAGGGGTGGTGGGAGGGGTGGGAGACAGAGGTCGCTGCTTGCAGAGGTTGCTGGTGTGCATGATGACCCACAACTGGTACGCATAGCTGATGCGTACCAGTCCAGCACCGGAGACCTCAGCCAGGTAGTGGGGCTCCTCAGAGACATGAAACAGCAGCAGGCTGCCCATCATGCCCGCTTGGACTCTCACATGTCCCACGTGGAGTCACACATGTCCCGCGTGGACTCACACATGTCCCGCGTGGAGTCCAAGTGGGATGCACTGCATGAGATGACGGCGGTGCACAGGGACATTTTACAATGCCTCCGCCAGATGAACAGCAACGAGTCCACACCTCCCTGTGTGCCAACAACATCTGGTGCTGCCCAAACTGCAACTGCCACAGGGAGGGAGGATGACTCTGGCGGAGAGTCCCCTGCACCGCAGCAGCCTGTACTTGAGGGCCCCCCCCAAGAAGAGGGGTCGTCCGAAGAGGGGCAAGTGAGAGGCCGATGGCCAAGCGCAACTCCCAGGAAGTCTGAACCTGTTCTGGATGTTCACCTTTGTGCACAGACTGTTCACCCTGTTGACGGCAACACTACTCCCACACATTGCATGGGGAGTACAAGTTGGACCAATGTCTCAGACAACTGTGGCCCCGATACTGGGGATTCTGTCTACCAGGACTTTCAATTCACCTAGGAACTTCTGATTGCAAGATTTATGTACAGCACTACCCATCCTATGCACTATTCACACAAATGTATCACAATAAACACACTAATACACCATACTTGCCTCTGTTGTGATTCCAACGTGGGTGCTGTTATGGGGATGATGAACTGCAAAATTACACTGTGTATGCGAACTGCAACAGCAAGTACAACACAGGCATGTGAGTAAAGGCAACGTGACACATATGAGGGAGACACACCACCAGGGCTACACAACACATACACACCTAGGCCATCTGACTCATTGCCTACACTGATGTTGCCAGGGAAGACGGTGCAATGCACAGACACCACACCCATTCCCAGTTGTAGTCAAGTAGCCCACAGGTGCAGTAAGCAAATGGCAGTCAAATGTGTGACCACAGACAACGCACATCACAAAGTGAAGCACAGGTTTATTACACAGTTGCAACATGTCGTAACCACTACAGATGCAAGGTAATCCCACCTGGCAGTGGGCACACAGTCAACAACTGTAGACGGAAGGAAGTCCATGGGTGTGGCGCACATCACCTGTAGGGACACAACAGCTACCACCCTGGAAGTGCAATCACGTCGTCGGTGGACACAGTTGACCAAACGAATCTGAAAGTACCCTGTGAAGGACAGAAATGACACACAGTCAAAAGCAATGGAGTACAGGACAGAACAGCAAAACTCATGTACAATACATGTTACAAGATACCCACCCAGAACCAAGTTAGCATGTCAACACTGTTGGGGAGTACAGCCCACCTGTAAGCACACATCGCAACACACATCCAGTCAAGTAGCCCATGGACACACTCCAACAGCACCAGAGCACCACCTACACATATCATGCCAACTCACATCATTGACATGACACCTCAGGATACTCACATTCAGCTAAAGAAGTTGGTGATGAGCTGTGTGCGGACATCACCCTCATCATCATCATCATCATAGTCACTGGAATCGTGGTCCAGGCCAGGATCCTCCACAGGTGGCGGATGTTGGTCATTGTCATCCTGGATGAGAGGCAACTCCTTCCGCACTGCCAGGTTGTGGAGCATGCAGCAGACGATGATAATCTTGCACACTTTCGCAGGGGCATATGGGAGGGACCCTCCGGTCTTGTCCAGGCAGCGGAAGCGGCTCTTCAGGAGACCAAATGTCCGCTCAATCACTCTCCTGGTCCGACCATGTGCCTCATTGTAGCGCATCTGGGCTGGTGTCACAGGGTTCCTGAGGGGTGTCAGCAACCACGGCATGTTGGGGTATCCCGAGTCACCTACGGACAGACAAGTGCACATTAGCTGACTTGGAAAAGTGGGCGGAATACTACAGATCAGATCACACACAATGGCACAAAGTCAGTACACACCGACAAGCCAGGCACGCTGGTTCTGCATCTGTGCCATCATCCTGGGGATGCGACTACTCCTCATCACAAAGGCATTGTGTGCTGAACCAGGGAAACGGGCACACACGTGTGTGATGGTCATGTCTGCAAGACACACCACCAGTGCATTGACCGAGTGGTAGTGCTTGCGGTTCCTGTAGGCCTGCTCCTGGGCCTGTGGTGGTACCAAAGCCACATGTGTCCCATCAATGGAGCCAATGACATGTGGCATCCTCCCCAGGGCATAAAAGTCACTCTTCACGTCAGTGAGTCGTCGCAGTCTAGGGAAATAGATGTACCGGTTCAGGAATAGCAACATTGCCGCCAAAACATCGCGGAGCACACGGCTCAACATGGTCTGTGACATCCCAACAGCAGTCGCCACAGTATGTTGGAAGGTACCGGTGGCAAAGAAGTGTAGGGCTGCCATCACCTTCACCTTGGGGGTCAGCGCTGTAGGATACGGCCGGCCAGGCTGCAAATGTGCGGACAACTGCACTGCCAAATCCTCAATCAGCTGCCTGGTGAAGCGGTACCGTCGGATGCTGTCCCGTTCCACCATCGTTGCCAGGTCTGGGAATGGTCGATGGACAGCAGGAGCCCTGCAGTGCAGAGGAGAAGTAAGCAAGATTGTCAGTCACCCCACATATGCGGCATTGAACACACTCAATATCCCAACATACATCATTATGAGGCACAACTACATGAAGTGTGCAGTTCCGTAAGGACGTGTATGGTACATACATGGCCAACATCTGTCAACACGGTCCAACAAGTGGCATCAATTAGTCCCAGGTTGGCCCATTGGATATCATGAGGCTGTGTCACAGTTCCCATCTCCTGCTGCCGTGTCACAATCACCCCCCACAGTGACATGTGAGGACAGATGTGCCCCAGGCACCACAGCTCAACGACAGGTACATTCCCAGGGACCCTGTATTGCCACATGGACACTGGCATTACATGGAGTATCATGTATACACCACAGCAAAACAACCATGACCCCCACAGGTAGTGGTCCCACTTGCCACGGCAGGACAGACATGGACGTCTGTGACACACACATGCACAACATCAAAGTCCATGCACACAAAACGTGGATGTGGAGACTGTCTCCCATTGTGCACATGAAATCAGAGACATTGTAAACACTACATGCACACAGACTGTGGAGGACCATCACTATTGTGCCACTGGGACACCCTGGCTCAAACATACCGTCCCACATGGGACTCACGGGGTATGTGACATGACATACACATACACCACCGTGAAATGTGACCATGGCACATGCACAGATATGAACAGTTGCACATCACAGTGGTCATGTACACGTAACACCCAGGATCCTGTCCCCATGAACACGTGCACAGCCTGGGGGTGGCTGCCCACAGGTGACACCCACAGGACAACATGTACACCAACATACACACAATAGGAAATGCAGCCTTACATGCCTTATGATAAAGTTTGGACAGGCTGTCATGATGTAGGTGTGCCCCTCACTCCCTGGGAGCTATCTGTGGCTGGCATATGTCCATCTGAGACAGGCATGGTGACATATGCCAGTCACCTGTACAGTGATGCGTTGAACAGCAATGGACCGATCGGTGCCCCCGGCCGGCCCATTGCATTCAATGTGTGTGGGTACGCGTTGTACCCCTGTACGCGTTGTACTGCAATGGACCGATCGGTGCCCCGGCCGGCCCATTGCATTCAATGTGTGCGGGCACGCGTTGTACCCCTGTACGCGTTGTACTGCAATGGACCGATCGGTGCCCCGGCCGGCCCATTGCATTCAATGTGTGCGGGTACGCGTTGTACCCCTGTACGCGTTGTACTGCAATGGACCGATCGGTGCCCCGGCCGGCCCATTGCATTCAATGTGTGCGGGTACGCGTTGTACCCTATGCAGCGTTGTACTGCAATGGACCGATCGGTGCCCCGGCCGGCCCATTGCATTCAATGTGTGCGGGTACGCGTTGTACCCCTGTATGCGTTGTACTGCAATGGACCGATCGGTGCCCTGGCCGGCCCATTGCATTCAATGTGTCGGGTACGCGTTGTACCCCTGTATGCGTTGTACTGCAATGGACCGATCGGTGCCCCGGCCGGCCCATTGCATTCAATGTGTCGTGGTACGCGTTGTACCCCTGTACGCGTTGTACTGCAATGGACCGATCGGTGCCCCGGCCGGCCCATTGCATTCAATGTGTGCGGGTACGCGTTGTACCCCTGTACGCGTTGTACTGCAATGGACCGATCGGTGCCCCGGCCGGCCCATTGCATTCAATGTGTCGCGGGTACGCGTTGTACCCCTGTACGCGTTGTACTGCAATGGACCGATCGGTGCCCCGGCCGGCCCATTGCATTCAATGTGTGCGGGTACGCGTTGTACCCCTGTACGCGTTGTACCGCAATGGACCGATCGGTGCGCACCCATTGACAATGGCCTTGCCTGGCAACGGACGCATTTTCGAATTTCGAACGAGTCGGTTGCTGGAAATTCAGTTGGTCACCCACAACAATGTTGCAAAATCATGTATGTCATGAAGTTGAAGATTTGAAGGATGCTGTGGGCGTGTATTGGTGCTGCTATTCCATGGATTGGCCAGATTCAGAAGATGCAAACGACTTGGACCTATCACTTTGGACACAAGGGACAGTATCTGCCTCTCCAGCACATATATATTGCTGGCTGTTCCCCTGAGAGCTCACTTGCCTGCACTACATGCTCCAGGACGACATCTGCCACTGCACTGCTGCTGTCTCTGCCCCTCTGGACCCTGCAATGGCACGTACTGTGTAGAGAGCCCCAGCCTTCAGCCTTGAGGAGAACCAGGCCCTGCTGGACAGCCTACTTCCACAGTACAGCAAGCTGTATGGGACACCAGGGGAGCAGGTGAGTGTTCTGTGCACTGCCTTTCTGAATGTGCATATTGTCTGACTAGCAAGGCTGAAAGTCTGCACGCCACTGGCTAGCAGGCTCACTGAGTAGTTGTCACCCCCCATAGTGTGTAGTGACATGCACTGGACAGGTATGGTGCAGTGACAGTGCATTTGAACAAGGTTTTACTTCCCATGCAATGATACCATGTAGTGACGTCTGGCAAACTGTCCATGGGCAGCTTTGCACTGCCTGTGTACATCATGTGCCCCTGTGATTGAGACATGTATATACAACTGTGTCATGCACGGATATGTTGCATGTGTAGTAATGGCCTTTTCACTTTGTCATCCTGACAGGTTAATGCCCATCGGAAGCAGGAGATCTGGAAGGACATCGTCCAGGCTGTCCGGTCCGTGGGGGTCTACAAGCGCCGGATCCGCAACTGCCAGAAGAGGTGGCAGGATCTTCGGGGCTGGACCCGGAGGATTGCACGGGTCCAGCTGAAGCTGTCGCCTCCTCGCAGGAGGGGCGGAACACG
Organism: Calotriton arnoldi; assembly: GCA_963921515.1. Classification (NCBI taxonomy): domain Eukaryota; kingdom Metazoa; phylum Chordata; class Amphibia; order Caudata; family Salamandridae; genus Calotriton; species Calotriton arnoldi. Next base: position 2,208,680 of record CAWUFW010001994.1, on the reverse strand, counting down.
GACCCTGACCCCCACATGCTCCAGATCCTGGCGGTGGTGTTTCCAGACCTGGATGGGCAGCTGAAGGCCAGACAGCAGCAAGGAGGGGTGAATCAAAGACTGCACTGTGAACTCTGTATTACATGCTTTGTGCCCTCCTCTGGCCTGGTTCAACTGCCACAGTGCAGCAGTCATGTTGTCCAGGAGCCATGTCCCTCTATTGTGCACTGCCCACTCCTCATCTGATACCCAGGTGTGGCCTTACATTCAGGGAATTGTGTCACTTGGGACTGTGTCCTTGCAGTTTGCTTCACTAAAGGTGGGGGACAGCATCTGTTTCCCTAACTCTGTTGCGGGCATCATGGGTGGGTCCATTGTTCACACAACGCCTGTGTTCGGACATGTAATCTGCATGTTGCTTTGATATGCGGTCCACTTGCTGAGCCACCACATGTGCCTGGGGTATGTGGCACACGCCCATGCAGCGGGTGGGAACAATGTTTGGGCCCCAGGAGTGTGCAGATTACGTGTGTCACACATACATAGCCAGCTATCCACTGTCCAGGGCTCATCCCTCATTCATGTGGAGCAGGACAGTCATGCCTACTCCAGGCCATGCAATGCACTCTGTACTCCCACTCCCGTGTATCAGCTGACACATTGTGCGCAGTGATTTGATCCCTCAGGTGTCTGCCTCTGTGTCAGTGTGCTGTGGATTAGTTGCCAGGACTGCTGGGGTGTTTCTTGGTAGGGGCTCAGCATGCCACTGGAGATGTGACCATAGGAGACGATACTTGTGTGTCACATAGGTGTTTGATCAGCTGCCCGTGCAGACTGGGGTATGCGAATGTGAAGTTCAGGCAGCTGTTCCCCATTCACAGCAGATTGTGAGGGGCTCAGGTTCAGAGGGTAGTGTCACAGGTCTCCCATATGTCCAATAGGTATGACCTGGACAGATGAGGGTTAAGATGATGTGTTGTGGGGGGATGTACATGTGCACTTGTGCAGCTCCAGGACTTGCATTCCCCATGACCTACTATTGTGACACAGTGCAGAGTGTTGTTGTCTGGCTGCCAAGTCATACATCACTGAGACAGTGATGTATGACTTAGCAGTCATGCCTCCGCCATGGCATGTGTCTACTTATTGGTGATCCTGCAGGGGAGTGACATGTGCTACATGCACACCATTGTGGCGATGGCTATCAGGACATGGGTGCATCATGGTGTCTGTCGCTGGTATGCATCACATGCATTTCCTATTTGACTCTGGGCATCCCTTTCATCCGGAAACCTGTACTGACTCAGTGGCAAGAGCTGTGATGTGTGCATGTCCACATGCTACACCGTGTCCTCTGCACTGTCCAACTACTGTGTAGTTGGTGCATGTGTCCACACTGGGGTGTTGCAATCCAACAGACACCAGACAGATGGGTGCAAGGCCATGTGGGATGTGAGTGCCATGGTTGGCATCAGACTGACAATTGGCTGCTCCTGTTCAGTTAGGGCACTTTTAGCAATGTACAACTAATGATGCCAGGGCTTGCTCTGTAATGTGCTGTGCTCACAGTGGTGTGTGCGTTTGGTGCAGGTGACTGATGTCTGTCTGTTTCCCCATTGTTTGCAGATACATCCACGGCCACGGAAGGGGACAGCTCCACGGACCAGGAGGAGCCGGAGAGCCAGACTGGGTCAGCAGCCGAGGAGTGGTCGGAGGGACCCAGTGGCACGGAGGGCGAGGGGAGCCACACCGAGGAGTCCTCAGCACCATCCACCTCAGCTGAGGACCAGAGCAACTCGGAGGATGACTCCCTTATGGAGGCGGGTGTCAGCAGCCACCACACCCCAGCTAGTGTTGCTGTCCCCGCCACCACCAGCACCACCACCGCCCTCCCATCGGCTCCCATTCCCCAGGTCCGTGGAGGCTCCCATGTTCGGGAGCGTGTCTCCTTTGGGCCAGGCACCGCACCCCTGCCCCTGTGTCCCCTGCTGCCCTGAGTGAGGAGTCTGTGTACCTCCTTCGCCAGCTCCATGTAGGGCAGACAGCCATGCTGAGTGTCCTCCATGCGCACACCGCTCTGTTGACTCAGCTGGTGTCGTTCATGGAGGGCATCTCATCGGGCATGTCTGACCTACAGAGGGGCAATAGGTCCATGGACTCCTCCCTGACGGCAGCAGTGTCCCTCCTCAGACAGTCCCTCACCCCTCCTGCCTCTGCTCCATCCACACTCCCCAGCACCTTACCCGTCCCAAGCACACACACACCGGCACAGGCACACACCAGCACACACACATCCAGCACACAGACACACACGCCACAAACAAAACGCACATGCACGCACAGTCAGGGGACTGAAACCAGACTCACAGGGGATGGGGCCCTGGAACACACACACGCATCCACGAGCACTGCGCAGTCCTCAGTTGCCTCTCCCTCCAAAACACCCTCCCTTGCCTCACCTGCAACCCCAAAGACCCAGCGCCTCTTCCTCAGTGACCTCGGCCTCTTCCCCTCCAATCCAGCTGCTCCAGCATCCAGGGGGAAGAGGAAGCCCACCCACACGGAGCAGAGTGCCCCTCGCCCCCGGACACCCTCCCCCAGGCGCAGACAGACTGAGGCCCCCACCCGCAAGTCCCCCCGGAGTCGTAAGAGCAAGACCCCGCCGCCGCCCTGCAGGTCAGGCACCAGGTCTCCTTCCTCCATCCCTCAGGCCCCCACTCCACAGGTGCCCCACCACACCCTGCCCCAGGTTCCCCCACCCACAGATATACCATCCCCAAGAGGATCCGGCCTTCTCCCCTGGCACTTGCTCTCCCGGCACCACACCCCCGCTGCGCTTGTCTGTGCCACTGATGTGGTGAGGGTGTCCTCCCCTCTGTCCAGCCCACCTTGCCTGTTCCCCATTCTCCTCCCCTGGTGGTAGGCACTGCAGTGGAGTCCACTACCACCCTGTCTGACTTGGGCACTGCAGTGGCGGACCTGTCCACTCCATCTGCAGGGTCCACTGCAGTTGTGCCGGCACCCACAACATCTGAGTCATGCCCCCAGTTGTGCCGGCACACACCGTGTCAGACACCTCCACTGCAGTTGTCAGTGGCTCTCCAGCACCCACCACCCCTTCCCTGCTTCCTCCTGGTGAGCCCTGATCCTGTCCCTGCGGGTGCCTGGCCTGCCCCCCGGTTGCCCCTCCTAGTGGATTGTCCCTGGTTTTGTGCAGGCATGCGTAGGGTGACATCTGCCACTGTCACCAAGTTTGGACTTTGACAATGGACTGGCCATTGGCCTTTGTGTTTTTTCTGGACTTTGTTTTCATTCCACACATATGCTGAATAAAGCAACTTTCTGTTCTCTACTGCTTATGCTTCTGATGTACATGTTGTTGATGATGCTAACCATGCCCTTGCTGCAGTGATGGTGATATTTGGTCTCATGATAATGAAGTGTTACTGTGCAGGAACCCATGTGGTCCAGGGGGAATGTGTCCTATCCTGTGGTGTATCCATGTCATCCATAGCAGCATCTGAGGGTGTCATGTGTTCAGTATTTGGCAATGGGATTTCCTACTTAGATTAGCTATTTCACATCTGTGGCTTCCACCCCTGCACATCTGTTGTGCCTGCCATTGTTCAATTCGTCTACTTCCCTGACCGTGTGGCCATCTCCACTGGACATGCAGGTTTGGGCATCAATGGGGAAGGACTCATCCGTGTAGTCAGTGCAACATTGCTATACAAGTGTGTTGGATCTGTGCTGATGAATCCGTTGGCACTTCCATGACCAGGCTGATGTGACGGGAGCCCTCCTTTGGGGCTAATTGTTGATTGTGTGACCAAGTGCTCAGCTGACATGATGGGGCCCTACTGAGGCAACATATGGCACAGCTTTCCTCACACAGGAGTGGAGTCCCCTCATGGCAGAGTGTACACCTGTGACATTGCCTGCGCCCAAGGTGTGTGTTGTATGTGCATGTCTGTGTGTTCACTTCCGTTTAGCTGTGCATGCTGTGATCCCTAGTGTTGTACCTGTTTGTGATGCTTGCTGAGTTGACCTATGTTCCCCCAAAGTCTTCTCCCTGGGTTCTCTGTGATGTGGGTGCATGGCACATTACTGGTCATCAGGGTGTCACCCATAGGTGTGTTTGCTGTCAGGGCTGAGTTTGTGTGCAGACGCAGATGGGTCACAGTCAGGTTTCCCTTGGCACTTGTTGTTTGCCCCTGTCATGTGATTTCCAGTTTGTGTTATCTTTCAGTGATTGTGACACGTTGTGTGTGTGACTGCTGGCACTCCTCAGGGTCCGGGCTGCAATGTTGGTTGTTGTCTATGTGTGTTCTTTGTGGGTGACCTTGGCTTCTTCATTGGTGTGTGACTGTGGCTGGGATCCCATTGGTTGGTGTGGTATTGCCGTCATGTCCATGTACAGCGTAGTGTGCAGTGTGTCAGACATTCAGGAGTCTTGTTGAGTGGCCATGTGTGATGTGTTTCTGCACCTTGGTTCCCACCCACCACCCTGGAATAGTCATGGGTGCATGTGCAATGTCACCAGTGCATGTGTACTTCACTGCTGCACATTGTTGGAGGTCGAGGGGTGTGGTGTTGAGTGTGTGCAGATGAGAGTTGTTGCCCGGCTAGGCCCCTGCCTCCATGTTGGCCTTGGCTTACTGGCCATGCTGATTGATTTGTGCTTGTGTAGGTGTGATGGTAGTTTGTTGCTCAGGACACATGACTGTGGTTCACAGTGTGAACCACATTTAGCTTTGTCATCACAGTGGGATTGTAATGCAGCCCAGGGTCACCACATTGTGGGGGCCCTGGGGGTGGTGCTGTGGTGTGTCTGTGTCTTGCTGTGTCAGATGCTGTTCCTACGTGCCTGTGTGACATGTGTGATTTGTGCTCCCTCTCATCTGACAATGCCTGCTTGCCCACATAGGGGATTTGGATCCATGAGTTACCTTTGTGTGGCACTGTATGCACATCTGTATGATTGGTATTCAGGTCTCCTCATGTGTTGTGTGGTTGCCTGGGGACACTGGCACCCCCCTCACCTGTTGTGTATGATGTGCAGTGTGGGTCTGCCTGGTTGTGTTTGTGCATCTGCACCACTGCATTGGCATATCTTGGGTGTGCCATTGGCTGTATGTAGTTTGGTGGGTTTCCCCTGCTGTCCCTGGGACTCCTAGGTCATCGGTCAGCACAATGATCATGGTTTGTGTGTCCCATTGCTGCCATGGTATGGTATCTGTTCACCTCACATCTGCAGTCTCCACAGGGTATCTGCATTTGTGTGCCCATTGGTGCAAATATGTGGGTCTGCATTCTGATGGTCACTTCTGTCATTGTGTCATTGATGAATGTTGACAGTGTCAGCCCCCATGGGTGTTGTTTGTCTGCACATGGCCAAAGGTATGTCTTATTTGCACTGCAGTATTTGGCTCACCCAATTTATGTTGCAATGGGACACATACACTACTTTGCCACTGATGTGTTATTTGTTCTGTGACCAGGAATCATCCATGCAGTTTGGCAGTTGCAGCTCTTTCTTTGTCAACACTTACCTTTTGGTCACTGTGATGATGGGGGTTTAGACCCCATTGCCACAATGTTCAAAATGTGCTTCAGCTATGGACCCCACACTTACATTTTGCTCACTGTGATGATGGGGGTTTAGACCCCATTGCCACAATGTTCAAAATGTGCTTCAGCTATGGACCCCACACTTACATTTTGCTCACTGTGATGATGGGGGTTTAGACCCCATTGCCACAATGTTCAAAATGTGCTTCAGCTATGGACCCCACACTTACATTTTGCTCACTGTGATGATGGGGTTTGGACCCCATTGCCACAATGGTCATGGCCTGCTTGCATTGTGGGTGCCACACACATATATGTGTGGCACATGTGCTAGGGGGTCACATTGTATGTTCAAAGTCATGTTCGGTGTTGTAGGCATTTGACACAGTCTACACACGCTTGTCATGGTGTTGGGGGATGTCTTTTCTTGCATTCCCTAGGTTGTGGTGTGCTGGTTGTGTCATGCATTGTCCATCCTATGAGTGGGGGTGGTAGTAGTGGTAGGCATCCAGCCCCCCCTGGCTCAGGGTGGTAGTAGTGGTAGGCATCCAGCCCCCCCTGGCTCAGGGTGGTAGTAGTGGTAGGCATCCAGCCCCCCCTGGCTCAGGGTGGTAGTAGTGGTGGGCATCCAGCCCCCCCTGGCTAAGGGTGGTGGTGGGCACCCAGCCCCCCCTGGCTAAGGGTGGTAGTAGTGGTAGGCATCCAGCCCCCCCTGGCTCAGGGTGGTAGTAGTGGTAGGCATCCAGCCCCCCTGGCTCAGGGTGGTAGTAGTGGTAGGCATCCTGCCCCCCTGGCTCAGGGTGGTAGTAGTGGTAGGCATCCAGCCCCCTGGCTCAGGGTGGTAGTAGTGGTAGGCATCCAGCCCCCTGGCTCAGGGTGGTAGTAGTGGTGGGCATCCAGCCCCCCTGGCTAAGGGTGGTGGTGGGCATCCAGCCCCCTGGCTAAGGGTGGTGGTGGGCACCCAGCCCCCTGGCTAAGGGTGGTAGTAGTGGTAGGCATCCAGCCCCCCTGGCTCAGGGTGGTAGTAGTGGTAGGCATCCAGCCCCCCTGGCTCAGGGTGGTAGTAGTGGTAGGCATCCAGCCCCCTGGGTGAGGGTGGTGGTAGTGGTAGGCATCCAGCCCCCCTGGCTCAGGGTGGTAGTAGTGGTAGGCATCCAGCCCCCCTGGCTCAGGGTGGTAGTAGTGGTAGGCATCCAGCCCCCTGGCTAAGGGTGGTAGTAGTGGTAGGCATCCAGCTCCCCTGGCTAAGGGTGGTAGTAGTGGTAGGCATCCAGCCCCCCTGGCTCAGGGTGGTAGTAGTGGTAGGCATCCAGCCCCCCTGGCTCAGGGTGGTAGTAGTGGTGGGCATCCAGCCCCCCTGGCTAAGGGTGGTGGTGGGCATCCAGCCCCTGGCTAAGGGTGGTAGTAGTGGTAGGCATCCAGCCCCCTGGCTAAGGGTGGTAGTAGTGGTAGGCATCCAGCCCCCTGGCTAAGGGTGGTAGTAGTGGTAGGCATCCAGCCCCCCTGGCTCAGGGTGGTAGTAGTGGTAGGCATCCAGCCCCCCTGGGTGAGGGTGGTGGTAGTGGTAGGCATCCAGCCCCCCTGGCTCAGGGTGGTAGTAGTGGTAGGCATCCAGCCCCCTGGCTCAGGGTGGTAGTAGTGGTAGGCATCCAGCCCCCTGGCTAAGGGTGGTAGTAGTGGTAGAGCATCCAGCCCCCCTGGCTAAGGGTGGTAGTAGTGGTAGGCATTCAGCCCCCTGGCTCAGGGTGGTAGTAGTGGTAGGCATCCAGCCCCCTGGCTAAGGGTGGTAGTAGTGGTAGGCATCCAGCCCCCTGGCTAAGGGTGGTGGTGGGCACCCAGCCCCCCCTGGCTAAGGGTGGTAGTAGTGGTAGGCATCCAGCCCCCCCTGGGTGAGGGTGGTGGTAGTGGTAGGCATCCAGCCCCCCCTGGCTCAGGGTGGTAGTAGTGGTAGGCATCCAGCCCCCCCTGGCTCAGGGTGGTAGTAGTGGTAGGCATCCAGCCCCCCCTGGCTAAGGGCAGTGCTTAATTTGTGCCGGTGCTTTCCGGTGCTTAGCACCGGCACTTATTTCCCAGGGCCGGGTCTATAGAATTTTTCAACCCTCGGCGGTGAGCCCAGTAATTATTTCTTGCCTGTGGTGCACGTTTCCTGTTCTACTCCTAGTCACGATTGAAAAGGCTGTTGCTGCTGTTGATTAAACTGCAGCAGCAGCGCAAGACAGATTCACATTTTCTCTGCACACTTTGAGGTTTCCCAGCTGCACTGTCTAGGAGGAGCCGGAGGAAAGAGAGAAAGCAGCTCCCTGTTCTTTGATGGAGTGCTTGAATTACGTGTCCCAGCCAATCTAGATGCCCCTTTAAAGTTTTTTATTGTACTAAAGAGGAGAGTGGTTTCAGGATTGGATGGGAGGCCTGCCTCGGTGCAAAAAACTGTAAACACGTGCACAATCAGGAAATGACAGGCAGCGCGAAGGTGGAAGCACCCATAGTCTCTCCAATCACAGCGCAGCTTCATTATGAAGGCACATAGTGATTGGATGTGTTTTTCTTGTTCATATCCAGTAATGCTTCTTCCTCCATTCGAAATTGCTTGCAAATGCGTGTGCGCTCGGACACCTGATAGCTTTTTAAAGCCAAAAGATGATGCAAAGCTGTCGTCATCGGTGTAGTCTCTGACTTGGGAACACAGGCGCAGGCTCACCTTTCCTTGACGTGAAATAAAGTCATCATACCGAGGGAAAAGGAAACTTGCAGCAACAGGTAAATTAATATATTGTATGGAAGACATGCACTCTGATCGCTGATGTTATTTTTTGGCCTAGACATGCACTTTATTTTTTTAACCATACTGATTACTTTCTTTACGAAGGCACTTGGCATCTAAAAATATTGAAGCATCATTCTGTTGGGCGCTTAGCTAGTGGAAGCAGAAAGTTGCTGGGGAAATAGAGTGGTGCATGAAATAGTCAGGTGTAAATTTAGAGGACGGGCTGTAGAGGAAAGTATGTACCAGGTCATTATAAAAAGTAGACTTAACCAGGATGGAGAGGTACATGCATGGTTTATCTGGATGGCGGCACTATGTGTTTCCATTTCCTATATAGAAGTGTCACATGGCTTTTCTTCCAGGTGGCCACATATCTTTTCATTTCATTTGTATTTCTATGCCATCATCGAAACCATCATCTGACAAATGATTGAATCTTAGCATTTTACATAAATGTATATTAAAGCGAAAGCTTATTTTGCTTTTATTACATAATTTATGTGTCTGGTTGCAACTCAACTATTTCACCTCTCATTATTTACCCCTTAAGCCAGAGAGGCAGGCAACCATGTGTGCAAAAAGAAAAAGTACTTCTTTGGTCACTGTACAAATTTGGCAAATTATTTACTTATGTGGCATGAGATAATTTTCACCAATGGAACAAATATAAAGACACACTCAACCTTAAGAAGTACAATCGGAATTTCTTTCAAAACATATATTTCCAACCTATTGTTTTCTCAAAATATTCTGTAAAAAATTCAATCTGCTCTGTTCTCGGATATTTACCTTGCTTCCCTCTCTCAATTTGGGAACATAATTTAACACCACCACTGCGCCGAATTACACTGTGTTTTTATGGTCTGTTTTTTATTTCTCACATCCCACTATATTGGTGGGCTCTAATGCTTGCAAAGAAAATTGGGCCTAAACGTTCCTGTTGGGCAGTAAAAACAGCAATTATTGTAGTTCATAGTGGCCCTCACAGCCACTGCAGTTGCTGCACAATTGACAGCCCACGCCCCTGGGGTCCCAAAAGAGTATGTCTCAAAAGATGACCAAGCCTTAAAACAACAGAGTGCTGAAAGTCACAGGTGAAGAAGGCATGCTGCTCTATTGATATAAAAGGTTTAGGTCAAAGAGTTTTAGGTCACACCAAAGCTGAAAGATTCCATCAAATGTTACCGACCATCAAAATATCTACCAATTGTTAAAATTGTTTTTTTCCTGTTTGCAGGAGTGGACCCCTTCTCCCCTGTTTTTACCCCCCTCTTTTCCTTCTCATTCTTCTACCTTGCATACATTAATTTGTCCACTCGCTTAAACGCCATCGCCTTTTGTACTTGTAGCCCATGATACCCATGAACCAGGGGGGTAGCTTGGTCAGTAAGATTGGTGGGGTGAGCTTCAGGTTTCCCAACAATCACACTGCCATATAATGTTAAAACACAATATACGGAAAGCAGGGTGCATGAGAGGGTTTAAGGGGCAGTGGAGAAGGAAAGGAATGTAGACTGGTAGGGGGACTAAGTGAGATAAATTACAATAATTTGTAAAATACTCAATATTTTTAAAGAGTTTCAAAACAGAGAGAGAGAGGTTGTGTGTGCATTTTTGTCTGGGTGTATGTAACAATTCTTGGTGAAATGTTTGATCTCAGGGCCATAAATTTAAATCTTGGTGTGGCCACTCAGCCTTTCATCTTTCTGAGGTGGATAAAATTAGGGCCTTTGAGTTGGATAACAGCATTTTGAATTCGGTTGCAAGGCCTCCTCTTGCGAATATGCGATTTACAAACATACATGGTGTGTTAAGGACACAGAAATGTATTTTAATCTTTTTTTCTTTCAATTTATTTGCAATATTACTCGGTCATTATTTCCTTTGTCCATCCTTGACCCAGTACCTTTCTGCTTGTATCCATTCCCCTGACCTCCTTTCTTTCCTTCTTCTCATCTTTTTATTTTTCTCTTCCTCAGCACCTCAAGCCATGCTCCTTTCTTCTTTCCATTCTTGCTGCCTTACATCCTCATTCATTCCCCACCCTTCCTCCTTTGGTGCATATCTTCTTTCTTCCTCCATTTGTTCCTTACTTTCTTTTTCTTGATCCTTCCTTCATCCCTTCTTTAATGTCTCCCTCTCTTATCCTCAACCCTTCCTTCTGCTTGTCTTCATCCAATCCTTTCTTCTTTCTATTCTTCCATCACACAGTTTACTTCCTTTCTTCCTTTAGCCCTTAATTTCTTCCTTTCACATTATTTTCGTATTTCCTCCATCTTTCATCGATTACTTATTTATTTCCTCACTCCTTTACTCCCCTTCCTGCCTGCATTTGTTGATGCCTTCTTTAATGTATTCCTTCCTTCATCTTTTCCCTCTTTTAAACAGCACTATACAAGCGCATTCTCTTCAGTTTGCCAAGTTGCCTCAAGTCCTCAAATGACTTTTCCTAAAGCTACATTTTGAGGTGTACACACATTCTCTAATTTGAGTTCACTTTTGAGTTGTTTTCATAGGCTTTCCATAGGATATATTATGTTATATTGATTTGTATAGTGCACTAATCACCTGAGAGGGTATTCAGGCGCTTGAGCAGGTGTGTAGTTGTGAGGACCCCGAGGTGCATATATGAAGAGCCAAGTATTCAGCATCTTGTGAAACTCAAAAAGTGAAGAGAAGGCTCTGATGTGTTGAGGATTGTGGATGTGGGCAGGGCCAATAAAGGAAATGGGTGGAGCCAGCAGAGGAAGTGGGCGGAGCTGGGGGAAGTGAGGGTGGCCTCCTAAAAATAAATCTGAGCACCTGCACTTAATATTTTACAAATTAAGCACTGGCTAAGGGTGGTAGTAGTGGTAGGCATCCAGCTCCCCCTGGCTAAGGGTGGTAGTAGTGGTAGGCATCCAGCCCCCCCTGGCTCAGGGTGGTAGTAGTGGTAGGCATCCAGCCCCCCTGGCTCAGGGTGGTAGTAGTGGTGGGCATCCAACCCCCTGGCTAAGGGTGGTGGTGGGCATCCAGCCCCCCTGGCTAAGGGTGGTAGTAGTGGTAGGCATCCAGCCCCCCTGGCTAAGGGTGGTAGTAGTGGTAGGCATCCAGCCCCCCTGGCTAAGGGTGGTAGTAGTGGTAGGCATCCAGCCCCCTGGCTCAGGGTGGTAGTAGTGGTAGGCATCCAGCCCCCCTGGGTGAGGGTGGTGGTAGTGGTAGGCATCCAGCCCCCCCTGGCTCAGGGTGGTAGTAGTGGTAGGCATCCAGCCCCCCCTGGCTCAGGGTGGTAGTAGTGGTAGGCATCCAGCCCCCTGGCTAAGGGTGGTAGTAGTGGTAGGCATCCAGCCCCCCTGGCTAAGGGTGGTAGTAGTGGTAGGCATCCAGCCCCCCTGGCTCAGGGTGGTAGTAGTGGTAGGCATCCAGCCCCCTGGCTAAGGGTGGTAGTAGTGGTAGGCATCCAGCCCCCTGGCTAAGGGTGGTGGTGGGCACCCAGCCCCTGGCTAAGGGTGGTAGTAGTGGTAGGCATCCAGCCCCCTGGCTCAGGGTGGTAGTAGTGGTAGGCATCCAGCCCCCTGGCTAAGGGTGGTAGTAGTGGTAGGCATCCAGCCCCCTGGCTCAGGGTGGTAGTAGTGGTAGGCATCCAGCCCCCTGGCTAAGGGTGGTAGTAGTGGTAGGCATCCAGCCCCCCTGGCTCAGGGTGGTAGTAGTGGTAGGCATCCAGCCCCCCTGGGTGAGGGTGGTAGTAGTGGTAGGCATCCAGCCCCCTGGCTCAGGGTGGTAGTAGTGGTGGGCATCCAGCCCCCCTGGCTAAGGGTGGTGATGGGCATCCAGCCCCCCCTGGCTAAGGGTGGTAATAGTGGTAGGCATCCAGCCCCCCCTGGCTAAGTGTGGTAGTAGTGGTGGGCATCCAGCCCCCCCTGGCTAAGGGTGGTGGTGGGCACCCAGCCCCCCCTGGCTAAGGGTGGTAGTAGTGGTAGGCATCCAGCCCCCCTGGCTCAGGGTGGTAGTAGTGGTAGGCATCCAGCCCCCCCTGGCTAAGGGTGGTAGTAGTGGTAGGCATCCAGCCCCCCTGGCTCAGGGTGGTAGTAGTGGTAGGCATCCAGCCCCCCTGGGTGAGGGTGGTAGTAGTGGTAGGCATCCAGCCCCCTGGCTAAGGGTGGTAGTAGTGGTAGGCATCCAGCCCCCTGGCTCAGGGTGGTAGTAGTGGTAGGCATCCAGCCCCCCTGGCTCAGGGTGGTAGTAGTGGTGGGCATCCAGCCCCCTGGCTAAGGGTGGTGGTGGGCATCCAGCCCCCTGGCTAAGGGTGGTAGTAGTGGTAGGCATCCAGCCCCCCCTGGCTAAGGGTGGTAGTAGTGGTGGGCATCCAGCCCCCCCTGGCTAAGGGTGGGCACCCAGCCCCCCCTGGCTAAGGGTGGGCACCCAGCCCCCCCTGGCTAAGGGTGGTAGTAGTGGTAGGCATCCAGCCCCCCCTGGCTCAGGGTGGTAGTAGTGGTAGGCATCCAGCCCCCCTGGCTAAGGGTGGTAGTAGTGGTAGGCATCCAGCCCCCCCTGGCTCAGGGTGGTAGTAGTGGTAGGCATCCAGCCCCGCCTGGGTGAGGGTGGTAGTAGTGGTAGGCATCCAGCCCCCCTGGCTAAGGGTGGTAGTAGTGGTAGGCATCCAGCCCCCCTGGCTCAGGGTGGTAGTAGTGGTAGGCATCCAGCCCCCTGGCTCAGGGTGGTAGTAGTGGTAGGCATCCAGCCCCCCCTGGCTCAGGGTGGTAGTAGTGGTGGGCATCCAGCCCCCCCTGGCTAAGGGTGGTGGTGGGCATCCAGCCCCCCCTGGCTAAGGGTGGTAGTAGTGGTAGGCATCCAGCCCCCCCTGGCTAAGGGTGGTAGTAGTGGTAGGCATCCAGCCCCCCTGGCTCAGGGTGGTAGTAGTGGTAGGCATCCAGCCCCCCCTGGCTCAGGGTGGTAGTAGTGGTGGGCATCCAGCCCCCCCTGGGTAGGGGTGGTGGTGCGCATTCAGGCCCCTGTGTGCATATGTGGCATTGGTGATGGGCATCCTGCCCCTATGGTGCTGCTGTTGCTGGTGTAAGTATATTCTGCATCCCTCTGTGTGTGTGTGATGTGTCGTGTACGTGTTGTATGTGTTTTGTGGTTGGTGTCTGACTTACCTTCTGCGCCGTACGCGTCCGTGCCTGTTCCGGTAGTAAATGTAGAATATTGGTATGATCGGGACGAAGGGATTCATGGTTGGTTCGTGTCGTTCGTCCTTCTCGTTGCTTCGCGTCGTCCTCGTCGCTTCGCGTCGTCCTCGCTCGCTGGCGTGTTCGTCTCGTAGCCGTGGATTGTGTTGTGGCGCAAATCGGAGCTTATGTGCGCCTCTCCCGGATGCTTTGACGTGCCGTGCGTAGCGACGGGTTCGGCGCGTACGGGAAGCGCATCGTACTTGTTCGGCCGGACGGAGCTGCATTTTCCCTTCCGTGCGACTCGATTCAGCGTTTCCGGATTCGCCTCGGTCGGAGAACAGGACCTGGTTTGGGTGAGTACGGCTCGGCCGGATTCTGTGCTGTTGTGCGCATCGTACTTACTCGTTCGGTGTGCTGTACGGATCGGTCGGGAAACAGGCTTTCGCATGGCTTTTTTCCCGACCGAATGGTATTGGGTGCGCCTCCGACCGAGATCGGAATCGGCCCCTTAATGTGGCTTAACACTGCCTTGTAAATAAGGCACCCTTTCACGCTGCACTTAGCCTGAAAGGGGCGGGCAATGGGTGTTCTGGTGGGCTTTCCACTGCAACACCCATTGATTTTGATACCGTCCCATATTTACAAGGGTGGCATAATTATGGGGCAGTGCCAAAATTAAGACCAGGGAATACCTGGTCTTACCCTGGTGAAACGAGGAGAAATGCTTCATTTCTCCTTGTTTTTGCTGTTTCTATATGTGCTGCGTTGTGCAGCACACATAGAAACAGCAAAACGCCATTGATTGTTTATGTGTAGGAGGGTGTCCCTTTCTGCAAATAAACAATCTTTAAAAAAAAATGACGAGTTGCAACTTCTATGAGTGCTGCACAAAGCAGCACACATAGAAGTTACAAGACACCATTTCAGATTGTTTATGTACAGGAAGTGACACCTTCCTGCACATAAACAATCCTTCCCCTCAACGCAGACTCCCTTACACTATGGTGCAAGGGTGCCTGCATTGGCGCTAAGCTGCAAAATTTAGCGCCAGCGGAGGGAGAAATGCAGGGTTGCACCGTATTCTTGTAAATACGGTGCAGCCCTGCGTTTCAGATGTGGCGGAGCGCGGCGTTAATCCAAGAAGGCTAATGCTGCGCTCCATCACTTATTTTGTAAATGTGCCCCTATATCTGTGCTAGAGGAGTATTCAAATCTCCACTGATCCACCAATTATAAATTGTAGTTACAGGCCAGCTAGTGACACTTTCAACTCTTAAAATGCATTGGGACGATCTGAGTTATGGCGATATATACTGGCGATAGTAAAGATATTACGTGACCTTTGTAATGTTGCTACTACCACCGGCCTCTGGGATCTCCTGTAGCAGTGATGACCAACACTATTTTTTTTTCCACACTATAATGACTGTACCTCCTATTGTGGTGTTTTGCTGAGATATTGTTGCTAATACTGCCCATTTTTCATGTAGAAACTGAATTTTGCTTACCAGATAACGAGTCTCAAGGATCTAGCATTAGGTGTATAATTGCTTTCTGTTTTACTGTTACATAATAGACTGGTCATGTTCAATGATTTATTATTACTTTTGTTGCATACCATATATGACGTTTGTTACTCCATTCAACATTCTCTTCAAGGATTCACTCTTTAAGGAGTTCATGTTTCCCCCTTTCAGCACACCCATGTGAGTAACACAATATATTAAAAATCGTGTCATGCTTTCTGTAGCAACCCTAATGCCACCCTTGGGGAGATTCAGAACTTTTCTGAACCCTGAACTCCATGGGGCATGTACAAGAGTGTTGTGGGAGTTGTAATATCTATGAATGTAATATTCAGCTCCTGAAGCTGGTAAATTGTGATCTTTTCTGAAGTTTGTTATGGCCATTTTTTACTGCAAAAGTCTGTTTATCATATGATGATTATATATTACATTAGGACATTAATTTGTGGCCTATCCGGCTCTATTAACTAATATATATATACCGGAAATACTTGCATTTAGTTAACTTAAATATGGCGTTTACCTGTTTGTGTTTCTTGGTGAAATAAACTAACCGAGTTTCATCCCCTGATCGAGTGCGGTCTCGTCACTTCCTTGTGACGGTAGGTTCGGAGCTGATATATATATATATATATATATATATATATATATATATATATATATATATCGCTGGCTTCGTCTCAGAACATCCACTTTCACTCGGACAGACGAACGCGGACCCAAGGTTCCTTGTGCAGTCATAAATTTATTTAGTTGCCCTGCATCGCCGCCATTATATATATATATATATATATATATGTATATATATATTCACTGAAAAACCGTAGGTTTCAGACATGTTATAGTTACAAATTAGCATTTAAAAAACCTTTGAAATTCACTGAAAAACCATAGGTTTCAGGGACGTTATAGTTACAAATTAGCATTTAAAAAACCTTTGAAATTCACTGAAAAAACCATAGGTTTTAGGGACAGTTATAGTTAGTTGGACATTGCACTCGTACAAAACCCGTGAAATTCCCTCGTTATAGTTAGTCCAGCTAACTATAACTCGCGCCCGCAATGCACTGCTGATGACGTCACATATTACATCACTCATGACATGGTCAGTGACATCACTGATGACATCACTGATGACATCTCAAATGACATCACTGATGACATCATCCAGTGACTGTGTGTTTCTGTAAAGTTTAAATATTTTTAATATATATAGGAAAAGACGTATTGAAGAATGAGTGGGTGTGTAAGTGTCTGTATGGATGATTTAGTAGGTGCGTGACTGACTCTATAAGTGAGTGATTTAACGTATCTTACTGAATGCATGGGTTAGTGACTAAACTGGGTGAATGTCTGTATCCGTCTGTCTGTTGCTGTGTAAATGGCTGCATGTGTTTGTGAATAGCTACATGAGTGTCTATATGAGTTATTGAATGCTTGTCTGAGTATCTGTATGGGTGCCTGAGTGTTTGTGTGGGAGGGGTGTGTGCAACTCTGTGCATAGATGTGTGAGTGGGTGATTCACTGGGTGGATGGTTTCAAGAGTGCATCTGTGATAGACTGTATGGGTGGGTAAGTGTGTGTAAGAGTGTGTTAGTGAGTGAATGTATGTCCCAGTGGTACATGTGTGAGTAACTACATATGTGAAAGGCAGTATATATGTGTGTTGGAGTATATAAATAGCTGTAAGCTGAGAGTGAGTGATTGTGATAGTGGCTGTATGGATGAGTGTGTGCTTGTATCAGTGATTGTATAAGAGCGTAAGAATGTGCTACTATTTGTATGAGTAAGTGAGCTGGTGTGTGTATAACTGTATAGGTGAGTAAATGGTAGTGTGTTTAATTATTTGCATGACTGACTAGGTGTGTGAGTACCTCTATGGATGAGTGGCGGTGTTTGAGTGTCTATATAGGAGTATGAGTGCATATGATAGTCCTGTACTGAGTGACCGTAAGTATGAGTGACTGTACGGGTGAGTGAGTGGATGTGTGCGTAGACCTAAGAATCAGTGAGTGGGTGTGTAGTTATTGGTGTTGGAGTGTCTATGGTTTTGCGAATGGCAGTCTGTAATTTAGAGTGGGTGTATCAAAGGTTATATTAGGGTGTGAGGAGGTGCATCAGATTATCACGTGGATGATGTCATCAGTGATGTCATTTGAGATGTCATCAGTGATGTCATCAGTGATGTCACTGACCATGTCATGAGTGATGTAATATGTGACGTCATCAGCAGTGCATTGCGGGGCGCGAGTTATAGTTAGCTGGACTAACTATAACGGGGAATTTCACGGGTTTTGTACGAGTGCAATGTCCAACTAACTATAATTGTCCCTAAAACCTATGGTTTTTTTCAGTGAATTTCAAAGGTTTTTTAAATGCTAATTTGTAACTATAACGTCCCTGAAACCTATGGTTTTTTCAGTGAATTTCAAAGGTTTTTTAAATGCTAATTTGTAACTATAACATGTCTGAAAGCTACAGTTTTTTCAGTGAATTTCAAAGGTTTTGTAAATGACAATTTTTAAATGTATTAATTGTTATATAAATTTTTTTCATACTGATTTCCAAATTTTTTAGAAACAATTTTTTTTTACATATTTTATTTTTTAAATTACATTGTAATTACATTATACATTACATTACAAAAAATACTTTCTCAGAATGAATTACTTTAGTTTAATTACTTTGCACATAGGCAATAGACTTTTAAGTACAGTAGTTACAGTTGTTGCAATGGGCAACACATTTTCAAACACAATGCAACATTCAGCTCAATGTGAATTTCTAGTTAAATGCAATTAGTTACTTTATGGATTACTTTTCTAACCACATTACTGGATCCTAGATTCAGTCCTGGGACATCTCCTGTAAACAGTTGAGTAAAAGCGTTTTGGTTACAGTCGTGATTTTTAAGGAATATTATTGTACTTTAAAAGTTCACACTTAGAAACTTTTTCTCATAGAATCACCAATGTTATCCTATGGAAGGAAATTCACTTAGAAGTTAAAAACTGTTATCGTTACTTTTTCTTACTCAGTGTTGGATCCTGGATCCAGCACTGGTGCATCTCCTGTAAACAGTTGAAAGAATGCGTTTAAGTCATACAGGCGATTTTTTAGGAATATTTGTAGTTTGTGAAAATCGACACTTTGAAACTTTTCTGCTGAAAACCAGACAATGGATTCCTATGGAAGGAAATTCAAGTTACTGGTAAGTACGGTTAAAATTACTTTTGAGGATCAGTACTGGGCTGAAAGATGCAGCACTGAGGTCTCTCCTGATAACAGGTGAGTAAATCGGAATTCGTATTTTGGCTGATTTTAGAGGAATATTTTAAAGTTCCAAAACTCCACACTTAGAAGAATTTCCAAGTGAAACCAGTCAATGTTAGCCTATGGAAGGAAATTCAAGTTACTGGTAAGTACGATTAAAATTACTTTTCAGGACCAGTACTGGGCTGAAAGATGCAGCACTGAGGTCTCTCCTGATAACAGGTGAGTAAATCAGAATTCGGATTTCGGCTGATTTTAGAGGAATATTTGTATGTTTCAAAATCAACACTTAGAAACTTTTTCAGCAAAAAGCAGGCAATGATATCCTATGGAAGGAAATTCAAGTTACTGGTAAGTACTGTTAAAATTACTTTTGAGGATCAATACTGGGCTAAAAGATGCAGCACTGGGTTCTCTCCTGATAACAGGTGAGTAAATCGGAATTCGTATTTCGGCTGATTTTAGAGGAATATTTTAAAGTTCCAAAACTCCACACTTAGAAGAATTTCCAAGTGAAACCAGTCAATGTTAGCCTATGAAGGAAATTCAAGTTACCGGTAAGTACGGTTAAAATTACTTTTCAGGATCAGTACTGGGCTGAAAGATGCAGCACTGAGGTCTCTCCTGATAACAGGTGAGTAAATCAGAATTCGGATTTCGGCTGATTTTAGAGGAATATTTTAAAGTTCCAAAACTCCACACTTAGAAGAATTTCCAAGTGAAACCAGTCAATGTTAGCCTATGAAGGAAATTCAAGTTACCGGTAAGTACGGTTAAAATTACTTTTGAGGATCAGTACTGGGCTGAAAGATGCAGCACTGAGGTCTCTCCTGATAACAGGTGAGTAAATCGGAATTCGTATTTCGGCTAATTTTAGAGGAATATTTTAAAGTTCCAAAACTCCACACTTAGAAGAATTTCCAAGTGAAACCAGTCAATGTTAGCCTATGAAGAAAATTCAAGTTACCGGTAAGTACGGTTAAAATTACTTTTCAGGACCAGTACTGGGCTAAAAGATGCAGCACTGAGGTCTCTCCTGATAACAGGTGAGTAAATCAGAATTCGGATTTCGGCTGATTTTAGAGGAATATTTGTATGTTTAAAAATCAACACTTAGAAACTTTTTCAGCAAAAAGCAGGCAATGATATCCTATGGAAGGAAATTCAAGTTACTGGTAAGTACGGTTAAAATTACTTTTGAGGATCAGTACTGGGCTAAAAGATGCAGCACTGGGTTCTCTCCTGATAACAGGTGAGTAAATCGGAATTCGTATTTCGGCTGATTTTAGAGGAATATTTTAAAGTTCCAAAACTCCACACTTAGAAGAATTTCCAAGTGAAACCAGTCAATGTTAGCCTATGGAAGGAAATTCAAGTTACTGGTAAGTACGGTTAAAATTACTTTTCAGGACCAGTACTGGGCTGAAAGATGCAGCACTGAGGTCTCTCCTGATAACAGGTGAGTAAATCAGAATTCGGATTTCGGCTGATTTTAGAGGAATATTTTAAAGTTCCAAAACTCCACACTTAGAAGAATTTCCAAGTGAAACCAGTCAATGTTAGCCTATGAAGGAAATTCAAGTTACCGGTAAGTACGGTTAAAATTACTTTTCAGGACCAGTACTGGGCTGAAAGATGCAGCACTGAGGTCTCTCCTGATAACAGGTGAGTAAATCAGAATTCGGATTTCGGCTGATTTTAGAGGAATATTTGTATGTTTCAAAAATCAACACTTAGAAACTTTTTCAGCAAAAAGCAGGCAATGATATCCTATGGAAGGAAATTCAAGTTACTGGTAAGTACGGTTAAAATTACTTTTGAGGATCAGTACTGGGCTGAAAGATGCAGCACTGAGGTCTCTCCTGATAACAGGTGAGTAAATCAGAATTCGTATTTCGGCTGATTTTAGAGGAATATTTGCACAATGGTGAAGGGAGGGGCGGGCCTGAGGTGACATCTGTGCAAACGCGCCCCGTGGCGCGTTTTAAGTTGGGGGATTAAGTCCCCTTGAATCATGAGGGTCCCTACGGGCCAACTAGCCCACCAGGAACCTCCAGTATGCGCCAGGGGCTGCGTTGCAGAGACATTTACAGAGGCCACACCCCTTTTACACCTCTCTGCAACGCAGCTCTGTGGCGCTTTCTGGACGTACCTGTTGGGCTAGTTGGCCCCCAGGGACCCTCAGGATTGAAGAGGATTTAATTCCCCATCTTAAAACGCGCCACGGGGCCTGTTTGCACACATGTCACCTGAAGCCCCGCCCCTCCCTTCACCACTGTGCAAACGCGCCCGTGGCGCGTTTTAAGTCGGGGGATTAACTCCCCTTGAATCCTGAGGGTCCCTGGGGTGCAACTAGCCCACCATATACCTCCAAAAGCGCCATAGAGCTGCCTTGCAGAGAGGTGTAAAAAGGGGAGTGGCCTCTGTACACCTCTCTGCAAGGCAGCCCCCTGGCGCATACTGGAGGTTCCTGGTGGGCTAGTTGGCCCCAGGGACCCCCAGTATTCAAGGGGAATTGTTCCCCTCTGAAAACACGCCAGGGGCGCGTTTGCAGAGTGGTGAAGGAAGGGGCGGGGCCTACGGGCCCATCGTTTTTTTTGTTTTGTTTTTTTCCCCCTGAAGGGGGGCTGTGTAGCCCCCTTCCTTTTTCCTATTTTTAGGCCCTGGGGACCCCATCCCCCAGGGCCTTTCCCCTTTTTTTAAATTAAAATAAAAAAAAAACAGGAAGGGGGCCGCGTGGCCCCCCTTCCCTGGGCCTGTATTGGCCCCGGGGACCCCATCCCCCAGGGCATAGCCTCTTATTTTTTTATTTGGAGGGGGGCTGCGTGGCCCCCCTCCTCAGGCCATTTAAGGCCCCGGGGACCCCATCTCCCGGGGCCGGCCTTGCACTTTTTTTTTTTTTTTTTTAAATTTTTTCCTTTGGGGAGGGGGGCTGCGTGGCCCCCCTCCCGGTCCACTTATGACCCCGGGGACCCCATCCCCCGGGGCCTGGCCTCTCGTTGGGGACTGTGGGGGGGTCCCCAAGCCCCCCACAGTCCCGCCGGCTCCCCGTGTCCTACGGGAGCCGGCATTGCTTACACATGGGGAGCAGCTAACATGCTGCTCCCCATGTGGAAAGCTGATCGGCTTTGGATATTGGAAGAGAGAGCAGGTTTCCCTGCTCTCTCTTCCAATATCCAAAGCAGTTTGCAATGACAGGACGGGAGCCGCGAGGCTCCCGTCCTGTCATTGCAAACAGCAGTGTCCCGGGGGTAGGCACCCCGGGACACTGCAGGAGCCGGCCCTGGGGGTGGCGGTCCCCAGGGCCACCACAGGCTCCAGGAGGGGGGCCACGCGGCCCCCTCCCTACATTTTTAAAGCCCCGGGGAGGTGGTGGTCCCCGGGCTCTGGGGGTCCAAAACGGACCCCCATTTTAATTTTTCTTAGTGCCCCGGGGAGGTGGTGGTCCCGGGCGTGTGGGGGCTGGAGCCCCCACACAGGTTTTTTTAAATAAAAAAGAAGCCCCGGGGAGGTGGCGGTCTCGGGGCTGCGGGAGGGCTCAGAGCCCTCCCGCACCATTATACATAAAGCCCCGGGGGTGGTGGTCCTCGGGGCTTGGGAGCCCTTAGAGGCCCCCACACATAAAATTAACCCCCCAGCATGCCCCCGGGACTTGGCCCACCCGGAGGCCACTAACATCGAAGCGCGGGAGACCGCGCTCGATTTTTTTTTTCGGCAGGGTTTGCGCTCCCTGAGCGCATCCTGCCGATTTAAAAAAATATATATTTTTGCCCAGGGGTCCTTGTGGGACCCCTGAGCAGACCTAGGGGTCAGGGTGTTTCTACCCTGCCCCCTTTGTGCGCTTTGCGCACTTGTTTCTGTCCCTCGGTTCTACCGAGGGACAAAATGGCTGCCAACACTTCCTGGTTTGGACTGTTGACAGCCAATTAACATAAAGCTCGTGCTCGGGATGATCCGCGGCCCTAGATATCACTATCTTTTTTACTTTTCATTTTCTCAGCAACTACTGAACGGATTTACACCATTTAACAAAAGGGTTCTTTCTGAACCAAGAACTACCTCTTTGCCAAATTTGGTGTAATTCCGTTCAGCAGTTCGGGCTGTAGCCGTGTCTAAAGTTTCCTATGGAAAATTGCATGGGGAAAACGCGTTTTGGGACCCCCTTTTTTCTCGGCCCCCGCTTGACGAATCCCCCGAGACTTTCAGGGTAGGAGCGGACCGGAGCGGGCCATAAAGTTTGAAAATTTTGCGAAGATACGTCAACCGGCAAGAGAGTTATTTCAAATAGAATGTCGCGGATTTCCTATGGATAATAGGTTGTAACTATAACTATCTACTGGCGACCGCCAGTAGATAATGTGTATGTCTATATATGTGTATGTATATATATATATATCACCTCCGAACCTCACGTCACAAGGAAGTGAAGAGACCGCACTCGATCAGGGGATGAAACTCAGTTAGTTTATTTCACCGAGAAAACAAACAGAACAGGACGCGTTTCAAACGTAATCCACCTGATTATTCATTTCTCAGCTCAAACTCTAAAGAAAAAGTTAAAGAAAAGTTAGTCAAAAATCTTCTTTCTCTATTGGTTTCCGTACAATTCATTACTTCCTGAAACGTCTCTCTCTAAGTTGGACTCTAAGTTACAGTTAAGTCAGTGCTCACAGGTCTCGGCGTTCCTGTGACTCTCACAAGCTCATAGTAGGAAAGAAAAGTGAGAGGCATACAATACCTCAATAGTTGGTCAGCCTAATCTCAGAAGAGACTCTCTTCATGGTTACTTCATTTGTTTTCCATTTCTGATCTTGTTGGCTGGTAGAAGCTCTGGGGCTCTCACGTCAAGCCGCTATCTCAGCGCATCATAAGGAGGTTCATTGACAAAGCCTTTATCGATTGTGTGGATCAGAACCGACGCATCGCCTGCCTCTACGGGATCGACGATGACGCATCGCCTCCTCTGCTCCTCGCATCAAGTCTTGACGTTGACACTTCCTCCACCCAAGGTACTTTTTCAGCGGAACCTGTATGAGTCCTGTAGTCCTGAACTTTGGATTTACCCTGGTCTGGCGCAACGAGATATACCCGGTTGACCCTTTATTACTCTAAGCACTATAATTTGATTAAATCTTTAAAAATTCATAACTCCGGTTTTACTTATTGAATTTTTGTTGTTTTGTTCTTGTTTTACTCACAAACATACAGTCAAGTTTTCTAACACTGTGTCAGTTTTTTTGTGGTGTTTTCATTGTGTTACTGTGTGTGTGCTTTGCGCAGATACTTTACACATTGCCTCTTTAGATAAGCCTGACTGCTCTGTGCCAAGCTACCAGAGGGTGAGCACAGGTTATCTTTTAGTGTGTATCTAGCTTACCCAGACCAGAGTGGTGGTTCTTGCTTGTACAGGGTGCCTACTCTGACAACCGGAATCCCCATTTCTAACAGACACGTACGCGACTCATACGATGGTTCTCTGTGCATTCTCTATATCTCTCTCCTAATATCCATAGTAAAGTCCAGATTTCTAGTATTGTGTCCTAACATCTCAATTGCAAGTTTTTTAACCACTATTTGTTATATTTCTTCTAAAATGCCTATAAGTCTAATGTTGTGTTTCGTGGAAAAATTTTCCAGTCTCTCTATACAGTTCTTCAATACTACTTCTTTTGAATTATTTGAAGTACAGAATCGTGAGATTTAGTACTCATTTGAAGATGTTCTACTTGGATAGCTATCTGTTGAACTGAAGTTTTGATGTCTGCCATTTTAAGATTTTTTTTCCGGATTGTATCTCATATCTATGCAAGTTGGTATTTAACAAACTCTTATGCCACCTCTGCTTTGGAAGCTGTGCTGTCATTAGTATCCTCATTGCCATTCAATATCAGTACTATTTGTGCCAAGATTAGGCCTTCTTACAAAGATGGCCCAATTTGCCCCTCTGCTCTTTCTTAATTAACTTTAGTGTTTTGAATGCTGTATCTTCTACATCCTTTCATACTGTGCGTGTTCTTAACCATTTGGTCAACTGCATATTTGCATTATCTTCATTCGCAGCTTATCGAGAACACCTACATATTCGTGTTTGTGTTTGTCTCCATGGTTCTGCTATATATATCCTCACTCACTAATTCACACCCCCTACTAGCAACATCTGAAGCTAAGTATTGGCTTTATTCTTCCCTGAATGAGGTGCAGGTCATAGTTTGGAACATGCTTTCCTTGCCATTCCCTGATTGTCGATTTTCCTTCCTGTGTCTTGGTTTTCGATTGTTATAGACCTTATATTTCCATCTATGTTATACCGTCTCTACTAACTGGGACATCAATGCCTCAGTTTTTTCTTACTATCCAGAAATAAGCAAATGACTGTAGTGGCATTTACTTCTGCTTGTTTTCGAGTGATCGAGCTAAAGCATTTTGTTCTGCTGTACTTTTTGATTCTATTAATGTTTGTTCGTGAAACGTAATCCACCTGATTATTCATTTCTCAGCTCAAACTCTAAAGAAAAAGTTAAAGAAAAGTTAGTCAAAAATCCTCTTTCTCTATTGGTTTCCATACAATTCATTACTTCCTGAAACGTCTCTCTCTAAGTTGGACTCTAAGTTACAGTTAAGTCAGTGCTCACAGGTCTCGGCGTTCCTGTGACTCTCACAAGCTCATAGTAGGAAAGAAAAGTGAGAGGCATACAATACCTCAATAGTTGGTCAGCCTAATCTCAGAAGAGACTCTCTTCATGGTTACCTCATTTGTTTTCCATTTCTGATCTTGTTGGCTGGTAGAAGCTCTGGGGCTCTCACGTCAAGCCGCTATCTCAGCGCCTTCTTCCAATGTCTTTGCAATGAGAGAGATTAACCGAATTTATAACATCGAACCATCAGAATCCATCAACATAAATTGAAATTACAACCTTTGCATTCACACCAGTAGCTTAGTAGAGGCATCAGTCAGTCAGCTGTGATAATGAACACAGTACATCGCCCAGTTAGCCTTCACTACTACACTGATCACACTATCAGTGTGGGAACAAAAAGGCATGTGTGTTGGTTGTCTGATCCGATGTGCTAAGGATAAAGCTACAGCTTCCTGCTACTGAAATGCAAATTGCACAGCTCCTCTGAACAACTGCTCTTTTCTATTGAGGAATGAAAGACTTTATTTCCAGTTCAGTAAATCAAGCAGCTATTGTTAAGCATTGCAATCATAAGTAATCATTTTTGAGAAATGTACAAAAAGCAATTGCATAGGAGATTTAAGGAAAATACCTCAGTGGTGAATAACACCCCACCATGCCATTCCATAAAGCCAGCAGGAGCATTTTACCTCCAGATGGAGTGGAGCCTGGAAATTCAATTTCTCTTGACTAAATAGTCAGCGTGAATTTATTATATGCTGCGTTACACAAAACAATTTCTTTGATATTTTTATAAGCGGTGTTACAATAAAACAGTTTTATTTTGAAGAGGTTGACAACTTTGACATTTTATGAAGTGAACAAACCTCTGTGGCACGAAACAGTCCCACAACCAAATCAAACAGTTGCTGCTTGCTGACCTGGTATTGTTCTACAAATGTCAGAAACATACTGTTAGACTTGTCAGGGCAGCCTCAGGGTGGTCTTTCCCCAAACCCGTTGCGTTTTTCCCTCCATTCTGTTTTGCTGAAATTCGTTTTTGTTGGCCTTGGGACTCTGTGCACTTAGCCACTGCTAACCAGTGCTAAATGGCTTGTGCCCACTCCCTTAAACATGGTAAAAGTGGCTTACACCACATTGGCATATTTAATTTACTTATAAGTCCCTTGTAGAGTGTCATACTATTAGAAATTGGGTTTCTGGTTGGCAGAGGTATGCACCTTTTTCAAGCAGGAACCATAATCCTAGTCAGGGTAAGTCACAAACACAAAGTAAATTAAAAGGTGCTCACCCTCTGGTAGCTTTGCACAGAGCAGTCAGGCTTAACTTGAGAGGTAATGTGTAAAGCATTTCTACAAAACTTCAAAAAGTAAAACAGTGAAAAACCCACACAAAAAGAATCCACACCAGGTTAGAAAAATAGAACTACATTTAATAAATAAAACAAGACCAAAACGACAAAAATCCAATAAGTAGAACTTGAGATATGAATGTTTAAAGAATATACTGTAAAATAGCTCTTAGAAGCAATAAGGGCCTGTTTGGGATATCTGGTCATGCTGGAGTGGGGCAAAGTCAAAGTTCTGTTTGACTGCGAGGGACCCACTTAGGCCCACTGAACAAAAGCACCTTGATCCTGTTTGTGTCAACAAAGATGCGTGGTGCAGCCAAAGCGATGCATTGGTTCCAATTCCACAGCAGAGGGAGATGCATAAATTTAACCCACACAGAGGCGCCGATGGGTCAGTTCCAAGGGTGAAATGACAAAATCCAAAGAGTAGAACTTGAGATGTGAATTTTTAAAGAATAAACTGTAAAATAGCGCTTAGAAGCAGTAAGCACCTGTTTGGAACATCTGGTCGCACAGGACCTAGGCAAAGTGAAACGTTCAGGCTAATCGCAATGGAGTGCGGGCCAGATACAGGGATCCACTTAGGCCAGCTGAACAAAAGTACCTTGATGCTGGTTGCGTTGACAAAGATGCATGGTGCAGACGAAGCGATGCATCGGCTCCGATACCACAGCCGAGGGAGATGTGTTGATTTTCCCAAGGCAAAGGCGGCGATGCGTCGGTTCCAGGGGGCAGTGCACTGGTCCTGAAGGCGATGCATCAGTTCTGCTCCTGTAGCAGAAAATGCATAGGTTCCGAGGGCGATGCGCTACTTCCGAAGGTAATGCATTGGGTCTGCTCCACACAATGGCAACGATGCCCCAAATCTGATTTATACAACAACATAGATGTGCCAGTTCTGATACAGATGTGTGGGTTGGTTGAAGAAGCCCCTTAGGCCTCACTTCCAAAACACCAGGACTGGGGTGGCACTACTTGGCAGGGCAGACTCACAGATGGCAGAGTCCAAGTGCAGATGCAGGTATGTTGGAAGTCTTTTAGGTCCCTGAGACTTCAATCTGGAGGCTAGTCAGCAAGCTCTTAGAGTCACTCTGGATTCCATTGATGCAGGTCCAGTCCTTCTCACCTAGGCAGAGGAACAGCAGGCAGGAGGGCAGCACAGCAAGTTTCACATGTACATGTGGCTTCCTTGAGGGAAGCAAAGTCTTTCTGATAAGTCTCTGTCCAGATCACCAATCTAGGCTGCTTCTTCGAAGTCAACTCAGTTAAGGGGGCAACACTGGTACCATAAGCCTTAACAAATCTCCTGTTGCACCCTGTGAGGCGTAGGAAGGCTCTCACTTCTGTTTGGGTTTTAGGTGGTGACAGGCCATGATAGTCTTATTCTTCGCCTGTAGTGGCTGCTCCTTGCCCCACCTACCAGGTGTCCAGGTACACCACGGAACCTTGCCCAATCTGGCACTTACCGGCCTTGATAGTCAGGCCTGCCTGTTGCAGGTCCTGAAGCAGCTCGTGAAGGTGATGCAGGTGTTCCTCCCAGCTGGAACTACAGACAGCAATGCCATCTAGGTAGGCAGTACAAAAGGCCTCCTTACCAGCCAGGACTCTGTTAACCAACCTTTGGAAGGTGGCAGGGGCATTTTTCAATCCAAAGGGCATCATCTGAAACTGGAAATGACCCTTTAGTGTTGAAAATGAGGAACTCTCTTTGGCCCCCTCAGTCTCAACAATCTGCCAGTACTCTGAATTCAAATTAAAGGTACTGAGGAATTTGACAGCGCCCAGCCTGTCAATGAGCACACCAGCTCAGGGGATAGGGTGTGCATCAGTCCTGGTGACTGAGTTGAGTCATCAGTAGTCTACCCAGAACCGGAGTTCTGGTCTGGTGCCTAGTGAGGCAGCCTTTGGTCCAACACCACAGGGCTGGACCAGGGACTATTAGAGGGCTCAATCACCCCTAATGCTAACATCTTGGAGGCTTCCTCCTTGATGCTGGCTCTCACCTTGTCTGACAACCTGTACATTTACATGTACTACAGGGTGAGCGAGAACAGCGAGTCAGACTGTCCCAGCAAATGGTAACAGTCCCTCTGCTGTTCAGGGGTCAAGGTGGAAGAGAGGTTGACTCCCTCTACTGACCCAATGTGTTCCTGCGCAGAGAGTAGGTCAGGCAGAGGTTCACTCTCCTCTTCCACTCCCTCATCTGTCACAAGGAGCATGCTCACTTGGGGCTTCTTAAAGAGAGGCTTGAGTCTGTTTACATGGAGCCCCCATTGGAAGCTTCTAGAGGTCTGAAGATCCACCAAGTAGGTGGTCTCCTCCTTACGCTCCTTGACTTTGTATGGGACAGTCCATTGGTCCTGGAGAGCCCTGGGATCTACTGGTTCCATGACCCACACTTTCTGGCCAGGCTGAAACTCCACCAGAGTGGCTTTCTGGTCATACCAGAGTTTCATGACTTCTTGGCTGGCCTCTAGATTGCTTTTGGCCTTCTTCCAGAAAAGATGCATCTGGTTGCAGAGGGCCGGCATGTAGCTGACCACATCCTGGAGGGGTTTATTGGGAGATTTCCCTCACCCCTCCTTGCAAGGCTCAGAGGTCCTTTGACACAGTGGCTATTGAGGGGTTCAAAGAGGCTGAACTCAATTCCCTTCTGTGGCACCTCTCTGTACTCGAAGACAAGGCATGGCAAGAGGACATCCCACTTATGCTTCATGGGCTCAGGCAGGCCCATAACCATGCCTTTTAAGGTCTTGTTGAATCTCTCTACAAGACCATGTGTTTGGGGGTGAAAGGGTGTGGTGAACTTGTAACTTACACCAGACTAGTTCCACATGGACCTCATGAATGCAGACATGAAGTTAGTGCTTCTGTCAGACAGTACCTCCTCTACCAAGACCATGACAAACCTGTTGCCTAAGGCTCTCTTGTGTTCCAAGGTTCCAATGACGTTGATGCCCACCATTACAAAGGGGGTGCCAATGACTAGAAATAGAACATGGGGAGCTTTTTGCCTTTTCCCTGATTTCCCACTGGCCTGACAAGGGGGGACAGGACCTACAGAATTCACCTGAGGCTGTCTTCATTCTGGGCCAATAAAAGTGGCGAAGGTCTTCTCTTGCACTAAATGTCCTGCCAGGGAAATGTCATGAGCCAACCCAGTAAGAAGGTACTGTAACACTGGGAGTCCACCATCACATGGGCTGCCCCAGTACCAGGAGCCTTAGCCTCGCTATAAAGGAGATCATTCTCCCAGTTGATCAGGTGATCCCCAGAGGCTTCACCTGCTGCATGGGCTGAAGCCTGTCACCTCAAGCCCTCAAGAGTGGGGCCCTCTTTCTGCACTTTTCATAATACCTTCCTGGTGGACCCACCTTCAACTTGCCAGGTGGCAAGCTGAGGTAAGTCACCTTGGGTGGAAATGTCCTCCCCAGTTGACTCGGGCTTCCTCCTCAGGTACCCCTTCAAACTCCACCATGGGAACTTCAGGGGCTGGTTTCCCACACCCTTTGTCCCTCTCCTTGGCAGATGTCTGGACAATTGTTCCAGGCTCCAGACGCCCTGAATTCCTTTGCCGGGCAGTCATGGACTGTCTGGTCATACAGACCCACTCAGGCAATCGCTTCATCTCCAAGTGAGAACTGAGCTGTGCCTCCCTCCAGGCAGTGTGCTCCAGGCCATTGCCTAGCAAACAATCAACAAGCATGGCAGGGCTCACAGCAATTTTCAGAGAACCTGAGAAACCACCGCCCACTCAAAGGGAACCAGAGCCACTGGTAGATGGCTCCTGCAATTGTCGACGACTATGACCTGGTGGAATGTGTTCCGTAGGGTCTGCTCTGCAGACACCAGCTGATCCTTGACAGTTGTCATACTGGCTCCTGTGTCTCGCAGAGCCTCCACCCGTTGCCCATTGAAGGTGACACACTGCCTATACTTTGAAGTATTTGCAGGCATGTGGGCTTTTGGCACCATTTCGCTATCCCACTAGGGAAACTAGGGTCACCTCTGTCTGTCCCCTAAAGGTAACTGGGACTACCTCCTCCCTGAGCACTACACTCACCTACACAGGTGTCTGCCCACCGGTGGGGGCTGTGCCCTCTTAGGACATTTGGAGTCGCCCTTTAAAGTGACCATGCATGTAGCACTCAGTATATTGGGGCACAACCTTCCCAATTAAAATGGCCTTCATAGGGGTATACTTTGTTTGGTCCCCAACCTCTAGGGTGAGAAGTGTATCCCTTCCAAGTGTTGGCATGAGTTTCCACAGACCACCTCCCTAGTGCACCTCAGGAACCCTGTGAACCTTCAGTGCAACCTCAAAAGCAGAAAACCACATATCAATTCCATCTCCCACCACATAAATGGGCGCCAAATCCTTGAGTATGCGAACTCTTTTGTTTCTGTCAGGTACTGCATGTATGCTGACACCATCACTGCTGGAATCTGAATGTCTGGCCTTGATGAACAGCTCCTTTAGGCTCAGTTCATGAGCTAGTAAGATTTTCTTTTCCTCAAATACTTTTTTCTTCTCCTCTGCCTCCATTTTGAAATTTGCCATCTGCAATTTGAACTCTCTCTCTTCCCTTCTCCCCACCAGTTCCTTAGGGAGCAGACTGCAGGAAGAGACACTGTTCCCTGCCCTTTGCAGGAAGCTCCAATTCAGGGGCCATCCACTCATACATTGCAGGTGGTTCCTCAGGAGGGTCAGCTTTAATTCCAACCTCCTCTCCTGTGGTGCCACCCAGTAGTGTGCGAGTTTCTGCCCAGGCCCTCAGCACCTTTTGCAACTCAATTTGCCCGGCGGTGCTCTTGGCAGGAAGTTCCACCTCCTTACAGAAGTCCTTGAACTGGGCTACAGTGTAAACCTCCAGGTTGACCAGCTCAAATTCCATTTTTGCAGGTGCAGATGTAGATCCACCAGACAGACATGATTTAAGAAAAAATCTAAAATGTCACTCAGGGATTATATAAAGAGATTCAAAATGGTCTTGGATGCGGATTGGTAGTGTACACCAAGTCAATGTATGGCACTGCACAAACACAAGTCCTACCCTCACCACTGATCACCAATGTTAGAAATTGGGTTTCTGGCTGGCAGAGGTATGTACCCTGTCCAAGTAGGAACAACCACCCTAGTCAGGGTAAGTCACAAGCACACAGTAAACCTGTGCTCACCCTTTAGTAGCGTGGTGCAGCTAAATCGATGCATCAGTTCCAATTCCACAGCAGAGGGAGATGCATCAAGTTAACCCACACAAAGGCGCTGATGCGTCAAATCCAAGGGTGATGTGCTGGTTCCAAAGGCAATGCCTCAGTTCTGCTCATGAAGCAGAGGATGCGTCGGTACAGGGGTCATTGCGCTGGTTCCGAAGGTGATGCGCCAGGTTTGCTCAACACAATGGTGAAGATGAGCTGGTTCTGATCCATGCAATAACGAAGATGCACCAGTTCTGATGCAGATGCATGGGTTGGCTGAAGAAGAACCTTCGGCCTCACTTCCAAGGATCCAGGACTAGAGTGACACCACTTGGCATGGCAGACTCACAGATGACAGAGTCCAGGTGCAGATGCAGGTAAAACTGGAAGTATTTTATGTCCCTGAGACTTCAATCAGGAAGCATGCAAGAAAGCCCTTGTAGTCACTCTGGGTTCAAGTGATGCAGGTCCAGTCCTTCTCAGCCAGATAGGGTAACAGCAGGCAGGAGGGCAGCACAGCAAGGCAGGAGTCCATTAAAGCAGCAGTCGAGCAAAGTGGCAGTCTTTTAGCAGCACAGCAATTCTTCCTGGTAGAGTCTTCATAGGTTCAGAAGGCTATTGAAGTGGTAGTGCCAGGGGTCTAGCACGTATACCGAGTTGTGCCTTTGAAGTTTGGGGGAGACTTCAAAGAAAGGTCTTTGAAGTGCACAGAGGTCTTCCCTTCTTGCCATGGCTCCAGACTCACTACAGGGGTATGCAGCCCATTTTGTGGGGACTGGACACAGCCTATTCAGGTTTAAGTGTGAGGCTGTGTCCACCTCCTCCCTCCCATCTGCCCAGGATGGCCCATCAGGATGCAGATGGCCTATCAGCCTTACCTAAGCAACTTTTGTGGATGGCTGTCTAGAGGGAATGCACGAAGCCCAGCTGTCACCCACCCCAGACATGTATTCAGAGACAGGCAACAGGCACAGAATAGCTAAAGTAAGATAATAACATCTTCCTAAAAGTGCATTTTCAGACTTGCAGCTTAAAATCTGACTTCATCATAAATTGCAATTTCAAATTGCGAGTTCACAGACACCAAATTTGAAAAATCTATCTCTTCACAATTGAAAATTACTTTTAAAAGATGTGATAATGTAATCCCAATGCTATCCTATGAGAGAGACCAGCCTTCGTGAAAAACAAAATTGGGGGGCTTTCACTACCAGAGCATTTCAAACGTAACAGTACATGTCCTGCCTTTTAAATGTATTGCACCCTGCCCTCTGGGTTACCCAAGGCCTACCTTAGGAGTGACTTCTATGTATAAAAAAGGAAGGTTTAGGCCTGTCAAGAGGTTAAACTTGCCAGGTCGAAATGGCATAACTGCACATACAGGCTCTGCAATGGCAGGCCTGAGCCATGGTTAGAGGGCTACTTAAGTGGGTGGCCCGATGAGTGCTGCAGTCCCACTATTAGCATTTAAATTTCAGGCCCTGGGCACATGTAGTGCACTTTACTTGGGACTTATAAGTAAATTAAATATGCCATTTGGGGATGAGCCAATATTACCATGTTTAGCGGAGAGAACCCAAGCACTTTAGCACTGGTTAGCAGTGGTAAAGGACACAGAGTCCTAAAGCCAGCAAAAACAAGATCAGAAAATTGGAGGAGTTAAGCAAAAAATTGGGGGGAAGACCACCCTAAGGCTGTCAGGTCTAACATATACCATATACCCAGGGCCTGTAAATTAAATGCTACTAAAAGGCCTGCAGCACTAAACGTGCCACCCACTTAGGTAGGCCCTTAAAACATATCCCAGGCCTGCCATCACAGCCTGAATGCAGTTTTAAAATGCTAATATGATTGACAATATAACCCCCATGCCAAGCCTTAAACTACCCTTTTATTGCATAAAAGCCACCCTTAAGGTAGGCCCTTGGTAGCCCATAGGGCAAGGTGCATTGCAATTAAAAGATGGACATGTACATTTAAGATTTACATGTCCTGGTAGTGAAAAGCTCCTAAATTTATTTTTCACTACTCTTAGGTCTGCTTGCCCCATAGGATAACATGTGGTTGCTTCATTTAATTTAATAGTGAGAACCTCTAGTTAGGGACAGATAAGCACTTCATGTTTGGTATCTATGACATTGCAATTAAAATTCTCTTTAATTGTAAAGTCAGATTTTAAATTACAATTTTGAAAATAGCATTTTTATAAAGTTGGCATTTCCTGCCCTTGCCATTTGGTGCCTGAAGCCTTCCCCGGATCACAGAACTGGGTGTAGTTGGCAGGAGAGACTTTGTGAATTCCTCCCAGACAGTCACACAATAGAGGGATTAGGTGTGCCTGAATGGGCCAAATGCTGGCAGGATGGGTAGGGCGGAGATGGGCACAGCCCTACATGCAACTAAATAGGCTATGCTCTGCTTTCACTCAAAGCGCTTGTCACATCTGCATTGTCTCTGCAGCCAGCTTGGAGCCAGGGGAGTCAGGAAATTCCAAGCACTTCAAAGAGAATCCTCTAGAAACCTCTACCATTTCAAAGGTGGTGCCAGGTATAAAAATAGGGGCCTCAGACCCACTCTTCAGTTCACTTTCTGGATCTGCCTTGAACTTTCAGAGGCCTGCTCTGCTGCTTCAGTCCTGCTTCATCACTTCAACCCAGGATTACCTGAATAATTCCAAGGGCTAGTTTGCTGACCTCCTGTTCAGAGCTACAGGGAAAAACAGGCTCCCATCACCATCCCATGCACCATCTTGGACCCACACCTGGACCCAGCCTGAGTGTGTGCTAACTCCCCAAGTGGTGCCCATACATTCCTGGACCTTTGATGGTGGTACTAATTTTGCCTAAATAGACAAAATCCCAAACTTGGGACTTAGAAAATATTTGGCTAAAAACTCCTCTGAGAACCAAGGGAACACCTGGGCCAACCTGTTGACTACATTTTTCTCTAGAGCAGCAAATCCTGTTCAGCGGTCCTTCACCAAAGGTGTATCAGGCCTCCTGGTACTCTTGTCAGCTACAGCCTCCTGCCTCGTCCCGCTGGAGATTTTTGACTTCCATAAAATTGACTGAGTCAGAGTGTAGAAATCTTCACCACAACTTTGTCCAGTGGCTTCCCGACCACGACGACGCTCCCTCCTCGGACACCACCTGCAGCTGTGCCCTACTGAACAATACCTTCTCAGGACATTTTTCCTGAAAATTCTTTTAAGGCCAAAGATAAGCACCGGCCAGGCCCAATCCACTTCTTGTATTCAACCTGTGTTCTATCGCAGTCTGCCATATTTTTCGACTTTGACCCTGGTCACTCGCTATTAGATGTCCTCAGTTGGCGCTTTGATGTTTTAGGAGCTAGCTTTTACTAAAACCTATACAAATTCATAACTCCGGTTCTACTGATTGGATTTCTGTCCTTTTGGTGTCAAATACTTTATTAAAGTTCACTCTATTTTTCTAAATTGGTGTGGGATTTATCTTGTGTTGTGTTTTCACCTTATTACTGGTTGTGTGCTACATAAATACTTTACACATTACCTCTAAGTTAAGCCTGAC
Source organism: Calotriton arnoldi (assembly GCA_963921515.1). NCBI lineage: Eukaryota > Metazoa > Chordata > Amphibia > Caudata > Salamandridae > Calotriton > Calotriton arnoldi. Next base: position 2,173,678 of record CAWUFW010001994.1, on the reverse strand, counting down.
TGCTTTTTTGGCCAAGCTACCCAGGGTTAAGCACAGGTTAATTTAGTGACTTTTTGCGTTTCACCCTGCCAGGGATTGTGGCTGTTGCTTGGCCAGGACTCACACCCCTGTGAACCAACAACCCAATCTGGTCCGCTATAGAAGCGGGTGTCCACTATAGAGGCGAGGGTCCACATTCACAAGAACTTGAGCCCAATTATGTGGTGTGAGATGATATTGACAAGTGGTGTTCTGTTTATGAGTAGCTCTGAGAGTACACAAGGTTACAGATGAGTACTGGGGAAGGGGAGGTAGCTTATGGAAGCACATGCCTACAGTGGGGAGGGACACACTTCTCACAGTTGAGGTAGACAACCAAAGTATGTCCCCAAGAAAGCCATACTTGTTGCCAGATTTGGGCAGACCCCTCAGAATTACTGTCAGAGGTTCAGGGGCAGCCACAAGCTCCCAAACAAGTTTTGGATGGACTTGTTAGATTACTCGAGCAAGGGACTGAATGGCCGGGTGACGGGCAGCAATTGATTTTGTGGCGCTGTGCAACTTGATTCGGAGGGAGCACATGCTCAATAATTTTTTTGCAGAGCTGCACCAACACTTAGTAGATAATAAGCATAATCAATCAATCAATCAATCAATCAATCATGTCACTTATAAAGCGCACTACATACCCGCGAGGGTCTCAAGGCGCTGGGGGAAGAGGGGGGTGGTGCTGCTACTGATCGAAGAGCCAGGTCTTGAGGAGTCTTCTGAAGGCCAGTAGGTCTTGGGTCTGTCGGAGGTTGGTGGGGAGGGTGTTCCAGGTCTTGGCGGCGAGGTGGGAGAAGGATCTGCCGCCGGTGGTCGTTTTCCGGATGCGGGGGACTGTGGCGAGGGCGAGGCTGGTCGAGCGGAGCTGGCGGGTGGGGGTGTAGAAGCTGAGTCGTCTGTTGAGGTAGGCTGGTCCGGAGTTGTGGAGTGCTTTGTGTGCGTGGGTGAGGAGCTTGAAGGTTATCCTCTTGTTGACAGGGAGCCAGTGCAGGTCTCTCAGGTGGGGTGTGATGTGGCTGCGTCGGGGGATGTCGAGGATAAGACGTGCAGAGGCGTTCTGGATGCGTTGCAGCCGTCTCAGGAGCTTAGCCGTCGTTCCTGCGTAGAGGGCGTTTCCGTAGTCCAGCCTGTCTGCAAGTAAATTGCTGAGGAGGCGGACGTCTGGGTCAGCACTAGAGTGTTTCAGAAGGCATGTGAGAGGAGCTGCCAAAAGGGTGGTCAGGGTTCCCACCAGAAGAAAGAGGGGGGTAGATAAAAACAAGGAGTTTTCACAAGGCCCCGAACTAGTTCTCAGGGGAAAGGGTCCCATCCTGGCCACCCAAAAAAGATTTTGTTGGCAAGAATACTGGTAAATTTGTCCCCAAGTGTTACCATTATGGGCACATCAACGGTGATGCCAAGTGTCCCATTAGGGCACAGCTCTTCAGTGGGGGGCAGACACAGGGGTTGGCTAGTGTAGTGCTTGGGGAGGAGATGGCCTCAGTTAGTGTCGGGGAGACAGCTGAGGTTACCCTAGTGTCCCTTGATAACAAGGAGTTGATGCCTAAAACCCACGTACCTTCAAAAACCTCCAAGTGTAGGTAGTGGGTCCCTGTCAATAGACAGAGGGTAGAGGCTTGGAGGGAAATGGGGGCCAATATGACTACTGTCAGGTGTCATCTGGTGTCCTTATAGTAGGTGATACCCAATGAATTCCACCAGGTTGTAGTAGCAGACAATACAGCCGCTATCCTGTGGCTCTGATTCCCTTGTGTGGGGGTGGGGGGTCCCAGGTTCTCTGAAAGTTGCTTCTAGCCCTGCCATGTCTGTGGACTGTCTGTTTGGAAATTATCTGGTGCACACTGCCTGGAAGGAAGTGGAGCTCAGCCCAAACCTGTAAATGTTGGGGTTGCCTGAGTGGGTCTGTGTGACCACCAGGAGGGGAGTCAAGGAGGTCTGGAACCTGAAAGAATGGGCCAGACAGCTGCTAAGAAAGGAAAGGTAAGTGGCATGGAAAACCAGACCCTGAATTTTCCCCTGTATAGGTAGGTGGGGAGTCAGAGTAGGCCACCACAGAGCCTAACGGGGAGGACAATGCCTCCTTTGGTGACCTGCCTGAGCTTGCTGGATGGCAAATAGAGGGTGAACCCACCAGGGAAGAGCTCTGTAAGGCACAGAAGGAGTTCTCAACCCTGGAACACATAAGGCACCAGACTGAAGCCCAGGCAGCTGGTGATACCTCTGGAGATCACCTCATATACTGGAAGGATGATCTCCTGAATAGTGAGCCTAAGACACCTTTGCATGTGGCAACACGTTTGTTGGTAGTCCCCCAATGCTACAGGGCCTTACTACTGGGGCTGGCTCATGAGATCACCTGGCAGGGCATTTGGGGCAGGACTAGACCTTTACCAAGCTTCCGTATAATGTCTATTGGCCACAGATGAAGATATCCTCAGATACATTCTGCAGGACTTGTCTCACCTGCCAGGCCAGTGGCAAAGCAGGGAAAGAGCTGAAGGCTCCCCTGCATCCCTTACTTGTCATTAGCACTCCATTTGAAACAGTGGCCATCAGCATTGTAGGACCCTTGAACCCGAAGACAACAGGTTTATCTTGGTCTTGGCAGGCCATGCCACTTGATACCCAGAGGCCATACCTCTGAGGACTGTGACTGCACCTGCAGTGGTTAGGGCCATGATGGGAATTTTCACCGAGTGGGGTTCCTCAAAGTAGTGGTGTTTGACATGTACACCAACATCATGTCTGCGTACATGAAGTCAATGTAGAAGGAGTGTGGGATAGCCTACAAGTTCTCCACACCCTACCATCTACAAACCAATGGGCTTGTTGAAAGGTTCAACAAGACCCTAAAAGCATGATTATGGGCCTGCCTGAACCCATGAGATGGAATTTACCAGGCCTGATTTTTGCCTACAGGGATGTGTCCCAGAAGGGAGTTGGGTTGAGCCCATTATAACTGCCATATGGTCACCTTGTTGGGGGACCTTTCAGTCCGGTCATGGAGGGATGGGAGCAAGCTCCCAAGATGCTCCCAAGATGCCCCCCCCCCCCAGGATGTGATTAGCTATATACAAGCCTCAAGAACCAGATGGCCAAGTTCTGGAAGAAAGCATCTGAGAACTTGGAGACCAGCCAGGAAATCATGAAGCAAAGGTATGATCAGACAGCTAACATAGTCGAGTTTCAACCTGGACAGAAAGTGTGGGTGATGGAGTCAAAGGAGCCCAGGGCACTCCAAGACCGTTGGACTGTGCCCTATGAGGTAGTTGATGAACCTACCTGGTGGACCTCAAGATCCACAGAAACCCCTTAATGGTACTCTATATCAACTGCCTCAAACCCTAAACCTCGCTATGAGAGGTCTAAGGTCACCATGCTGCTGGTGACAGATGGTGGGGAGGAGGAGGAGGAGAGTGAATCTCTCCATCGCCACCTGTCATCTAAAGAGACAGATCGGTCAGTGGAGGGTTCCAACCTCTCCCTTACCCTGACCTGAGAGCAGCAGAGGGACTGCCACCAGTTGTTGGAACAGTTTGTCTCTGTTTTCCATCACTCCTGGACTTACCCATGATATTCATACTGGGGACAGTCTGCCTGTTAAAAATAAAAATATACATGCTGTCTGACAAAGTGAGGGCCAGCATCAAAGTAGAGGTCTCTAAGATGTTGGAATTGGGAGTGATTAAGCGCTACAGTAATTTCTGGTCCAGCCCATTAGTGCTGGTACCAAAAGGCGCTGCTCCAAAACTCTGGTTTTACGTGGACTACAGGGGACTCAACTCAGTCACCAAGAATGATGCTTACTCCATCCCCAGAGTTGATGAGCTCATCAACAGATTAGCGCCTGCCAAGTACTTAAGTACTTTTGATTTGATATTAGGGTACTGGCAGATTGCCCTAACTGAAAGGGCTAAAGAGAGATCAGTATCTTTTACCCCGGAGGGCCACGTTCGATTCAAAGTGATGCCCTTTGGGCTGGAAAATTCCCCTGCCACCTTCCGGAGGTTGGTGAACCAGATATTGGCTGGAATGGCGGCCTTCAGGGCTGCTAACCTGGATTGCTTAGCTGTCTTCAGCTATGTCGTCCAGCAGGAAGTGCAGGAAGTGCTCCAGGCTCTGCAACAGGGAGGCCTGACTATCAACATCAGTAAGTGCTAGGTAGGGCATGGGTCTGCAGTGTTACTGGGACACATGGTGGGTGGGGGTAAGATGCATCCCCTCCTTGCCAAGATAGAGACTTTTATGGCCTGGCATCCCCCTAAAACTCAGACCAATTCAACATTCAAAATAACCCCCTTGCCAGACCTTAAACTCCCCTTTTATTACATATCACCCCTAAGGTGCAGGGTGCTTTGTAATTAAAATGTGGACATGTACTTTTAAGTTTTACATGTCCTGGTAATAAAAAACTCCTAAAATCTGATCACGCATGGACTTGGGCAGCTGGAGCAGCCTACCCGCCTTGTGGCCTGTGTGGGAGTCAATACTCGCGACCGCCAAGAGAACCCTTTCCCCCACAGGCTGTGTGACACCAGGCACTCGGGCGGTGAAACAGGAGTCCCCTTATGACTACCATCCCTCGCTGAACATTGGCTGCTATTCCGCCCTAGGGGCCACTGGCGTGAAGCAACATGCACGGCCAGATGGTGCCCAGGGGAGTTCCGGCGGCCTCCGAGGGCAGTGGTGACACTGAGGACATTGCGGCCATAATAATAAGCAGTGAGCGAGCAGCTCCACAAGTGGCGCCTTCCCCGGACAGCATCTCTCACAGATAGGGCCTTTTTCCACGCACTGACCATACCTCTGGACCTAGTGACATTGCTTGTTCTGCCGCATTGCGAAGGGCCACTCTGCACATCACCCCACTTGGAGCACATCCTGCTTGGGCCCAGCATTGAATCCCTGCACTAGCCAACAGCATGATGTGTCTTCCCAACTAACCGGGCCTGCTACCTCCATACTGGCTGGCTAACACTGCGGCCTCCTGACTCTGTTGCGTGGACCCTCACTCCAGCAGGTGACTTGTTCCACAGCAGATCCCCCTTCACATCCTGGGCCTGCTCGTGCCCCCCACTGGTCGTTGTCACTGCTGGGGAGAGGCAGGGCCTGGGGGGGCTGCTAGACACGGCCCCCCTAGATGCGTCCCTGAAGAATCTTACGGCGGAGACTCTGGCCCATACCCACCTCATTGTTTCACTTACTGGATCCACGTACCAGCCATACACTAGAAGCCTGTTATTAGCACGGTGAGGGACTTTTTTAAAACTCTAGACCGACCGCTTGGCAGACACGGATTTTAAAAGTATTCTTGATTTTAAAGTATTTTATTAGCCTGCACTGTCTTAGTTTACAGAAGTAAGGGGTTACAGATACCTGCTTGGTTTTTAACAGCTGATTTGCACGTTGCACTTTTCCTTTCTTGGGTTGCGTCCTCGGTCCTCCGTGGCAGTTTCCTGCCGATTGAGCGGAGGGACGCAGCTCCTCCCCCACTGGTTGCACCCACTTCCGGCAGGGTGACGCGCTAGTTTTTGGAGGCTCAACTATTTAACCAGCAAGATGTGCCGGACGCGCAGCACATTCGTAGCCTGTTATTAGCACAGTGAGGGACTTTTTTAAAACTCTAGACCGACCGCTTGACAGTTACGGATTTTAAAAGTATTCTCGATTTTAAAGTATTTTATTAGCCTGCACAGTCTTAGTTTACAGAAGTAAGGGGCTACAGATACCTGCTTGGTTTTTAACGGCTGATTTGCACGTTGCACTTTTCCTTTCTTGGGTTGCTTCCTCTGTCCGCCGTGGCAGTTTCCTGCCGATTGAGCGGAGGGACGCAGCTCCTCCCCTATTGGTTGCACCCACTTCCGGCAGGGTGACGTGCTAGTGGTTGGAGGCTCCGCTATTTAACCAGCATGATGCTCCGGACACGCAGCGGATGCGCGCAGTGGCGCGCCGCCGGCACGCCGAAGGTGCGCCAAAAGCAAGCCCGTCTGCGCCTGGACCGCGCCCAGCGCCAGAGACGCTGTCCGTCGTCTTAGCCATCAGACTGACCGCCTATTTTACACAGGCAAAGATTTGCTGACTTTAAATCATACTCCTGCTACTATTACTGGAAAATGTGCATGTTTTACCTTGGACAAACCGTCCATAAAAAGCCGTTGAAATGTTCTAATTGTGGCTTTTTGTTAAATCATAGCCTAAGTCCACGCAAACATCACTCTAACAATTGGCCTTCCATGAAAATCACCACTGAGCCCAAGCAAATACCTCGTGGAGCACTTATCAATGCATGATTTCCACCCAAACATAAATCGGGCATTGCTGAGTTAATAGATGCCCAGGGCCTAGACATGCTCTTCATCACAGAAACTTGGGCCGATCAGGCATCAGGACCTGATTTCTGCACTGCCGTTCCTCCGGGCTATATGGTATTTAGACAGGATAGAAATTACAAAAAAGGGGGTTGTCTTGCTATAATTTATCAAGACGCATATTCAGCCTCGTTTGACACCATATCCTCTCCAGACTGTGAAGCCTTATCTTTCAGTTTTAGAATAGCTAACCCTCTCTCATTCAAGGGACTGCTATTATATCGCCCCCCCGGGACTAAAAATATGTTCTTCGCTTTCCTTAATACACTTCTTGAAACCTGTGCCCTGGAGAACAACATTGTCATATTGGACGATTTCAATTTTCATCTTGACGCTGTCATGGACTCAAACACTATTTCCTTACTTGACACCTTGATATTGGCAGGTTTAAGCCAAAGGGTCAAGGGCCCTACACATCAGGCCGACCATATCTTGGACAGAATCTTCACTAACTATGACTCACTCGAGATTAAGGAGATTCTACCAGTGATCTGGACTGATTATTGTGCCATTTTCTTCGAGCTTGACAACTTATTCAAGGACCAACCTAGCCTATCCAATCCGTCAGCTAGATGATATCGCAATTGGAAACAGGTAGATAACAACCAGCTCAATCTCCAGCTCTCTCACTTACAAACAAAACTACCTCAAAAGGCAGAACACTCCTCTATTCATTTTAATCAATGGTTCACATCGACTGCCAATAATATAGCTCCCCTTAAAAAATCCTCGAGCAATAGGATAACCCCGTCAGCCCCCTGGTTTTCGGACACCCTTAGATCTAAAAAACAGGAGTGCAGAAGACAGGAGAGATGTTGGAGAATAAACTATGATGAACATGAACTTGTAAAGTACAAAATCCTATTAGCCGTTTATAAAACACTGATCTTGTCAGAAAAAGGTTTTTACTTCTCTAATCAAATCAAGGAGGCAGAAAACTCCTCCAAAGAGCTCTTTCGGGTGGTGACTAAACTGTCCACACACCCCGAAAGAAAGGGGAGTGATTACTCTCAGGAATTCTGTAACTCACTAGCACAGCACTTTCAAAGCAAAGTGGAGGAAATCTTTACCACTTTTGATAATAGGGTAAAATCAGATACTCATGATACCATAAGATCACAATACCCGAGTGCTCCCACCTTTTCAGAATTCAGAGCAGTAACCGTGGATGAGATACCTACTCATATTTTAAAAACAAAATCGGGCTCTCCCCATGATCCTCTCCCCCATTGTGATATTTAAACAAGGTCCTGAGATCGTCGGCCCAAGTTTAACCTCCATTTTTAATTCAATGTTCACAGAAGGCGTTTTTCCCTCTATTTGTAAGAGGGCCTCGATTTTGCCCCTTTTCAAAAAATCTAACCTTGATGCACTAGATCCAGGCAATTATAGGCCTATCTCGCGTTTCCACTTCCAGCTAAGTAGGTGGGAAAAAGTCATGAATAACCAGCTCACATCATACTTACATGAGCACAACTTGCTGGATGAGTCCCAATTTGGATTCAGGGCAGAACATAGCACCGAAACAGCCCTGATAAAGGCCACATATGAAATCAGAGCAGTATTGGACACGGAGGGGCGCTGCAGATCTTGTCCTGCTCGACTTGTCGGCAGCTTTCGACACGGTAGACCATAAGACGCTGCTTAACCATCTGAATTCTCTTGACATTTCAGAAAAGGCATTGGCACTGGTTTCCTCTTTTTTAGCTGATAGGATACAATCAGTTGCCCTGGGCGACTACACCTCTCCGTCCTTCATGCCCCCATGTGGAGTACCACAGGGTTTCTCTTTGAACCCTACGCTCTTCAATGTATATGTATCTGAACTGGCGGCATTAATAAGATCATTCGGGATGGCACTAACATCCTATGCTAATGACACTCAAATCGTCTTGTCCATCTGTAAAAATATCCTGCCGCCAGTAAAAAGATTTAGGGGCTGCATGATGGCAGGTGACTCATGGATGAGATCGCACTGCCTTAAGATGAACTCAGGGAAGACCGAGGTAATACTGTTCGGTAATTAGTCCCCCTCCTGGTGGATTTGGTGGGCGGATGACCTAGGAACAGTACCGATCCTGGTCCCTAAAACCAAAAATCTGGGTGTGGTGATAGATGAGAGACTGGACTTCGAAGCTCAAGTCAATGCGGTTTCATCATCCAGCTTCTTTATACTCAAAGTGATTAAGAAAATCTTACCTTTGATGCCAACAGAAAGCAGGAAAACTGTAGTTGCATCTTTAGTCCTTTCCAAACTGGATTATTGCAATGGGCCATATCTCGGTATACCCGTGAAGCAACTACATAGGTTTCAGATGATCCAAAATGCAGTTGCAAGGCTCCTCCTAGGGATCCCCAAATTTCAATCAGTGGGAAAGCACTTTCGGAGTCTGCATTGGCTACCAGTCAAAAGTCGTATTAAGTTCAAGACCTTGTGCATTTCATAAAAGGCACTACACGGTGCCGGTCCTCAGTTCCTGAGGCGGTCACTGTACTGGTACTCTCCAAACAGATGCCTTCGATCACAAGGGGCAAAACTGATACTTTCTCAGAGATTTTTTTAATCAAACTGGGGCGGTAGAAGTTTTATAGTGGGGGCTACGAAGCTCTGGAACACCATCCCTATTACCATCAGAAATCTTCCCTCCTTGATATCTTTCAGGAAAGCCATTAAGACCTGGTTGTTCGATGAATAGTGCTCCAGCTCGCTTCTTAATTGTTAGCGCCAAGACACCGTTTGGTATTCGTGCGTTGTATACATTTATAACATAACATACACCTCCAATGCTGGTCACCGGCCCATGTTACAACTCGAAAAGCCATGGACAAACAGGACGCGTGACAATCTAAGCTGACCTTTGAGGGCAAGCACCAAAGGTGCCATTCTGAACGGGAAAAGTCTGCCGAGGACCCCCAAGATCGGCCCCATGGGGACTCCCGACAGGACACTGACCTGAAGGAGATACTAGTGGACATTAAAAACAGCCTGCATGCCGTAGACACAAAAATTGACCTCCTAACCAGCTGCATTGATTGCATGAAGGAAAGAGTTGACAAGCATGAAGATCGGCTAAATCAATTCAATTCAATTCAAAACAAGCTTTATTCGGTTAGTATACAACCATAAAAGCATTCTAAAAAACATCAAATATAAAAACATTTATCATAATTCATCACAATGGGATATAATTAATTCGTCACAGTGAGATATAGTAAAATTCATGTGAGGTTCAATTACAAGCTAGGTTATCATTATACATAAAGTGCTAAGTGCATTTTGAGGAGAAGACCATATTTATCTTTGAAGCCAATGGGTTCGTTTAAATTCAATTAAAAAAATTAATAAAATTATTATTGCTATTGCCGACATAAAAAAATAAAATTCCGCCTGGGTATTTAAAACACTAGTTATGCTAAAAACGTTATATTTCCATAGACTAAAATCATTTCATTTCCCTGCCCGGTTCAATTACTGCGTTCCATATCGTCTCCTAATACCCAGTGCTACTTTAATGAAATTCATCATTGCAGAACAAACGATAGAATTTTCCAATAGTTGCAAACACTCATATCCCTCTAAATATGTACATGGAGAGATATTTTTTAGTATTGGTCTCAAAAATCTCCTTCTCGGATCATCATAAAGTGTGCAAAAAGTGTAAGGTGCATAGTGCTCTGGGGAGTACTATTATCACAGGGACAGAAACTAAGGGTTTCCACCCACCCAGATTGTCTAGGAAAAGCAAACAAAAAGTGCAATGTGCCAAGGCGAAATCTAGTTAAATAAAAACGCATCTGACAATTCGTGGTGAAGGCTAGATAATACTGCTGGTTAGACAAAAAGCACATTTCGGGCCAGGCGCCTCTTGTTGAAAATGTTTCACGTGTGCCCAGTCCCCGTATTGCTTCTTGATTATACCTTTAGCATTTACGGGGATATTTGTCGGGTTTTCATAAAACTCACCCAGCCCAATGTCATAAAATCTTTCCTTCACATACCGAAACCAGGGAATAGTCATCACCTTATCAAGGTTAAGGCAGTCTTCCATTATTTCCCTAGTGAACTGTAGTTCTTCTTTCAGCCAAATTTTAGACCATAAGAGCAAAGGGGCAGAGCTAATGCGATCCTCCAGGTAATCCAACCCTACCTCTCGGTGAGAGAAAGAGGTGGCCGTACTGATTGGGATCATCAATAAGCGTTTTATGAATTTATTTTCTACCACTTGTAACAAGCGGCTTTTTTGATGACCCCAGACCCCTGCCCCGTATGATGCCACCGATGCACATTTTGCATTATATAGGGTAACAAGCTGTGGCACCGGCCTATGGCCTAGCTAGCAAGCAAATCTAAAAAGCCCCTCCACTACTCTATTGGTTTGTTGGGCCCTCGTTGCAATTAAAAAATCCCATTTAAGATCCCTGCTGAACGTATTTCCTAGATATGTAAATTTTTCCACCCTTTCGATCGATTTGCCTCTGAAATTAAAACTCCTGGATTTTGCATGTTTTGGGCCACAGACCATTATATAAGACTTTAAAAAGTTAACCTTTAAGTCTAATGTCGCCATATAATTTGTAAAGGCATCCAGGGAGATTTGTAGGCTATTCGCTGTCAATGACATAAGGACCGTGTCATCTGCGTACGAAAGTAACGCGACCGGTTGCCCCTTGACTAGGGGGAAATCAATTTTCTGCCTCAACAGGAAGTCCTCCAGGCCATTAGTATATACTAAAAAGAGGAAAGGGGCTAAAATGCACCCTTGGCGCACTCCTTCTGCTGAAGCAATAGGTTTTGTTCTTTCCCCGTGAGTGCCAAATCTTATTGAGACAGAGGTGTTCGAATGTAATCTTTTTAAAAGCTGAATTAATGCATTTTCGAAACCCATCTCTGCCATCAGTACCCACAGTTTCCCCCTATTAACAGTGTCGAAAGCACTTGACAAGTCCATGAAGGCAAGGTGAACAGAGCCACTCTTTGCCTTCATGTACTTGCCCGTGATCAGGGACAAGTTCAGACACTGTTCTGTGGTTCCCAGTCCTTTACGAAATCCATATTGCGTTTTGGAGATGATCCCCCTACCATTGGCCCATGTCTCCAGACGTGCGAGGATTACCCTGCCAAGTACCTTCACCATGGAATCGATTAGTGAAATGGGCCTATAGCAGGCGGGGTCATCTCTCTTCCCTTTTTTGAACACTGGGACAACTATAGCCTCTTTCCACGATAGGGGGATCGGGCCAACCATAATGGATTTAAACAGGTTGGTCAACAGGGGAGCCCAGAGATTTACAGTCAGCTTAAAAAAGTCCAGTGGGACTCCATCGGGGCCTGGGGCTTTTCTACCTATTCCTTTTAAAAGTGCTTCCTCCACCTCTGTCACCATAAGTGAACTACTAAGTTCTATTGCTTGTGCCATGTCGACTATTGGATCCTCGTGCCCTGCAACTAGTTCCCTACCATTTGGATTAAAAATTGAAGTAAAATGTGTTTCCCAAGTGTCACCCAGAATCATGCACTCCACTTTCCCTACTTCCTCAGTAAAATGGGGGCGATTAATAACAGCCCAAAAACTTTTCGTATGTTTTAGGGCACTAGCCCTCTCCAAATCCTGCCAAGCAATGTGCCTTAGTTCTTCTTTTCTGGCCTTAATAGTGGTTTTATATAAACTCCTAGCCTGCTTTATATTTTCTCTATCTCGAGGCATTAATTTCAGGGCATTTATTAAGAACTTGTGCGCCCTGGAGCATTCTGCATTAAACCAACGAAACTCCCAATATTGTTTGGGCTTAGCCTGACGTGTAAGTTTATTAGCTACGATGGAACTGAGCCGTTCAAAATTTTGCACTAATATGGCTGGAGAAGTGTCATGCTCTAGGCAGGCTAAGATTAGGTCATGGTTTAATTGAATGATTTCCTCCTCAAATAAAATTGGGTTGATTTCCCCCCAGTTTATCCTCACACCCTTATTCCGGGTATATTCAATGCAACGGTTATCACCCACTACAGTTTTGGCTATAGCTTTAAATGTCGCTATTAGTGGGTTATGGTCGCTTACTATCTCAGGTTTTATAGCAAAATCAATTACTAAGGGAAGATACTCCTTGGAAATAAACATAAAATCAATGGTACTTTCTCTCCCCCCACCAACAAAGGTTGGACACCGAGCTACAGAGTCATTGGCTAAACTTTCCAAATTGTTCTCCACAATGACAGTGTTCAGTACCTCTCCCTGGGGGGTATGAATAAAATGTGCTAAAGGTTGATCATCAGTATCCCAAATACTACATACTCTTTCATTACTATATTTGCACATGGTACAATTAAAATCCCCTACCCACAAGATACATAACGGTTGCCACCTCCCGGCAGCTATGGCAATTTCAGATCGTAGGGTTTCAATAACGTGAGTATCTTTGGGATCAAAGATATTATAGTACCAGTTTACAAGTAACGTTCTCTCCTGGAGCATGTTGACAATCATAATTATTTGGAACCACTGAGTGGATCCTAGGCACTTAACTTTTATGGACCCAAATCTAACTGAGAGTAGGGTTACCAAGCCTCCCTTTGCCCTCCCCGAGCGTGAAGCGGTTGCGGGCACAGTGAATGCCTGGTAACCCTCGAGCTCTATACTATCTAACGACCACGTCTCCTGTAGACAGATTACGTCAAATTCCCTCATATGAGCCAGCCAAACCTCGTCGGTGATTTTATTCTTAATACCTGCTATATTCCACGAGATTAGCTTAAGGGAGTGAATGGAATAGCCCGTATCCCTGCCTACTGCTGAGACTGGTGGTGTTGGTGTATTTACCGGAGATGTTAGCAACAAGCCCTCCCCTGATTCTCCATTTTCGTGGATGGTTTTTGCAACCATCATACATGGTGTTGAAATACACGTATTATTAATTCTTAAATCACCTACACTCATATGGAGATCCTCAGGTGAATTTAGAGGGCATTGATCAATTTTGTTTATGATCCTCATTGTGGTTCTATTTATCTTATGCTTATTATCATCACTCGTACACCCACTGTATTGCATAGGTAGTCAATCCACCTCATTAAGATCCCTAAGTGCCTCGTACCTATTAAGATGGAAAATGGAGGGGTACACTGAAGTGTCAGGGATACGTCTTCTTCGCATAGGCCATTGACCTGGTGTTATCAATTGCTTGGGAGGATAAAAGAAGCCCAGGGGCCTTGCCCTAATATGATCAATATGTGAATCTTTCATATGGTGCAGGGCATGATGGACACAGTTTGTGTCATTAAAGTTAAGAACGACACAGTCCCCGTCAATGCTCTTCTTGGTTTCACCAATCCATCTCACACGCCTAGCCATAATGATGTGCCTAAGCCAGTTAACGGGAGATGGAATTTTTTTGGAGCACCAGTGGGCCGCTTTATTTATAAGGCTCTGGCAACTTTCTTTTTGATTATTAGGCAATCTTGGTACCCCCGCTAATATTAGGGTATATGGAGTGCTTTCTGGGGGCAGATGTAGGCAATTTACTAACCCACTCCCCCCGGAGAGTCAGTCTCATCAGAGTTATGCCTTATATCCAGAACAGGTGTCCTATTCCTTGCCCTAGGGCGGGGTGAACTACGAGGCTGGACATCATGACCTACATTGTGGCTCTGCATGATATGATTATCATGCAGAGCTTGATTGTCATTCGACTCAGATGGAAAGTTTGTATTTCCAGTCAATCTTATGCAATCGGAGTGTGGGGTGATGGTCCTATGTATAACTGGGGCATTGCTGGGAATGGTCCCTTCCAGTGTGCCCACTCCCTGTGTTTCTCTGCCACCTCTAACTAACCCCCTTGCAGGTGGACCTCTCTCGTTTTGAATGTGTGTTGGGGTTTTGTCTACTGGTCCTAAGGCTTTGCAAACAATAGCTAGCTGCTCCTCAATGTTAGTTAATCTTACAGATATCGGTGCCATAGCCTCCTGTACTAATTTACTCAATTTCTCAGTAATGATATCCAAATCAGACTGCCCCCCATACGATAGCCCCCTGGTCAATGGTTTAGTAGCGTTCCCTATGGCGATGCTTTGTGCCTGTTTGGATCTTTTGGTCTTGGGTGACTGAGTGTTGACCTTTTTACCAGTCCCAGCTCTTTCAGTTCGTTTCCTCTTGCCTCCATTCAAGGTCAAATTTTCATGCACCGCTACTATAGGGCAAGGGCTTACTGCCTTGTTACACGAGCCTTGTATTTCTCCCTGTATCAAGACAGTAGTGCTGGGGCTTATCGGTGCTTGATGAATATCTGCTAAAACCAAAAGAGTGTCATTATTTTGGAGCAAGGGCTGGGTGTCCGGCGCTGGTTCTGTCGTCAGGGGCAGTGAAAGTCTGCGCTCCGCACCCACCGCTTAGTGCACCCACCGCCTTCTTCAGAAAACCATCAAGAGTTGTACCGCTTGGTTTTGCGGTTGGGGCAGGCTTTCGTTTTCCCATGCTGCGTTAGTCTCTGTTTTCTGAGAAAAATTCAGCAGTAAATTTCGGCAGCAGCTATCAAAGATAAAGTCAGGGGCAAATTACCTGCGGCAGATCCTTAGAAGGGTGATCAGGAAATAAAACCAAGAGGGATGGCCCAGCCCAGCCTCCTCCAGGCGCAGGACGGGTCCGGCCTTGGCCCGCGCGCGTCCCGCGCTGCCGGAGGCTGGTGGTAGCTTTAACGCGCCTCCGGGCGCGAAAGCAAAGGCGTCACGGGCGACCGCTCTGGCTGCTGGGGGCTGTGGTCCGGTGTTGGTGTTGATGGGAGCCGTTCCCCTCACGGCGCTGGTCACGGCGCTGGTCTCTCGCGTCCCGCGCTGCGGGAGGCTGGTGGTAGCTTTAACGCACCTCCGGGCGCGAAAGCAAAGGCGTCACGTGCGACCGCTCTGGCTCTGGCTGCTGGGGGCTGTGGTCCTGTGTTGGTGTTGATGGGAGCCGTTCCCCTCACGGTGCTGGTCTCTCGCGTGCCAGTCCATGCATCTGCTCGTACATCGCTGCAAGGGGGTGCCGCGGGCGCAGGCGCGCATTGGGAGCATCAGATGCACTCCGGTCAACGGCCACCCGCAAAACGTGTAAAGTCATACACAAGGGATCCTGTGGTCACTTATTCGGGTGACTCCAGTTCCGCGGAAACCCCTAGGCACCATGAGCTGCTCTTTGCGGCAATGACTTCCACGTGGCTTCCTTTATTTGGTGGGGTAATTCGGCTAAATCACCTTGAGACTCGTGTGTCAGATGCGTCCAATGCCCAGGCTGCCCGGTGAGCACCTTCTACTCATGGATAAAGTTCTTGAACTTATTAAACTAAAAAAACAAAGACGTGGAGGCGCGGTTCCGGTGCAAAAATCTCTGCATGACAGGAATCCCGTAGACCACGAGCATCGATAAAATGGAAGACTACGTGGAGACAATGCTCCGCACACTTTTTGAAGACGCTTTTTTCCTGGTCTTCATTCTAGAGCGTATCCATCAATCCTTCGGGCCCCACCCCCCAGGGGCCCCGGCCCGACCCGTAGTCACTAAACTCCTTAGCTACATGGACTGAGATGTGGCCCTCCAGCTTGCCCACGAGCGCCACTCAGTCCAGTACCAGGGCACGCAGTTTCCTTTTACCCCATCTTACACTGGTGGTGCAAGCCGCCCTCCTGGAATTCCTACCAGCGAAGTGGAAGCCTAGTTGTTTTACTGATGCTAAGTCTGCCCTAAAATTTGCATAACCAGAAGACGTCGCCTCGGGTGTCCCTGCAGCATCATGATGCAAAACACCTGAGTGACAATTACTGAATCCCCACGCAGCTGCTTGTGTGCTCAGACCTCAATGACAGCACATCAACTCCCTCAACACGCTACTACTGCAATTTTTCTCCCACGAGGCCCACCTGCCGAACTGGGTGGCCCCCACATGCATATGGACGCAATGTACTCAAATGCTGACAGCTCACATTGAGGGCCCACTGACTCCATGTCTGGTGCTACCGCACCCATAGGTCATCCAGTTTGACCTTGACTGGGATGTTTGCTGGGCTCTCTTACGCATTCAGGGATGATTCCTACGCTGCTTTATTGTTCTTGAGATGGGTACTAGGGTGGGTGGAAGGATAGAAGCTCTCAACCATGTTTGGGGTTTGGAGTGGGTGGGCATCATTTAAGGGTTCTTGTTGGCTAACTCTTCGTCCCTCTGTTCCATCCCCTGCATGGCCTTAGACTATGCCCCCACCCTTTACAGATGCGAACTGTGCTTGGCCCTACCTCCTCCTGCCTCCTCCTGCCTTGCCACCCTGTCTCCACAGCGCGATGACTACCACCAAATGCTTGACCTGGAACATTCGCCGACTTAATGACTGTAGGACTGGTACACACAGGCATCATATAGATATCTGCTTTCTCCAGGAACTCCACCTAAACCCATCCACTGCACCCCAACTGCACACTGGATGGTGCGCAGAAACTCATACATCCCTATTCTCGTACTGCGCTAGGGAAGTGGCCAAACTCCTGTGCAAAAACTTGCCCTGGCATTTGCAACATGCCCTATGAGATGCCAATGGGAGATATGTCCTCCTTGCCGGTACACTACAAAGACACCCCCTCATACTGGCTTCAATATACGCCCCAACATAGATAACCCAGAATTTGTCTCCGAGGTCTGGCAGCTGATTACTACCCTGGGTCCTGGAGTTGTCATAAGGGGGGGACTTCAATGTGGCTCTTGATGGAGGAATGGATCGCTCAGGAGCTCCCAGGCACCCTGGTCCTAATGCAGTGGCACAGCTCCATACATTTATGCGCAACAATAACTTGAACGTTATCTGGCAGCCAGTGCACGCGACTAGTATGGATGACACCTGTGCCACTATCTCACACAATGCATGTTCATGCATAGATTACAGGCTACTCTCCCGAGATGCCTTACTTTGGCCACCTCAGTGACACACATGCCCCACACACTCTCCGATCATGCCCCTGTCCTAATGGAACTCTTGCTGCCACTGTCAGTCCTGTGGACCTTCACATGGCGATTTATCCCTGGGGCCCTCAGGGACATGGTGTTCCGGGATGAGGTCTGCACTGTACTCATAGACTACTTCACCAATAATGAAGGCTCTGTGGCATCCCCATTAACAATTTGGGAGGCCTTCAAAGTGGTCATTCATGGGACCTGCATTGCAAAACAATCTGGCATCTTCAAGGCAATACGAGGGCAACTAACTATGCTGGAACAGGACATTTGGTCCCTTGAGTTGGAGTTTTACACTTCAAAGAATACCATCCATGTGCAACTCTCAGAATATGAAGAAGAGGCTGTGTGCAAGACTATATACCTAAACCGAGAGGCTACCACATGCCGATATGGAGAGGGTGATCGCCCTGGCAGGATGCTTGCCAGCATGCTGCACAAAACCTTGGCTTCCGCTTATGTTGTAAATTTCCTGAAAGAGCAGCAGGAGTGGCAGTCCACCCCTGCGCGTCTCCTTCAAACCATGACCTCCTTCTACTCAAAGCTTTACAGTACCATGATGGTGACCCCGGCGGAGGAGCTAACTGCATACCTGGACACGATCCAGCTGCTTTGGCTGTAACAAGCCCACCCCCTACACCTGGACTCCCCCTTCACAGTTGAGGAAGTCATACAGGACCTTCCTGGTGAAAGGGCGCCGAGACTGGACGGATTTACTACCGCCTTCTACAAAGACTATGCAGCACTGCCAGCTCCTCGCTTATTGGCAATGTATGAGCATTCTCTAACATCTGGGGTGCTCCCGCTGTCCTTGCGCGAAGCATTATAGTAACTATTCTGAAACCCAACAAGCCAGTGGACCGCTGCAATTCATATCGGGCGCTCTCAATGATAAACAACATTTTTGCAAAACTCCTTGCGAACCGCTTCCTCCCTCTACTGCCTAACATTGTACGTCCGGACCAGTCCGGGGTTGTGCAAGGCCAATCCACTTCGCAAAACCCACGCACAATGTTTGCCCTCATGCACTCTATTGGCCCTCAGCTTGCCGCCACCGCCGTGCTACTGGATGGCACAAAGAAATTTGATTTCTTGGAGTGGCCTACTCTTGCAACTCTGCCTCAGCCTGCGTTTTATCTGTCTGATTCGCCTTCTGTATACCACTCCAATGGCCCGCCTTCACCTCAATGGCATTCTTTTGGAGCCATTCCCGATTGCCCATGGGACTCGCCTTGGGTGCCCGCTATCTCCGATCCTATTCTCCGTGGCGATGGAACCCCTTGCAGCCTGGCTATTGCAGCACCATACACGCAGGAGCCTTGGCTTCACAGCACGAAGCCTGGTGGTATCCATGTACTCTGATGACGTGACGCTCTACATCCGCGAACCCCAAGAGAACCTAGCCCCAGTTATTCATGAGGTCATACGTTTTGGTGGATACTCGGGTATTCATGTCAACTAAGACAAATCCACACTGTTCCTCTTCAACGAGTGTACACAGCCGTTCACCATGGAGTACCCGCTGCAATGGGCCTCTGAACCGATCCACTACTTGGGCATTTGGCTCAGCTGCAACCTTGAAGAACTCTGGAAAGCCAACTATGGACATGCTATTACGTGGCTGGAAAAGAGGATCCCGGTGTGGACTCGCCTGCCACTATCTGTAATCGGTCATATAGCTATCATGAAAATTGTCGTATTGCCTATGTTTCTATACCTCTTAATAAACATGCTGATTCCGCTCACTGCACATTTCCTTTGGTGGCTATGTTCCAATCTTATTGACCTCTTTGTGCTGGCAAGCAACTGAGGATCGCATGGGAGACACTCACCCTAGCATTCCAGCAGGGGGTCTTGGGTGCACTCGACATGACCCTGTATGCACTTTGTGCTCAGGCTCAATATACTAATTTCTGGCTTAACCCCACACAAAACGACCACTGTTTAGCCGGACCAAGTGGCACCCTGCCCCCTTAGCACGGCACTCTCAAAACCATACAAGCCTCAGCGGACCAAAATTGACACGGTGGAGTGCGTGCGGTGGGTGTGGGATGGCATGTGATGGCATGCCCAACTCCCCTGCCTATACGGTCCCTCTGTTCAATTTTGCGTGCAACCCCTTACTGCCGCTGAGGGTACCAGGGCCCCCAGGTGTGGCCTCACAACCTTCGCGGACCCCAGTGATCACTTCCTGCCCACCGCCCCTCATGTGCGTCCACCGAGCCCCCCCATTCTACGGTGCTTGAGGTCCTCCTCTGTTATCAACTCTGAGCCACTTGCCACACGATACAAGACACATTCCCAGCCCCTCCACACTGCATGGGGAGCAGGGTCAAGACTGATTTGCATATGGCTGGGTCCAAACTGGAGTGACGTAGTGAGCAAAAGAACAATAGGTTTAACCCAGGTCTCTCGACTGGGGGTGAATGCTTGATTCATTCAGCCTTCCCTGTGTCACTTGTCTGGGTGTAGTTGGCAGTTAGGACTTTGTGAATATCTCCCAGACAGTGACAGAATAGAGGGATTAGGTATGCCTGAATGGGCCACCTGCTTGCAGGATATAGGTCAGGCTGTCCTCTGCATTCACACAAAGGGTTTATCACCACTACATTGTTTCTGCAGGCAGCTCAGAGCCAAGTCAGGGGAGTCAATAAATCCCAAGCACTTCAAAGAGAAACTTCTAGAAACATCTACTACATCAATGAAGGCACCAGGTATAAAAATAGTGCCCTCAGACCCACTTTTCTGTTCACTTTCTAGGCCTGCCAAAGGACTCTCAGAGGACTGCCTGCTTCTGTGGCTGCTGTTTACTCCCAAGACTGTTTTGCTGCACATGGAAGTACTGCTTTGCTGCCTGCCGCCTGCCTTGAAACCTCAGAGGCCTGCCCTTCTGCTTGAGCTCTGCTTCAAACCTTCAACCCAGGACTACCAGAGTGACTCCAAGGACTAGTTTACTGGCCCCCTGTTCAGAGCCACAGAGACATAACAGGCTTCCACCATCTTGAACCTGCACCTGGACCCAGCCTGAGTGAGTCCTAACCCCCCAAGTGGTGCCCCTCCAGTCCTGGACCCTTGGTGGTGGTGCTGAAGGTGCCCAAATAGGCAAAAAACAAAACTTGGGACTTAGAACCTTTTTGGTTAAAAGCTGCTCTGAGAACCGCAGGAACACCAGGACCAACCTGCTTGTCTATCCACCCAATGTGCATCAGCAGTTGGCCTGACTTCTCGGCTGCACCCACTATTTTCTTCCCGCAGCAGCTAATGTCTTTCAGTGGTCCGGCCTCCTGAAACTCTCTTTGGCTACAGCCTCTTGCCTCATCCAGCTGGAGAGTTTTGACTACTGTAAAACTGACTAAGTTAGAACGCAGAAATCTTCACGACTACATCCAGTGGCTCCTTGATGACAACACTCTCTACTGTCTGCAGCCTTGCCCCCTGAAATTTACCATCTCAGAATATTTTTCTTGAAAATTCATCTAAGTCTAAGGTAAGCGCCAACTGGGCCCAATCCACTTCTAGGATCTGACCCATGCTCCATCGCAGTCAGCCATATTTTTTTACTTTAACTCTGCCAGGGATTGTGGTTGTTGCTTGACCTGGAGACACACCCCAATCTACCAACAATCTGAGGGGCATATCAGCAATAGACGGCGATAAATATCGCAAAGCGCGCTTAGCGCTTTTATATTTATCGCCGCCTATCGCAGGAATTTATCGCCCGGATAACGCGTTATCAACAACGCGTTTCTCCAGGGCGATAAATAATCCAGCAAAAGCAGCGTTATGCGGGAATATCGCTGGAAATCCAGCGATATTCCCGCAGCGATTGGGGAAATCTTGATGATAGGGAGATGTGGATTCAGCCACTGAATCCACCTCCCATGTCAAAGATAGGGTAGTCATGAAAAAAGCAGACGTACAATACCGGCGATAACAGCGGTTAGGGCTGTTTTTAATGTCGCTATGGGTGTCCTGGGCCGTATTGCAAATACGGAGAAGGACTGTTAGCGATCATTTTCCATTAGTTTTCGCAGGGAACGCCTACTTTGCATCTCATTAGAGATGCAAAGCGAGGCATAAACAAAACGGGAGCTGAATCAAGGAAACACGCGATAGCGTGTCCTTGGAAATAATGCGATATAATTTTCGCAAAAAAACGGACGCTAAAGTGGCGATAATTATATCGCCAGCCCTTGATAATATGCCCCTAATTTCTCACACTTACAAGCTGGATAAACAAAATGAATGGGTCAGGGTTTTGATGGTGACTCAGACCAAAGTTTAAAAAAATTTAAAATTCAGTGATGTGCCTAATATCTGACTTTCTTGGGGCTTATGTAAAATTACGTTTTCTGTAGGATCCAGGATGAGAATATAGACGTGGCTTCACTTAGAAATTGGAGGGCACTGAAAATCCTCCGATTTCTGGAAGAAAGTCAATACACAGTAGAAACCACCAGCTGAATTTCCTCATCAATTATATCCCTATGGTGGAGGAAATTTGGTCGGTGATGTTTACTCAGTATGTAGAGCCTCTTCAAGAAGTTAGAGGATTTTCAGATCCCTCGAAACTTTAAATGAGGCCCTGAGTTCTTGTGGATGATTAAGAGAAGGGGAAAAATGAATCAGGATCGAGTGAGCTGAACATCTCTTGGCCAGTAATGCTTTTACGCATTGGTTGGGCACACTCTCCAAAGGGACAAGACCCTGAACTGAATGCTTATATCAGTCAAACCCGGGGGTGGATTCACAAAAGCATTTATGAGTACAAGAAGTAGTACAAGAGGAGTTGGCTTTTACTCACTCTTACAAGCCTTTGTGAATCTGCCCAAAAACGTCCAACTTCCTGGCAGTAAATATGCAAACAGAGCACAGTCCTTTCTATTTGTCCTGTGTATAAATATTTTCTGAGTATTTCCATTGTATTCCCATTTCAGATTTTTTGTGGCCAAATCACAAAGCTATGTAGGGGTTCATAAAAGAGTACTACAAGAGTATTATTTTAAATGTTTCATATTGCCTCTGTGAATAGGCCCCAATATGCATATGAAAATAACGGCACACCTAGGGGCATATTCACAAGGAGCTATCGCCGAATTAACGGCACTTTATCGCAGCCAAAGTCGTGATAAATTTACCTCCCCATTCACCAGCCTGTGTCAACAGCCCACAGCACCAGTTTACACGCGATAGCAGCCGCAAAAAACATCGCCACAGAGGACTCCCGCAAATATCGCTAATGAGATGCAGAGTAGGCGTTCCCGTGCCAAAAGCCAAGACAACCTCACACCTCAACATTCACAACGACCAGCCACATTGACGATAAAAACACAAAACCGGCGATAAGGCGTGTTAGCACCAGGAAATTTACACCTGCTCTGACCTGGTGTAAAGTCGGACGGCAGCCAGCACCACAAAAGGGAGCACAGCCCAGGGCCACATCCGAAGGGCAACAGATGCCATGGAGCCACTCATCATGCGGCCCGGACCCCCAAGAGGGCCACAACACCCCCGCCACCACCCCAGGACCCCAAACCACACCCGAAACTCCCCCCCCGGACCACTACAGACGCAGCGCAGACAAAGACAGCGGAACCCCAGGAAACGTACCAGCCGCACAGACCCAACATCTGACAATGTCACCGTCCACTACAGGCTGAAAGGGACAACCATCCTATGCATCCTGACCATCATCGCCTAACAGGCCTACGTCACCAACAAAGCGGACAACCAACATCCCACCCCACACAAAGCTGCTGGCTTGGCTGCACCTGTTGGCCACTGGTACCCCCAAACAACACCCGCAAGAGTCAGAGGAATCACACAGCCAGCCACATCCAAGTCCCCCACACCTGTCCTGGACATCACCATCACCCTGGTACCCCACTCCCCATACGTACAGCACAATGCGCAGGATCCGCTGGAGACCAAGCAAGGACCATACGCCATAGCAGGATGCACGCACGTGTTGGGGGCAATCCACAGCACACATGTACTACCTGTGCCCCCTGGTGACACAGCACACAATCACCTCAACAGGAAGCACACGTCTCACATCAATGTGCAGGCAACAACAGAACACCGTGGAACCTCCAACAATGTCGCCTTCAAATACACAGCCAGTGTGCATGATACCTTCAATCTCTGACAGTCCATCATCAACCAGCGTTCCCAGGATGGCAACAAGGGAAATGCACACCCCCTTGGCAAGTCCGAAATGAACACCCCACACACCTCGACTCCACAACCATGCAACTCACAACTCTGGCAATGCACACGTCACAAAATCACAACCAACATGCACAACAACATGACCACCCACCAGACATGACAGAACAACTTCCAATGGTAACCTGGGCAAGCCCTGAACATGAGCCATCAACGGCATGGCACCTCAGCCACATAATAGCCCAATGTGGGGAGAGGTGGCAACCAGACATGTGTGAAGGATGCAGTAGAACCATGATCGGGAAAGCACACAATGCCAAGAGTGGCGGAGATGTGCTGGGCAGACCGCAGTATGCAGAACACACCCATATCCATGGCAACATACACCTCTGGCGTAAGGAGTGCAGTGGACAGTGGACGCAACCATGCCACCCCAGCCAGTGGGGGGACTCGTGGAAATGTTGCCTGTGACGCCACCCCCTAAGCGTCACCGGAGTGTGATGGCCCGGCGTAGGCCACGCCAGCGTAGGGGTGTGAATAAAAAGCACATAGGCCTGGGCGTTGTCCTCTCCCGGAAAGCCACACATCTCTGCCAGGGCGGCGCCTCCCACCCCGCCACGAGGCCGACGCCGTCCTCCTGAGCGTAGTTGCCTGCGATGCTGTGCGCATGCCGGACCCCGTGCACGCTGGACCACGAACCTGTCAGGCCCGCCCCTGCACAGCCAGGCCACACTGATCACCTGCCGACACCGGCGTGTGTCAAGGAGGGCCCACCACGTGCCAGCGCAAGCTCCAAGCCCGAGGCCCGCGACCATGGCAGTCACCTCAGACCATCACGGCCTCCACGACACAGGCCCGCTTTAGTCCCTTTTCGTTGACGTACTCCACTGCCGCCTTCGGCCTACCCTTCGGACCAGTAGGTCCCATATGTGAAACTGTGTCCTGAGTCATGAATGGCAGTGACCCCAAATCCGGGCCAGCGGCCACAGCACCAGACCTCCCCCGATCAGTGAGGCATAGTTCCATATGGGCATCTTGTGACACGTGGTGCCACTAACCCTGTTCAACGTCAGCCTGCTACACGTGGTGCCACTAACCCTGTTCAACGTCATCTGGCTACACGTGGTGCCACTAACCCTGTTCAACGCCAGCCGGTGACACGTGGATGAGGGACCAGGACTACCCTGCGGAGCAGTAGGTCCCACATCCAGCACCTAGTCGCAAATCACGAATGGCAGAGTCCACACCAGTGGTCGCACGGAGAGGAGTAAGAGGAAGATGCGGCTCAGCCCGGACGAAAGCTGTGTCACATACACGGAGGTGACCGAACACGTGGTGCCACTGAACCTGAACTACGGTGGGGCCATCCAACCTATGCCGGTGATGGAGCAGGGAAAATAAAAATTTTAACCCCTAACAAATTTTATTAATAATTAATAAAATGTTCGTTTAAATGTATTAATCAACACTGTATGTGTGGGAAAGGTAACATGCCAATGTGTGTGTTAAATAATCTATTAATAGATGTCCGTGTGTCTAATTATAACGTAAAAATAAATGCGTACTAATTAAAAATAAATGCATGTTTTGTGCTTCATAGAAATAAAACGTGTCGTTGCAAAAACAATAGTGATGGTAAGTAAGGAACAGCTTAAATGTTGCTTTCTGCTAGGTAATAACTAATTGGGGTACGTAGATGACGGGAGGGAAACGAAAAGGCTATTTTTCTCTATTTTAATTATGTTTTGTTTGCCTCAAATTAGTGCTTCTAAAGTATAACCGAGTGGCGATATAAAATGGCCGCCAGTGGGAAGATGTGCGCAGGCGCAAGGGGACATGTGACACGGGATGAAGTCGGAGAAAAACTAACCTCGTGATGTTACTGAGACGCTAGGATGCGAGAAATGGTCAAGGCTGATGTGACCTAATTGAACTGATAGTGTGCCGTGATGATCAGCAGAAGACCCGTGGGAAACCAGTTTAAGAGAAAGGACAATGACTGCGGAGTTCTCGAATGTATCGAAAGAAGTTACAAATGTACTGATCGAAGCGGATGGAAACATGTCTTGAGCGTATGGGAAAGGAAATGATCCAAGGACCATTGGATCCAAGAGAACTTGATTAAAAGAATGAATAAGATGACATGCATGGACCAATGAAAGAAAAGCGTGTTATTAATGTTGCAACAATTAGTTAGCAAAGTTAGAATTAGGGTATAAGAGGGCCTACTCATAGTGGGAGGGGGTCAGTTGCAGTCACAGTCAGGAGCGGAGTTGGAGAGTCGTGTTGGTGTTGGTGGCTTCCAGTGCTGGGTGGTCCTGATCGATCCCTTACTGAGCGGGAGATGCTGAAAGACTGTTAGATGAGACGGGTTGCAGGTAGCTGATGCTGACGAGCTGAAGTTGCTGTTGCTGTCTTAGTTTTCCAGTTGAGTATGAGAATCAGGTTATTTCTAATTCTTAAACTTAGGTTAGAAATCATTAGTCTAAATTAGGAAGGTAGGCAGGTAATTAGAGTTTTGGCTTCATGACAAAAAATTTCCTTTCTGCAATAAATTGATTATGCTTAATAAATATTTGAATTTAAGAATGAATAATTGAATAAAGTTTAAATTTTTTCTCATGCTTTTAAAAATTATATAAAATTTAAGATTCTTTAAACCAAAATGACTCAGTGGTTATTTTCCTAAATGATTGTGACATCAGTAATTGGTTATTGTGATTCAGCTGGTCTTAATCACTATGAACTAATTTCTTACATGAATGATTCATCGACAAAACAATGAGCAGGAATATCTTAAGAAATAACTAAAAGAAAGCAACAAGTTAAGGTAATAAGATATCCCGGCTCCTTCCAGCGGTACATAAATGGTGTTCTCCATTTAGTTCTCATGCTTCTCCTAGGAGTACAGAATTTCATAAAGGTGTAAAGGAAATCCAGGTGTGTGCGTGTGTGTTAGGCGATGTTTATGGGCCCCATCGTCATGTGGATGTGAGAAAATATAGTTTGCCCCTGGATGACCTATAAGTGACCTAGGAGGAGAATAGTTTTTATTGTACGCGCTGCATCAGATTTCTTGGTAGCAGAGTTATGGTTTTCTATAGATTAGTTTAGTGATTATTGTTTATTGATTATTGATTATTTTTGATGACTAACACTATATGTTGAGTCGCGTTATGTTATATGTGAGTTTTCACGCTTCTGGGATGTAGGAAGTGGAACACGTGTGGCAAGAGAAGTCACATGGAATTTGGTACATGGTCTGAATTCATTTTGGTAATAACGCAGGTTGTGTTATGTTAGGGATTTTCTGTACGAAAAGTGTGTAATTGAAATAGCAAATCACGTTTACTTGTGAAACTTTGGCCTTAATTCTCAGGAGCCTAGTCTCCACATGTGTCTTATCCCCAGAGAAACGAGTAAATTGTTTGCTTGAAAGAAGGGTAAGGTAGAGGGAAGTGCTACTTTATCGACGAGAGTAAATAATTCTGTGGTAGGGTAGAGGTAAGCGCTGCCTACTGGAAATACAGGATTCTTGTGTAAAAGGACAAAGCTGTCACTTTTGTTTAGCGAATCAGACTATGGAATTGTTTTAATTGTTGTAACTAACGAAGAAAACAGCGAAAAGAAAAAATTGCCGATAAATTTTGTAAAGGAGGGGTAAAAGAGTAGAAGTGACGTGGAACAGTGCCGCGCTAGGATTGGATAGTGCGCTAGTCACGTGAACACAGAGCAGGAGTGACGTAGAAAGTGCCGCGCTAGGATTGGTTGGTTCGCGGACGGAGGGAATTGTTCTGATTGGTACGTTAGTGTGAGTCGCGCTGTAATTGGTCAAAGTTCCGTACACAGAACAGCGTTAGCGTAAAGAGAAAAACAAATAGAAAACATGCCGTATTGCGAGTATGAAAGGGAGAGAACGTCATGGACAACAAAATTAAAGAATTTCTTTAAGAAAGACAAAAAGGTTGTGACTAGAGAGGGACAAGTAATTCCTCCGCCGAAATCAGCAGCTTCACATATGATGCTGAAATATGGATATCATACGTGCATATGGTTGGAAAATTGGGCAAAATATACGAAGAATGATGGTGCTTTAGCTTTTCCTGAGAATGGTTCATTTAGTGTAGCGGTTTTGCGAAATTTGCGAGAAAAAATGTGTAAATTGGAACCTAGACCTAGACCAACACAGTTTGAGGCTTTGACGGAATGGGAAGATGAGATGTATGAACGAGAGAGATTCAGAGGAATGAGAGATCATGAGTTTATGCCTGGAAGATTGTGGGGAGTAAATCATGAGGACAGAATAAAAAGATGGAGATGTGCTAACATGACAGGAGGTTTGTTTCCAGCTTTTACAGTTGAGGAAGGGACTAAGAAAAAGCGGACTGAGAAAAAGAAACATATAGAGAGAGAAAAGTATATGCATGAGAGCGAAACGGATGACGAGTTGCTGGAAGATATTTTAAATAGAAATCCACCTCCGTATCAGCAGAGTTCTACAGTGGTGACACCAAATGCGCCGCTAATAGAGACTATGCGAAATAAAAGCCCGGAAAAGAGAATTGAAGTAAATAGGTCACAAGAACAAATGAGAACTTCTCAAAATGAAGGAATAGAAAGCGACAATGCAAGCGAATTAGCAAGGACAACAAAAGAACTAACTGAGAAGATTAGAGAATTAACGAAAAATATGGAAGCAGTTACTGTGCCTGTAACAATAGGTCCAGTAATACCCGTTTTGAGAATCAGAAAATTGATGAACGATCTTTGGTAATTCCCATGAGTTCACAATTTCAGAGAGAAAAAGAAAGGATGGAACAAAGTGCAAGTACAAGTAATTTGGCTAATACTTACAGACCAAGTCCACCTACAAATTTGACGGTAAATGAGTGCAATGGTAGGAAAATGCATATGGTAACAGAATCTGCAACAGAAACCCCTGAAAAGAGTGGTAATTGGATAGAACTAAATAATACACCCATAGGTCCGACTGCTGATGAGTTAAATGAGTGGATGAACGCATTTAAAATAAAAGAACCAGAAGAAAAATCATTAGATGTAATTAGGTTAAAAATCGATATGGAAGAATTAATTCTAGGAACAATTGGTACCGAAAAGATAAAAATTACCAGGATGATGAAATAATGTTTCTG